>OU383776.1:75893550-76060041 GCA_910950805.1 Acrocephalus scirpaceus scirpaceus
AAATTCTAGAAAATTGTAAATAAAGCTCTCCTTTTTACCTTGGGCGACTGAGCGTGTGCTGCGTGCTCATTTCGTGTCTCAACGTGACACCTTCTCTTTTCAAAAATCTTCCAATCCATTCTATGATTTCTGTGTTACTATTTAGTAAAGGGAGTGGAAATTGGAAACTGATTCACCAGGATCTTTGCACAGAAACTTCACACACTGGAGCAACTAATTATCCATTAAACCCTTTGTCTGTGTCATTGCATTGTTCCAGGCTCCCATTGAAGCCCCTCAGAGAGGCAGTCGGGCTGCCAGCTTGGGAGTGTGGTTAATCAGCTAAAGAGCTTAGAAATACAATAGACACAGCAGCACCGTGCTCTCCGAGCACCACGATGCCCAAGGGTCTCCAGCCACTCCAGAAAACATGGAATTAGCCATGGTTTGGCCCCACTGCAGGCCAGCAGAGCTGAGCAAGACACAGTGCTTGGAGATGTGACATTAAAAAGCTTCTACCAGCTCCAGCATCATGGAATCATGGAATGGCTTGGGTTGGAAAACTCATCTTGTTCCACCCCTTGCCATGAACAGGGACACCTTCCACTATCCCAGGTTGTTCCAAGCCCTGTCCAACCCAGTCTTGAACATTTCCTGAAATGGGGAGTCCACAACATCCTTGGGCAACCAATGTCTCAGGGCATCATGGATGCAGGAAGTGATGGGGACATGCAGGTGTCCAGGTCACGCACCGGGCAATAGGGACAGCGCCCAACAGGGCAACAGCTTCAGGGCAGCACTGCAGTATGAGGTGGATTAATGGGGAAAAAACTGCTGAGAAACTGAGAAAATTTCAGCTTAGCTGAGGTTAGAGGTGATGCTTGTGTCTGGAAAGGTGTTGCTGTGTGGATGAAGTCTGGGAAAGTGGCATTGGAGGGAAGCAGGTGGAGGCATGAGATCTTTGAGGATACTTTTAATGACAGAAATTTTGTCTCCGTTGTATTTAGGCCTTAATTACAGCAGCCATAAAGGTGTTTATTTCCTGGCGACGAACGGCGGGCCAAGGAGAGAACTCTCTCATCAGCTCTTGAAAGCTTCAATTACTTTTTCTCAATTATGTTTATGTTTTCCTTGCAGCTTTCGGGAACAGCCTGTGGGCAGAGGCACTGTTCCCAGGAGGACAAGGAAGGTCAGGAGACCGAGCCACAGAGGCTGGAGAGCTTTGGCCAAGGTCAAAGCGGACAAAACCAAAAAATTTATTCGCAAAGGTGGATGAAGGGGCTTTTAGATGACCATCAGCCAAACCTGGAGATTTCAGGGCAGTTTTTTAGTCCTGTCTCTCACTGGCTTTCCTTTGCCAATCTCCCTATGGCCTTTCTGTGCCCATGGGACACTTCTTTGCCATGGCTGTGTCTGTCACGGGCAAAGGCTGCTGGAAAAGGCTCTGCTTCCATGTCCCTTTAGCACAGCCATGGCCACGAGTCCCTCACAGGCTCTGGAACAAGGAGCAATGAGTGATAAAAATCCAAAAATCACTCCCAGGTTTAGCCTCCCAAAGTTGAAATTTTTCCATGACTGTGCCACAAACCCCCCAGCCTCGAAGCCCTGGAGAGCAGCAGAGATAAGAGCAACTGTCAGCTTGAAGAGGCTCAGGCAGATAAGCATCTTTGCCTTGGAACAGCAGCTAAAGCTGCAAGCTGGGAGGAATCTATGCCAGAGCATGGGAGTGAGGGGAGCCTGGGCTGGGAATGTCTCTTTGGAGAAGGGCTGTGGATGTCCTGCAGTGTCAGTGACCTGTGCAAGGCACCTCCCCTCGTGCTGAGTCCTTGTTCCCAGCCCTGCCCCTGGATGGAGCACAAGGGGTCACAGCTCTGTCCCTCACCCCATCTCGTCCCATCCCTGCTCCGGCTGTCGCCTTCCTCTGCTCTCTCAGGAGTGCTCTGTGTGTAAAAGTTGTATCTGGGAGGAAACAGCAGTGAAATGGTCTCAAGCTGCACCAAGGGAAGTTTAGATTGGACTTGAGGAAGAATTTCTTCACAAAAAGTGTTGCAAAGCATTGAACAGGCTGTGCAGGGCAGTGGGGGAGGTACCATCCCTGGAAGTGTTCAAAAACTCTGTGGATGTGGCATTGGAGGACACGATTAGTGGCAAACCAGGTAGGGTTAATGATGATTGGACTTAATGATCTTAAAGGTCCTTTCCAACCTTAGTGATTCCATGATTCTCTTCATGTCACTTAGTGATGTCACTGGTTTCCTTCTCCATGGGATTCCCTCCTAATCCTGCTACAGAGGGTCCTAATCCATCCCACATCTCCTTTTGAAAGTTGCTGGGGAAAGAACCAAAATTATCCTTCCCTTTGCCCTCCAGAGGGGAGCCTTGGGGTGAGAAGGAGGCTGCTGAGATCCCAGCCAAGTCTTGGGAACACAACACAGAGAGTGAGGGAAACTGACATTCCTGGAGCTCCACTGCCCCCAGCCCCACAGCCATCACTGCCGCCAGGTCCTTCGGCTGCTGGGGATCTTGGCACTGAGGGTGACAGCCCTGGCTGGATGGATAAAGGAGCAAAAATGGGAACATTAACAGCTCCAGCTCAGTTATTCCTGTTTCCTGCCTCAGACAGCTCCCAAGGCTTGGGCATAGCTGTGGTACTGGACAGGTGAGAACAGGGGAACAGCACCGTGCAGGCAAAATTCCTGCCAGGACAGACGAGTGCCTCCAACTCTTACCCAGTGCCATTTCTATTTCAGTTTGTCTCTGGGGCAAACCTGGGAGGTTTCCCAGGTCCCCTCCTGCCCAGGGCTTGGTGTCCCCGTGTCCCCAGGCGGGAGCACAGAGCCCTGCGAGGGCTGGCACAGATTTGCTGACTCGGGAAGTGCTTTGTGCCGATGGCTCAGCGCTTGTTCATTAGCGGGGGAAGGAACGCGTCCCCCGCCCCTCCCCCGTCTCCAGGCCAGGTGGAGACATGATTTATTGCGCTCTTTAGTCATTATTCTCAGTTACCCAATTACGTTTTTTAAAGTCAAAAATGCAAGAACTTTGTTGCGGCTGCATCTGGGGATTCTGCAGCATCTGGAAGATGGTTAGGAAAATAAAACCCAGAGGAAACAAAGAACAACAACACCAGCAGCTTCTTGAGCACTACCTGGCAGCGATGTCCCCACCCGGGTCACGGGGTGACAGAGCTCCCCTGGCCTTGACCCGGGGCTTGGCAGGGATAAGTGGGGCTGACACCAGGCAGGGGCGTGCCACGATCTGAGGCATTTGGTCCTACTTAGCAAAATCTGCTCTTGCCTAAACCCAAAACAATCATGAAGAAGGGCTCAACACAAGACAGATAAGGCTTCGGTGCTGCTGACTCAGCACTTCCCCTCACTGACTCCTTGAGCACTGCCACGGTGGGTTTGGAATCACTGGATCATCAAAGTTGAAAAAGCCCTCTGAGACCATCGACTCCAACTGTTCCAAAGCCACCACTAAGCTGTGTCCCCAGGTACCCCATTTACGTGTCTTAAATCCCCTCAGGGATGGGAACTCCGACACTGCCCTGGGCAGCTGTGCCAGGGCTGGACAACACTTGGGGGTGTTAGCGTAGGAATAAAAACATATAGACACAGCAGCATGGCTATATGCAGTGCTTTTTATTTTTGGGCCCAAAGAGAATGGGGGGGTTTCCTTCGTCCCAAATCCGTTCTGTGGAGATACATTCGGATTTACAATTTATACCTTTTAGTTACATGAAATATCAATTATTAACTTCAATATTTTCCATTCTTCTTATTGATTCTACTGAAACATAAGACTTTGAATTTCGAAAGAACTGTTCTCTATATTCCTACGTTATCCCTTGATTGGTCCTAATTACACTTAATAGCTTATACCTACGCATGGTCATAGTTGGTTAACTTGTACAAAGCAAAGCCAGCTACCTAGCCCATGACTACGTTTCACTAGCTTGCTGGTTTCCATCCACCCCCCCGCATAGTTTCTGCTTTCCTTTGAAATCTTGATTCTAAGCGGCTAAGATTTTAACCCTAATATTATCAGGGGGAAGATTTTTTTCCTTAATATCCAATTAAACCTCCCCTGGAGCAACTTGAGGTCATTTCCTCTTTTCCTGCCTTGCCCTTGCCTGGAAGGATGGCAGACTTTGGGATGGCTGAAGGCAGCAAAGCCTCCAGCTTCCCACTGTGTCCCATCTATTCCAAGAGCTCAGCCTTGGAGCAGCCAGTACTCAAAGGAGGATGCTCTTACAAGCCAGGGAATTCATTACAGAGTCCCAGGTGATGTTAAGGTCTGGAGGGGAGAGTAATGGTACCAATTTACTCGTGTTGGTATTTTTGCCTCTCCTCTCCCCATGTGAAGCACCTGGCATTGCTGCTGCTCAGGCATTCTTTAGGTGCAGGGTTATTTTTGCCTGTTTGCTGATGCTCAGATTCCTCCCTGCCTCTTTCCAGGTCAGGTCTCAGCGCACCTGGAGCTCTCCACCCCTTCCCTGCACTTTCATCTCCCAACCCACTTCCTACCTGCCTCCTCTTGAGATCTCCCCCCCTTGCCTTCTCCTCAGAGGGCTGCAAGGGGAGCAGAGCCTCCCAAGACTCCCAGTGCCTTCTCCAGCATCCCTGTAGTACCCAGTGCCCAGACCTGGTCCTTTCCATGCCAGCAATCCAGATTTCCACAGGGTCCCTTGCCAGCACGGGGCTCTGGTTAAAGATCACCTCAAATGAACATGTCTGAGGCCCACGGAAGTGGGGTTTTTTTCCCAGTTTGGTGCCTCCTCCAGCTCTCTGCTCTGCTTTCCCCTGTCATTGTCCCACTGAGCTGAAAATGTCACCGCTGCCACCACAACCCCCTGTGCCTGCAGAGCCCAACGAGGCACTTAATTAGGTAGGGGAAGAGATGTTTTTTTTCCTCCCTGACCACATCCCACCCCGGAGTTGGCAGCTGCTCAGAGCCATCGATAAGCTCAGTGTCCTGGTTCACAGCCTCTTTGCAATTACAAATGGAGAAAACATAAAGAAAAAGACCTTAAATCATCTAAATTAAAGCTCTGAGAGCTGTGCAGTTCCACTGCCTCAGATTAAAAAATCACAGCACCAGCACCACAGATTTTCCTTCAGCCCTGATGAGGAATTTGGGCAGGGCTCCATTTCTAGGACAAGGGGGGATGGTTTTAAATTAAAAGGTTTATTTAGGTCAGATATAGGGAGGGTATTTTTTACAGTGAGGGTGGCAAGGCCCTGGCACAGGGTGCACAGAGAAGCTGTGGCTGCCCCGCCCCTGGAAGTGTCCAAATCCAGGCTGGATGGAGCTTGGAGCAACCTGGGATGGTGGAAGGTGTCCCTGCCCATGGTAGGAGTGGCACTGGATGACCATGAAGGTCCCTTCCAATCCAAACGATTCTCTGAACTCCGCAGCCAGGGCCCTGGAGATGCAAACACAAGAACACTTCTCCAGGGCCACAGGAGCTGTCTGCTCTGCCTGCCTTTTCTCCAGCATCCCAGACCCACTTCTCCCTGGCAGGAAGGTGAGAAATTACTTCAACAATGTCAAGTCTCACCCCCTCCTTTAAACATATTTCAAATCCAGGAATGTTTGGTTCCCTCCTTGGAAGGACCAGGCAATTCTGACTGGTCACACACACTTGGTGACTGGCAGCACAAACCCTGACCTGAGTCCAAGAGCGTTCCCATTCTGGAATCCTCAGGTACTGATGCAACCATTCTTTACTCATTCCCTAATTACCTCATTACCCCTGGAAAAGAGGGAGAGCCTGTCCTTTCAGGAACAATCCCCAATCCTGAGGGAGAATCCTGAGGGGATTCTCCATTCCAGGCATTTTCCTTCAATCTGACAATTCCCTGCTCCACCGGGGTGTTCAGGTGCTGTTTATGCAGGAACAGAGCCGTTCATTATGCTGATGGCTGAGATGAGAGATAAGGGATTGCCAAGGAAACACGGCTTTGCAGTGACATCCCAGGTGGGGATGCTCATGTTTTCGGAGAAGTAGGGGGCTCACTCAGGGCTGGGGCACCCCCGGCATGTGCAGGGATGGGAACAGCTCTGAGCCTGATGTCTCCTGGCTTCCCACCACACAAACAAACCCCTAAAATGAATTCCTACAGCTTTGACTGGTATTTTGTTTTATTTGCACTACAGGATTTAGTTTGGGGGAATTTTGGGGGTGCTGAACAGCAGGAGGTGAGGGGTCCCCAGGGGGTCTCCTGTCTGGATAAGAGCCACTGTGAAGGCAGGGACAGGAGGACAAGGGCTTTGCAGTTACCCAAAAACGTTTGATGACATGGAGTGAGAGAAGAGAGGAGTGGCTCAAGGGGCTTGGAGAGGAGTGCTGAAATTGAATCCAGCAGAAGCAAATCGGGAATGAATGTCAGGGAAGAAATTAAAAGGCCTTCCAATGGCTCTTGTTGAACTGGAATGGTTTCCTAAATGGACTGGGGACAAACTGTGCCATGGGCTGCCTTGGACAAAAGGGCATGATTTAACACAGGGTGCAGGCTGGCCTGGTTAAAGTCCAGACCTTGGGCTCTTTGGGATCTGCAGATGACTCTGGTGTCCCCAGGCATGTCCCTGTGGCTTGGCTCAGCTCAGCTCAGGGCAGCTCGACATGGCTCAGTTTCTGTTTTCTAGGAAAAAACAGGCAGGAAAAAGGAGAAATGCTTTAAAAATACTGGAGAAGGAAATGGGATTGGAGGGAAACAGAAGCTTGTCACTCATTAGGAGAAACTCCAAATAAACAGGATGCCATCCAGGCTCTTCAAAACAGAAATGTGACCTAATTTTCCTTTCCAGTGACGAGCCAACTCCCTCCCCCCAGCAAGAACTCCTTGTCCAGCCCCAACCACCCAGCCAGGAGCCCCAGGACCACCAGTGCCCCCCGCCCCAGGCTGGGCCCTGCAGCACCCCGTGCACAGGCTGGGGTTTGGTGCCCAGGGAGGGCCAAAGGGCACCGCAGGCAAAACATCAACAACTGAAAACATTCACAACTGAAAACATCAACAACTGAAAATATTCACAAATGAAAACATCAGCAGCTGAAGATATTAACAGCTGAAAATATTCACAACTGTAAACCCTGAACCATGCTGCAGCTCTTCATGGCCAGGGGAAGTGGTGGCTGTGGGTCACAGGTGAATCAAAGAATCATGGTTTGGGTGGGAAGGGACTTCAAAGCCCATCCAGTTCCAACCCTGCCATGAGCAGGGAAACCTTCCACAATCCCAGGTTGCTCCAAGCTTCATCCAACCCGGCCATGGACACTGCCAGGGATGGGGCAGCCAAGCTGCTTTGGGCACCCTGTGCCAGGGCCTCCCCACCCTCACAGGGAAGAATTCCTTCTCAATATCCCATCTAACCCTGCCCTCTGGGAAGCCATTCCTCCTTGTCCTGTCCCTCCAGGCCCTTGTCCAAAGTGACTTGGGCTGTTGGCTGTGCTGTTGAGGAAGCTGCCTGTTGTGGCACTTGGCCATGGGAGGTGACAGGGCTGTCCTGACCCTGCTGCCACAGGTGAATGTGGGGCTGTGGGAGGTTCCCATCCCTCTGCACCCAGAGACAGCACTCAGAATATCTGTGGCTTTATTTCTCCTCAGAACAAGGAGTGCACGTAGTAATTGTATCGAAGCATGCAAATAGCAGAACAAACAAAATCCTCGACTTGATAGGAGCAGGGGTTGTTGTAGCTAGGAAAAAAAAATGATAAAAAACATGTCACACAGGAAAAAGGGTTTCCATTCACAAAGAAATCATTATGGTTAATTTAATTCATTGTAGCATTTAATATAAAAAAGCTTTTCTACAGAGACTGGGAAAAAAGCCAATATTTATATATAAATGGGTTTTATTTTAAAAGCTAAAGCAGTGGGCAGGATGCTTCGGGGTTATTTTCTCTCCCTCTTTCTTTCAGCACATATGCAAAGCTAGTATTGTATCCAAAAAACAAGGAATTTGCTGGTATCTAAAGTTTACAAATTGCTTTTTTCAAAAGCATCATTTCATATTCCTTAGAAATGGAAATGACAGGGTTTTATCTCCTTTATTGCCTTTCTCTCTGCTTTTTAAAAGTTACTTATATTAGTGTCCAAGGCACTGATTTGGAGAATGAGCTTTGAATATTCTGCCACTGCCTTCCCTGGGAATGCCTGACATCTCTTACAGGGATGCGTTTTCCAAATGTTGCTAACCTGGGTGTGTCCCTGGAGCTGCCCTCGGAGGCTGGAAGGAGAATCAGCTGTGTTTGTGCAGGGGACAGATGGCTCCTGAATGACTGGTCTGATCAAATACCTTCAGCCAGGGAATTGCAGGGGAAGGAAACATGGCACATCCCACGTGTGTCCTGTGTGCCGGACGGGCAGGGATGCAGCCCCCAGGGCTGGGACTGTGTGTGACACTAGTGCCCTGGGTCACACAGAGAGAGAGGAGAGTGCTGGGGACAGGGCTCAGGGTGGGCAGGTGGCACCCACCTGATGCAGAGCAGAGCCACCTCTGCACCAGCCATTCTCAGGGCTCCATGTTCCCATGGAATGCTGGTGATCCTTGGATGCAGAGCCTCTGTCTGCAGTGGGGCCAGGCTGGAAGCCTGTCCCCAGGTATGAGCCGTGCCACCCTGCCTGCCTTTCCCACTTTCTATCCTGCTTTTCCCTTGCTGCTACTTCATCCTCTTATTTCCATGTCCATAATCACGGAATCACAGAGCGGGTTGGGTTGAGGGGAACTTAAAACTCATCTTGTTCCAACACCTTCCACTATAGCAGGATGCTCCAAGCCCTGTCCAGCCTGGCCTGGAACCCTCTCTCCTTCAGCCTCCTTGTGTGTATTTGAGGAGCACCATCTCATCCCCCTCGGATCTGTGCTCTCCAGGCTAAACACACTGCAGGCTTTCAGCTCAGGTCGTGGTTCTGAGGCCTCCAGATGCTTCCTTGCTCCCTCCTTGGCACTGCTTGCACCTGGCACAGATGGGAACTCAACCTATAAAGGTCCTTGCCACCTCTGCACCTCCTACTAGTGCAGGATCCTGGCTGGATTTTTATTTCCCTTCCCTTCCTCTAAGATATCCCTTCAGGGATTCTCAAACTATTCACTGGTGCCAACAAACAAAGCCACATCACATGTGTGGAGCGGGGAAAATTATCCCACTGTGTGCAGCAGCTCAGCAGAAATCCAAGCACAGCAAGGTGAAGCACCTTGCCCAAGGTCATCCAGGAGTAGGGAATGACAGCCAGGGCACTCCCCAAAACCCCATGCTTTCATAGACACCTCCACAAAGCCATTTCCTTTGTAAAATGCCAACTGCTATTAAATCCCTGGACTTCTTAGCCCTGGAATTGCATCTATTACTGTGCTGGTTTGAAAGCAAAACCAGTGAGAGACTCCAAGTCAGAAACACAATTTAATAAGAGAAAAAAAAGAGAAGAAATAAAAGAAAGTAAAATAAAATAAAAGCAATAGTACAAGAAAAAAAAAACACTGACAGAGGCAGAATACAACCTGATACCCTGTTAGGGTGGTAGTAGCAGTTCAGACGAAATGGTCTTGTCAAAGCAGTGATCCTGTAGAAAGGTCTGGTAGCTCTTGTCTCCTCTGGGAATCCAGTGGGTAAAGGCTACTGTGCTGTCCCAAACCCTGGATTATATCCAGGTGGGAATGCTTGGCTCCTCCCCCTGGGCGGAGCATCTCACAATGGGCTGATATCATTCTATGAGTCATGCAGTGGGTCCTTGATGGCCCATTAAACAGAGATAGCTCCCTGAGGGAGTTATCTATGAGTCATGTGGTATTGCAGCCATGGAGGCTGTGAGGCCTCCCTGGCGGTCAGTGGCCTGAGATAAGGAAATGCAAGTCACGATGAGTGGCCAAAAAGAAACCCCTTGGAGCCCCCAGACCTCTCTTATCTATCTGTAAGACTATAGGCCAAAATTGTACCCAACTCTCCCATTGGTCCACTTTTCAAAACCCCTCTACCCTATATAAACCCCGAATATTGCCCTGTTTAGTGGGAAGAGCTGTCACTGCAACCCTTCGAAGAGGATGCCGAAATAAAGGAAATCATCTGAGGAACTGCATACGGCCTTCTCCTCTCTCTCCCTGCGTCTGCCTGGCACTTAGCAAGCTAGAGCTGATATTCATTGCTAAGAGCTGACACTGCTAAGAGCTATTACACTGCTGAGCTGAATTCACTGATATTGCTTGCTAAGTTTGCCTAAGGCTAGATACCTCGTCTGAGCTTCGGGTTGGGTGATTCCGAAAGGTGTCATTCTATCCGGGACTTGCGGCCAGAATTGGACCCTCAGAGGTATCGAAAAGCCCGATAACAAGTGGCGCACCGAACTGAATGCTAAAATAATAGCACTTCAGAGAGCAAAACTTCACTGCCTTTGGTTCGTTACTTCCTCGGAAGATAAGCTTCTCCATTCTAGAGGATGCTATCTGAAGGGGCGTCTGAACGATCCTCACACCTGACATCTGGGAAAAACCTTCCCGAGGAGTTCAGACCACGGCAGACCCCCCATCAGCAGTCTTCTGACCCATTTGGCTGAGAACGTAGGTAAGTATGAAACAGCCTTTTCTGCGCGCATATTTCTTTTAATCTTGGGTCTTTTGGGATTTTTTTTTTTTCTCTTTTTTACTGCTGTTTGGGGAACTAACATCATGGGATCGAAATTCAGTTAATTAAAGCAATCCCAGAACGAGAGAGAATTATATTTGCAACTTCTTTCTATTGCTAACCCTAATCTATCCAATCGCAACATCTCAAAAGCTAAACTTAAGGACTTTGCAAAGTGGTTGAAATCTCATTTCCCTGACGTACATATGAACTCTATTACTTCTGATTCCTTTTGGGATGAAGTCGGGACTAAGATCTATATTTCTCAGATTAACTCAGACTTCTCAGTAACGCGGTTTTTGCCGATCTTTCATGTTATTACTAAAGCTGTAGAAAATATGAATCTGAAAAAAACTTCCCCAACTGAAAACATACCTACCCTTTCAAATGCTAATTGCCCTCTATCTCCCTCTGAAACTGCTGTTACACCCTTTGCCGATCGCTCGGGCACAGGGAACACGCGGCCCCCCCCCCCCCAGCCCCTGCGCCGCCCCCCCCCCACCCATTCCCCCTGGGGCCACCTCTCCCCCTGCAGCAAACGCGATAACAAATGCGATAACGATCAGCGAGGAAACCCTGCCCCATTCCAGCTCTGCTCTGCCTCCAGAGATAACAGCAGCTCCTGTCAACCCCACCCCCCTCCCTCCCTCCCTCCCTCCGCTCCCCCACTGCCCACAGACCCTGCAGGAAAATCCCCACCCTCCCAGTTTATCGGACGGCGGCTCGGGTCCAGTCGCTGCCCACAAGGTTCCCCTGCATTGTGTTACTTGTACCAATGTAATTTCTAAATCGCTGCTACCCCCCTGTAGCCAAAACTTGCAGTGCACCTCTATTTCCCAAAACTCCGTTTAAAAATGCCAGAAAAAACACGATGCTCCCTCTCACTCCTCTGACACTAGTGATAGCGACTCTGATTCTGATGATGATATAGATCCATGGGCTGTAATTAAGTTGGAAGCAACAAGGGCTGGAGACTGGGAATTGGCACAGAGAATTTCTGCTTTCCCTGTAACATACATTAAAGGCAGAAAAGGTGGTGCATCCACTAAAGCTACCTGGGAACCAAATAAAAATAAAGAGCTCTTTGAACTTAGAAAAGTTGCTAAAGAGCATGGACGGAGCTCACATATTTTTAAAAATTTCCTAGAAGCTATCTTCTCAACACATGTTTTAATACCCCATGACGTTAAGAATATTGCCCACTGCCTTCTCTCCCCAGCAGAATATATGCTATGGGAAAGGCATTGGAAAAGACAATTAAAAACACTATCAGATAGCTACACTAGGGATCCAAATAGACCAAATTACACAGTCGACCAGCTGGCTGGAGAAGGGAATTTACAGAAACCCTCAGACCAGGCTGACACCTTGTCTGAGGCAGCACTACAAGAATTGGCTATTGCAGCAAAAACCTCCTTGCTTCTTACCCCAGATGACTCTATTCCTACCCAACACTTCTCTAATATTAAACAAGGAGTAGATGAAAGCTTTATTAAATTTGTGGGTAGGATTAAAGATGCTCTGGATAAACAGATAGAGAGCACAGAGGCAAGAAAGGAACTGTTGTGTAAACTTGCCATGAGTAATGCTAATGATCAATGTAAAACAATCCTGAGAGCCTTACCCTTGGATACAGAACCCACCATTGAACAGATGGTAGAAAGCTGTACACGTCATTTGTCCACAGAAAATGCTGTGGCCCAAGCAGTTGCTAAAGGTATTGCAGAAGGAGTTTCTGGTGCATTTGCAGTAGTGGCTTCTAAAGATCAGTCCCGCTGCTATCATTGTGGGGAGTTTGGACATTTTATAAAGGACTGTCCAGATAAATCACCTACCAGAATACCCCGTAGCACCTACCAAAAACCCCAGAATCAGCACTGCTTCCAGCAGCGTCCGGGAAACACCCTACGGAACGCGGTCGGGCACCGCGTGAGGACACCAAATCAAAAGCCCTCCAGACCCAACCATGCATCGTCCCAGGAGACTCCAGGACACATGAAGAGGACGCAACATACGGAGCAATCCAAATGGGAACCCGGCGTCAGCTGGTAACTGCTTTATCCATTGACTTTAATAATAAAGATGTTTATCGTGTTCCCACTGGCAAGTATGGGCCACGAGATGGTCCTTTTGACATTTTAATCATAGGTGACACTTTTCATGGCCCAGAGGAAATCTTTGTTTTTCCAGAAGTACAAACGGTGTACCCAGGTCAAGAAATCTTGGTTCAAATATGTTGTACAGACTCACCTTTTTATCTTTCAAAGGGTACTCCAATTGCACAGGCCTTTCTACTCCCAAAAAACTACAGGGAGCAGCTGCCTCTCAACCCTACAATAATGTGGGCACAGGTTTTTGGACCAAATAAGCCTACCATGGAGTGTGGCCTATCCTGCAGAGGAGAAAAAGTCCACCGACTAGGGATGCTGGACTCGGGTGCGGACATTACCATTATTGCTCGCTCAGAATGGCCAGCAAACTGGGAACTGCAACCTGTACCAGGTATGATTACAGGGATCGGTGGAGCCACGGTGTCCATGCGGAGCAAGCACAACATCCTTGTCGAAGGACCTGAAGGCAAGTTGGCAACCATCCGCCCGTTCGTGGTAAGGGCCCCCATCACCCTTTGGGGAAGGGACGTTCTATCCCAATGGGGGGCTTCCCTACGCATTCCCAGTCGGGATTTTTAATTGAGGCCACTGAGGAACGCGCACTACCAGATACCCCTCAGCTCACCTGGAAATGCCATGACCCGATCTGGATCGAGCAGTGGCCCCTTTCTAAAGTAAAGCTGCGCGCACTACAAACCCTTGTAGAAGAACAGCTTGCCAAAGGTCACATCGTCGAGACCACCAGTCCGTGGAACTCTCCAGTCTTCGTACTACCAAAACCTGGAACGGACAAATGGAGACTCCTCCACGACCTTCGCAAAATCAATGAGGTCATCGAGGACATGGGCCCCCTTCAGCCCGGCCTGCCTTCACCATCGATGCTGCCCAGAGACTGGACACTTGCTATCATAGACATCAAGGACTGCTTTTTTAGCATACCTCTCCCCCCATGAGATGCTCCATGGTTTGCTTTTTCTGTCCCCTCTCTTAACAGAGAGGCTCCACTCAAAAGATATCATTGGTGTTATCTCCCTCAAGGACTTAAAAACTCACCCACTATATGCCAGTGGTATGTTGCTCGTGTTTTGTCTCCCATTCGGAACTTATTTCCAGATGCAATCATCTACCACTATATGGATGACATACTGATTTGTGCATCAGAAAAAGCTTACCTAGATAAAGCAGTTAAAGAGACTATTGAAACCATAGAAAAAGCAGGATTTGAGATCCGTGAGGACAAAATTCAATACACCAACCCATGGACTTATCTTGGATACCAGATCCGTGAGAGGACCATCGTCCCCCAGCAGCTCACCATCCAGGACAACCCAAAAACCTTGAGAGACTTGCACAGTCTATGTGGATCTATAAACTGGGTACGTCCTCTGCTAGGGATCACCGCAAGAGGTTCTCGCTCCTCTATTCAACTTTCTCCGTGGTAAAGAGGATCTGGACTCTCCACGCACTCTCACAACAGAAGCCCGAGATGCCATCACCAAGGTCCAAGAAGCCTTGTCTTCACACCGGGCCCATCGCTTCGAGCCCAGCCTGCCTTTCCAGTTCGTCATCCTAGGAAAAGCACCTCGCCTCCATGGACTGATTTTCCAATGGGATTCTCAGCTTAGAGACCCTTTGTTGATACTTGAATGGATCTTTACAAATAACCAACCTTCAAAGACTATTACCACCTTCCAAGAAATCATGGCACATTTCATAAAAAAGGCCAGAATCCGCCTCCGTTCCCTTGCAGGGTGTGAATTCACATGCATATACTTGCCATTAGAGACCAATGGAGATCTGGAGCACTTGCTTCAGACCAATGAAAATCTCCAGATTGCCCTAGATAGCTATACAGGCCAGATTTCTATTCATATCCCAAAACATAAACTTTTCAAAACAGCCTTTAATCTGACCCCAATATTGGTACAGAGCAGAACACCACTCAAAGCTCTAACAATTTTCACAGATGGCTCAGGGTCATCCCACAAGTCTGTAATGACATGGAAGGACTCTAAGACCCAAAAATGGGAATCTGATGTCCAAATAGTGGAAGGATCCCCACAGATTGCAGAATTAGCAGCTGTTGTCAGAGCCTTTGAGAAATTCAAAAATGAACCCTTTAATCTGGTCACAGACTCAGCTTATGTTGCAGGTATAGCCATGAGGGCTGAACAAGCTCTTGTCAAAGAGGTTCCTAACCCAAAGTTACACCAATTGATTTCTGCATTAACACGCCTAATCTCCCACAGAAAGCAACCTTACTATGTAATGCATGTAAGATCACACACAGACCTTCCAGGATTTATCACAGAAGGGAACAGGAAAGCAGATGTTTTGGCCATGCCAATAGAAACTGCAAACATTCCTGACATCTTTGCCCAGGCAAAGTTGTCACATGCATTTTATCATCAAAATGTACCTGCCCTTATTAGAATGTTCAAGCTTTCAAAAGATCAAGCAAAAGCTATTGTTGCCACATGCCCGAACTGTCAAAACTACCAGATACCATCTATGGGAACAGGGGTTAATCCCCGAGGCCTTAACAGCTGCCAACTATGGCAGACGGACATTACTCACTTCCCATCTTTTGGAAGGTCAAAATATGTGCATGTATCGGTTGACACATTTTCTGGAGCAATATTTGCATCAACTCATCCAGGAGAAACTACACAGCATGCCATAAAGCACTTCCTCCTTGCCTTTGCCACCCTGGGAGTACCAAAAAAGATCAAAACAGACAATGGACCTGCCTATGTCTCCCGTAAGTTAAAAGAGTTCTTCAGTGAGAGGGGAATAGAACATAAAAAGGGCATACCTGCAAATCCCACAGGACAATCCATCGTCGAAAGGTCACATCAAACCCTCAAAAGGGTCCTCAACCAGCACCGAAGAGAAACAAAAACTGTGTCTCCAGTTGAAAGACTCTGCAAGGCTCTCTATGTCATAAACTTTCTAAATGGTACAACATCAGAGCCTGACCCTCCAATACTGCGGCACTTTGCAAATACCACCCAAGCAAAGCTCACTGAAAAACCACCTGTGTTAGTGAAGGACCCAGAAACACATCAAATTTCTGGACCTTTCCAGTTAATTACCTGGGGAAGAGGATATGCGTGTGTTCTATTACCAACGGGCCCAAGGTGGTATCCGGGAAAAAACATAAAGCCATACCTAGGCACTACAAACACCACTCAATCAAACGCTCCTGAATCAAATACAAAACCACCTCAAAATCAGACAAGTTCTGCCTGGAGACAAAGACGTTGCCGAGTGTTCACATACCTATGAAGGGACTGTCCCACCACGCGACAGCAGACGAAACAGAAAGCTAAACAACGTCCTGCTGCAAGCCAGACATAGCCTGAATGTAGATTATTCTCTGAATTATATGTTTTTTACCCCCAAAAATCCCTATTATTCCCTTTCTCAATGCTTACCTAACCTCATACCCGCTTACCCACCCATTGCTTACATATATATATATATAAAAAAAAAAAAAAAAAAAAAAAAAAAAAAAAAAGGGAGGGGGAGGAAGAAGGAACAGAGGAAAGGAACAAGGGAGGAAAACCCTCCCCTCTCACCTTTAAGATAACAATTTTTGCTTATATTCCTATCAGAAGCCCCATTCCTGTCCAGAGATGAAAACTATCTCCGTTGATGTTCTCCTTACCACTGCCTGGATGCTCTTCATCGTACCATATGCCTGCGGCTGGATTAGCCCACAGCCTAGCCATAATGTTTGGGTAACTTTAGCAAAAGCATTAAAACAGGATAACATGTGCTTATCCATGAGCAATGTTGATAACCCACTTTCCACATGTCTAGTAGGGATTCCTTTCGTACCAGATGATTGGCCTGTCTATAACTCAGAACTTCTCCGAACCACAGGTAAGAGACCCAATGCAGTAGATACTTGGGATGAGTGGACAAAAATGCTGCCTGACGCTCTAGAGGAACTCCAAGAATTGGACCTGCTGGGGTCCTCCAAAGCAGCATATTGTGTCAAATTTTACTTTAGACGTCCAAAAAACTCCTGGCCAGACAATGATCAAACAAAAAACACATACAGAAAAGACATATCACCCATTAGCAAAGCCTACAACTATGTGGATTGGTGCAATTACACCACTCGTGTACTATCTGTATCCACTCTCCATCCCAAAGTACTACCTAAGGGAATGTTTCGCATCTGTGGTGACCGAGTATGGGCTGGGATCCCCTCACGCCTCCAGGGAGGTCCCTGTAGCCTTGGGAGACTTTCTACCCTCACGCCAAACATCACCTTGTTACATAATTGGAGGAAAGAAAGTGAGGCAAATTGCCACAAAAGATCCTACACGGAATTTGATGAAAGTTGTGATCCCAAATTATACAATTGGAATAAACCAAAAAAGATTGCTGTCTCCCTATTCCTACCATGGGTAGCTGCAGCTAAAGCCCTTGGTGAAATAGATCACCTAGGGTGTTGGCTTAGTAAGCAAGCCAACGCCACATCTGCTGCCCTGAGTGATCTCCTAAAGGATGAGGAAACCACAAGACATGCATCACTTCAGAACCGAGCTGCGATTGACTTCCTGCTCCTCGCCCACGGTCACGGATGCCAAGATTTCGATGGGATGTGTTGTTTTAATCTTTCTTCACGCTTGGAATCCATCCACGCAAACATCCAGAAACTGAAGGACCTGGTAAAGGACTTGAAAGTGGAAAAGAACCCAGACTGGGTTAATGATCTCTTTGGTCAATGGGGAATGACAGGATGGGTTGCATCCTTGGTTAAAGGGATTCTGTGGATTTTTCTTGTAATTGTCATTGTGTTAGCTATGTTCTCATGCTTTGTCCATTGCTTTAAGAGAACTATTGGGAACGCTTTCTTTTTAAATACAGAAAGTGGAATTGTTGCAGCCACGGAGGCTGTGAGGCCTCCCTGGCGGTCAGTGGCCTGAGATAAGGAAATGCAAGTCACGATGAGTGGCCAAAAAGAAACCCCTTGGAGCCCCCAGACCTCTCTTATCTATCTGTAAGACTATAGGCCAAAATTGTACCCAACTCTCCCATTGGTCCACTTTTCAAAATCCCTCTACCCTATATAAACCCCGAATATTGCCCTGTTTAGTGGGAAGAGCTGTCACTGCAACCCTTCGAAGAGGATGCCGAAATAAAGGAAATCATCTGAGGAACTGCATGGCCTTCTCCTCTCTCTCCCTGTGTCTGCCTGGCACTTAGCAAGCTAGAGCTGATATTCATTGCTAAGAGCTGACACTGCTAAGAGCTATTACACTGCTGAGCTGAATTCACTGATATTGCTTGCTAAGTTTGCCTAAGGCTAGATACCTCGTCTGAGCTTCGGGTTGGGTGATTCCGAAAGGTGTCATTCTATCCGGGACTTGCGGCCAGAATTGGACCCTCAGAGGTATCGAAAAGCCTCCATTAACAATGTGGCAAGGCATTGTTGGGCTCATTAACAGAAGATAAGGGAAATACTGCCCCACCTGGCTTCAACAGCTCATGAAGATGGGGATAGAATACATACTTTGGGCACAATTTACATTGTAACCTAGGACAATTACCCTCTCCCAGTGCTCGGGGCTCTGTTCTGGCTGTATCCGCTGGCAGGACACCCTTGTCCTCAGGAAGCATCTGCATGAGGCCAGAGCTGATTTCTGAGGGGAGCAGGGCGAGGAAATCCCATGTCTCCGGGACAGTCCTGCCCATTGTTCTCATGAGACTTTTGCCACTCAAATGAATTCTTGATGCAGATCCTGCCTGTGGCAGGTGGGGTTGGAATAAAAATCTGCTTCATGCCCTGCAAAGGGTCATGCTGATAATGCCCGGTGCTGGATCTGGAGCATCTCTTGGCTCACTCAGGCTTGGGGCATGTGGGTGTCTGTGACTGCTTTCCCAGGGATCCAGTCCAAGGCACACCAACAGAATGCCCCAATGAAATGGTTCCAAACACCTTTCAGAGCCTCTTGCAAAGTGGTCACTTCATGCAAGTGAAGACAGTGGGAAACACAGGGCAAGAAGGAGGAGAGGATTTAGGGAGCGATGCAGGGAGCAGTGCAGGGAGCTGAGCACAGGGATCACAGGCTGGAACAAGGAAAAAGATGTTCCCATATCCGGCTCCCTGCAGCCAGGACTGGCTCCTTTCCCCTGACCCAACCCGGGGCATCCAATAAAAGGGGAATTGCAGAGCTGAAGTTTTGCACCATGCAAAGAGGAAGCATCAGCCAAACATTCCTGGCCCCCACCCCTGGCCATAATTAATAAACTCAAAGGAAATTAAACCACAAGAAGAAGAAAGCCCAAACACCAAAGTGGAGTGCCCTGGCCCAAGCTGCATCACATGCGGCATGGGGGAAGTGGCCCCAACACCCAGACAGAGCCACAGAGGTAATTGTAGTCACAGGGTGAGAGGCTAAACCAGCATGAAATGAGGCAGGGAACAGATATTAAACTTGCAAGCCCTGGGCAACAGGACTGTTCAGTTTATTTGCATTAATCAGGTCAGGGGAGTAGCCTTGTTTATTTCCTGCAGGAGATACCATCAACCATTGTTTCTCACGTGAAAGTATCACAAGGAACAAACAACAGCTGGGTGAGGCTGGTGGAGCCTTGCCTACATCCATCCTGGCTGGGAGGAGCAGCTCAGCCTGCTCCAGGGCTGTGGTCAGGGGCTGGCCACGCTCCATCCCCTGTGAGCCACCAAAGGATGGGACGGTGGCGGGACCACTATCAGCACCAGAGGAGACCTGACTTGGGGTTGAGTGAGTCAGCAACCACACATCTCCTCCAAACAGCTCCTCACCTGCTCGCGGCAGGGCTTGGTGCGAGGGGAGAAGTTTCTTCAGCTAAGCAAATTCTTGGGCGAAAGAAAACCTCTGAGGGCTGCCCACAAATTCAGGAACAGCCATGACAGTGCCAGTGCCATGGGAAAGAGCCATGTAACTTGTGACTCCATCATTTTTGGGGAGTTGTGTTTGTTGCATTTGGGGTGACGTGGAAGGGACAGTGCTCGTCCCTTCAGACATGGCCTGGGGACATGGGCACACAGTTCCTGTCCCCCAGCCCCAGACAGGTGCCTGGACTGGAGCAGTGGGAGCCCCAGGCACAGAGGCCCAGCCACGGCCTACGAGAGAGCTGGAGAGGCACTTTTGGCAGAGGCTCAGCATGGAGCTTTCAGGATCCCTGCCCATGGACCCAACATGGAGCTCCCAGGATCCCTGTCCATGGACCTAGCCTCCTCCATGGAAGCTGCTCTGCCTCACCACAGGCACAGGCTGGGACATTCTGAGGCTGTGCCCAGACCCCTCACACCAGCACCCTCCTAATGATAAGCAAAGGAAAAGAGGACCAGAGTAGCCACCCTGGGACGAAATATCAAAGACAAAAAGCATTTTGAACCTGATCCGGGCCAGTAAAGCCTCAAAAGTGGCCAGAAAAGCAAGTCCAGACCTTGATCCTGCCATTTCAAGTTTGAGAGTTCCTGACAGAGCAGGCTGGTGGGAGAAGAGGGAGCGGAGCTGTGCTTGCCCAGACCTCACCAGCGCTCATGTCTGAAGAGGAAGCTCAGCTCAGACCTGAGAGCTGGCAAAACCCACCCCATGCTGGGGAACAGTGGGGGTTAAGGAATAACTGGGGCTGCACAAACAGGGATGGGAGCAGAGAGGCTGTGGGATGTGAGTGCATGATTTCCCATGTAGGGAGCGTTTGGGATTGTTTGCTTTGTCCGGGTACAAAAGGCAGAGCCTTTGTGCCCAACACAGGGTTCAAGCAGGCCCTCCCTTTCCCAGGATCCAGCAATATTATCCATCTGCTAAAGCTCATGGAAGGGCTGAACTCTCCTTTCAAGCTCCTAAATAAATCAGAGCTGAGGGCAGGCGGCTGCAGAGGGGCTGCTGGGCAGGGGCTGCTGCCTCCTCGTCCTGCCAGATTGCTGCCTGTGCACAGACCAAAGCCATTTTCCAGCCCCTGATTTCACATTCCAAGGGAGCAGATTAATGCCTACAAACTTCTCAGTGGAAGCATTGAAACGTTAATTGGTAGTTGCAAGTAATTAAAGTAATTTACTCGGATTATAAAGAAATTTCTTAACAGTGATTAAGCAACTCTGGGACTTTTGTAGTTGTTTGTATTCACTCCCCCTAGGGGATTAAAGCTCTTGGCTGTGTGTAATATGTCTCGTAACACCCTATGGTTCCTGTTGGCTCATGATAGCAAAGAACAGCTTGTTGGAAGAGATATAAATCAGTCCTGTGTGTGCATAAAGTACCTCACATTGGGAACAGTTTTCCTTCACACTCCAAGCCTGGGAGCACAACTCTGCAGCGAGGGCAGACATCCCATAAACTGGGCTTTGCTCCACAGGCAGAGGCTGTGTCATCAGTCACAGACACTACCGAAGGGAGAGGTAGAAGGAAGGGCAGGGCTGTAGGAGAGCATGAGACGCAGCGTGGGGACAGCTCAAGGCATGGCTGTGCTCTTCTCTGCTCACTGGTTTCCATTTGCCAACCCATAAAATAGGAATAAATCCACTAAAAAATATTAAATGTATCCACTCACCCAGTTGATTTAGTGTTCCAAAAGTAACGGAGGAAAACTGCCAGCTCTCTGTGAAGTTGATACCTAACAAATTACAGTAAACCAGAACTAATCAGCAGATTATCACTCCGATTGTTCTATGTCCTTGTTATCCTGGCCAAGCCTCCAGACCTTGCTCAAGCCTGTATTTAGGCTCAGGGAGGCAATTCCCTCATGGAGAGCAGGGAGGAGGGAGCCCACATTGCTTATCTGTGACATAAGGATTTTTCCTGCTTGTATTTCACTTTTATTGAGTGGCTGCAGTGAAATATTCCTGTTCTAGTGAGACACTAATTTTGAAGATTTTAGAAAAAGCTAAGGTTATAGACAACAATATATTGCTGATTTAGCTGAAAAAAAAATAAGCTTTGCTGAAATCAGTTAAAACTCAGAGGATGGTTAAGAAACAGGATTTTAGATAAGCTATCCCGGATCTAATAACTCATTGCTTGTCAACTTTATGTTTGTGTAAGCTTGCTTGTAATGAAAAACAGAGAAACTAATAAATACCCCAGGAACACAAAACAATTGCAAACCTGTTTTCAGAAACAACCTATTGAAATAGGCCTAGAAACAGGAAACAAGGAGTCCTACCAAGGATCTATCAATCACAGATGCATTGAAAAGGTAGAAAGGTCAGAACGAGGAAGACTAATTTTACTTCCTCATTTCTAGTGACCCCTCCCTAGAATGGACCCCCAATTCATTTCAGGGAACAAACTACGCATGCTTAATAGCCTTTTTGTCAATTAGCATACGAAGTGGAGAAGAGGAGGTGACAAGGGTATGAATATGCATTTGTATTTTGTGTATTCAACACTTTTGTGGATAAAAGGCTTTGTAATTACCTGTGATCTCTGCAGTGCATTAGGGAGATATCCCACGTGCTGCCCAACGCTGAAAATAAACATACACTTTCTAACTTTAACTGTTAGGAAGTCTTTTGTCCGTCACAGTTGGGTGTCAATATTAGATCAATATTCATATTTTAATAAATCGCTAGTCCCAAAATGTGCACACAGGGCTGAGCTGGGCTCGGAGTCACGGCACAGAGGAACGCTCAGAGCTGGTGCCCTTCCCACCACTGGGAAGCTCCTTTCCTGTAAGAAGGGATCTCACTGCCAGGCCCCTCTGCCCTGCCAGGAGCAGATTCCCTTTAGCTCTGGGACTCCTGCAACTCCAGTAAGATGCTTTTAGCACATGAGTCCAGGGAGTAAGGCAATTCCTCGAAAAATATTCTGCATGTGTTGCAGCCTCCTCTCACACCTGATGCTTGCAGTCTCACCATCCTGCAGCACCACCAGAATTTGTTTTTATGTTTTATTTATTTATGGGTTTTTTTTCTCCATGCTGGGAATACAGAACTGTAAATATTCCACGAGTGCTGGCTGCATCAGGGTGCCAGTTTACCTGGGCACACAAGCACTGAGCAAACTGGGAGCTCATCTCTGCAATGACTGGCATAGTGTTTTAGTGTTTGCTTTCTGCACGTTTTTGGCCAAAGACAATTGTTTAATTAATTTTTTCTCTCTCTAAAGGCAGCACAGGAAGGACGGAACAAGCTTTGTTTGCCTGTCTGGAGGAAGGCATTGTTCCATCACAAAGCCACCACAACTCTCCCCGGTCCCAAGGGGTGACCCTGGGTGTCACCAGGGTGCTGCGCTGCTTGGGACAAGTTTTCCACACTCACATATAAATAGATGCTTTATTTCTGTGTTCTGTTTACTGTGTGTAGAAATCTGATTTTCCCTAATGGTCCTTTCTAAATAGTTTCCATCCATCCCCTGCTTGAAAGCTTCTCTGACATGCACTGGAAATTAGGTTCTTCCCCTCTTCGCTATTGAGAACAATTATAGCTCTTTGTTCCACGGGAATTAAGAAGCACGAGGGCTGAATCCAGCCACATGAAAATTGTCACTCTCCTTTGTTTTCCACCTGTAATAATTATCCTGCCAACTGCTCACTGCCATCCTCAAGCACTAGTGCCTTGCTAAGCATCCTTCACCCTCCCACCCAGCCTGCACCGGCTTTGTGCTGATTCAGGTTTTAGTGGCTGCTCTTGGCCATGTCTTTCATTTACCTTTTCTTTCCGTTTCCCAACAGAATGGCACTCCCAGGGGGAAAGAGGGCTCCAGACAGGCAGGGCAGGCTCGTGAGGGAATAAAAAGGCAGCAGTCTGTCCTTAGGCAAGACCCCAGGCGTTGGTTGTTGGTCAGAAAAGGCTGCAGCACCTTGCCCAAGGGTTCCCAGGTTTGGGCCACCCCCAGGTGAAGCCAAGTGTCCTGGCCAGGGGTGACATGGCCCCTGCCCTGGTGGGATGGGAAAAGGTTTCCCTAGAGCACAGCACAAACCCACATCCCACATGGATGGATGGATGGATGGATGGATGTGCAGTTGTGTGGATGTGGCACTTTGGGACATGGGTTAGTGGTGGCCATGGCAGTGCTGGGGAAACAATGCTCTTAGAGGGCTTTTCCAACCTTAATGATTCAGTAAGTCCATGATTCCATGAAAAAGAGAGCAGGGGCAGACAGCCAGAAGAATTGACAGAGGGATAAATGCTTTTCTCTTCCCACAAATCTTCTCCAGTGTGAAAACCCCTGTTTAAAAGAACACAACCAAACCCTGCCTGATTTTTTTAAAGGATCTAAAATGACTCTCCATTGACCCCTCCAGCCACACACTCATTTTTCATTAAACTGTTCATGGGATCTTATAAGCAGCAAGAGAGAACAAGCAAGCAAAAGGGTGAAAATAACCCAGAAGGCCCTGGGGCTGTAGTAGCTGAGACAGGAACATTTCAAATTATACCTTGGGTCAAAATGATTTGAGATTGATCAGAAATGAAAATTACCCCTGAGCTTCAGTTTATTGTCTATGCCTTGGGTTCATCTGGAGGCTGCATTTCTCCCTCATTCTCGTTTTTCCTGGGAGTGGGGATACCTTGACCTTCGTATTTGAAGCAGCAGAGGAGAAAGGAAGGAGCCTTTGGACCCTCAACACCCACAGGTTGAAGCGGTGTCCTGGACAAATCCACCCCAAATTGTTTCCTCCCTCCACCACGGGAGATCCTTGTTTTGCCATTATTAAGACAATACTGACAAGACCAGACTGTTCAATAGCTTCGATTTGGGAAACAAAAGCCGTTCCTGGGAAGTGCTCCAGGCTCTCCAGAGCTTTGTCACTTCCACTAGAAACGGGCATGTCCCTGTGCCCTGGGGACAAACTGGGACATCCCCTCCAAGGGCTGCACACCAGGAAGCACCAGCTCCACCCGGGCCTTTAGACATCAGCTAAAACAAATGAAAAATAAAATTTGCATTAAATATATTTATTTATATAGAATACCTTATAGATTCATAATGTATATAAACAGTATTTTAGATATTATTAATTTTTATAGAATTAGTATTTTCTCTACATTAATTGCTTTATATTTATATTTATATATTTTATCATTGTGAAAAACGAGGTTCACTTTCTTAGAAAAATTTAGAAGTTTAATAAAAAAAAATTAAAAAGAAAATAGACAATTAGGAGAGACAAAAGCAAAGCACCTTACCCCTTCAGATCCTTTGTTTTAAGGATCTCTGTGTTACATATTCAATAGACCCTAATGCATTATTCAAACATTCCTTTAAGTTCAGATGTTCTCTTGGTTTTGGTTCCCCCTCCAACTTGTCCTATTTCACCAAATTAACATTTTATTACTTCTTGTAGATAAAGTTCTTCTTGGCATCTTGCAGTCATTCTTGTGTCTTATTCTTCTGATACCAGGAGATCAATAAATTCCTTTCTGTAGCTTTCTCCATTTGGTCCACCACTATCTCCATTTGGTTAATGCAGGAATGCAGGAATGCAGGTATACTCCCCCTACCTTCTGGTTTGGTCAGTTTAGATGTTAAAAAAAAAACAACAGTGTTTTACTTTTAACACTATGTAACAAGCAAAAAGAAAATATACATTCATCACATTTCTAAACTATTAATAAAAGAAAATACAGTAAAATCTTTCCACCTTATACATATAGTATTCATTTTAATATTTGCAAAAAGCCAACTTTATAATGTGCATTTATAACATCATGAATGTATTGCATATTTTTTATTTCTATATTAGATATGCATCAACTTTTGGCCTTCATGTTCTCTCTCAGTACACCCTCTGTTGGGTCTCCCCCGGATCCCCAAACCTGCAGGCTCAGTCTGAGCTCAGGGAACATCTTGAGGAGGGAACAGCAAGGCCTGGGCAGGGCAATAGCTGCTTTAATGGTTTTCCAGTGTCTAAACCCCAAATATTATCATTTTGTTGGTCTAATGCACCAAAGTTCAGTGTTCTCATCTGATTGGTTTTGCCTTGCCAATGAATAATCTGCATTATCTTGCTCTGTCCGGTATTGTCTCTCTGATGGATAACCCCGGTGACCAGCCAGGCCAGGAGCACAATGGGATCTGCCCGGATGAGTGCTGGGCTGGAAAGTTCCCGGAGCAGGAATGTCAGGATGCTACTCTGCCCCCTCTCCCTGCGCGGCTCCAGTTCCCCCCGCAAATGCTGCGATGTTTAATCAGGTGCAAAGAAATCGCCTTTCCCCTGGCTCGCTCTCCCAAGGATGCCTTTCCCTCCATTTCATTCCCTCCTCTGGCACCCAGCTGGAATGCTGGCCCAGCACTGTGCCTGAGGCACCCGGGCCTACACCCTCCTCCTTTCTCCAAAAATGGAGTTTTCCCACCAGCTGTGCCCAACCTTGTGGGGTTTTTTAGCTCTGAAGAACAGGACATGGCAGGGGCTGTTTAATGGGAATTTCAGGTGAGGAGCTGCTTGCAGAGGATCCAGCACTGGAGCACCTTCTGAAAGTGGATGGGAGCACAGACCCCTGCTCCCATCACTGCTCATCCTTTCTCCTCCTGGTCTCCTCTTTTCCTGCTGGAATTTTTTTTGCCTTTTCTAAACCTTAGTAGTTGCCTGGTACTTGAAAGTAGGAAAGAGAGAAATGACTGTTACAAATAAATATTTAATTAAAAGGGCTCAATCTCTCCCTTTAATGTAAGCCTGACCTTTAATGGCTGGCTCCATCCTGCTGGAGCCCTGCCAAGCTCCCAGCCCCTCCTGGGTCTCCAGCCGGACCAGGAGCACACATGGATGAGGGAGATGTTTTCCCATCCAGCCTCTGTCGCTGCACTCAGGGACCCACAGGATGAAGTTGCCAAGCTCCTGATGGCTCCTTGGACTGTGACATGTTCAATTCCATCAGGAATTACTGCTGGGATAACACATGATTTATCCAGCACAAAGTACCTGCTGGTCAGAAGGGCTGCGGGAAGCTGTGCCAGCAGTGAACAGGGCAGGAAAATAGGGAGGGGAATGGCTGAGGAATGCTGGTCAGGTGTGGGAAGGGAGTTCTGCTGGCCCAGGATGGAGAGTGTGAGGTTAAATGGGGTCTCCATGTGGGCAGGGCTGTCCTGCACAGAAGAGCTCTCTCCAGAGCTCCTCTACATCCAGCTCTTGTGTCCTCAGCACAGGAAGGACATGGAGCTGTTGGAGAGGGTCCACAGGAGGCTATGGAGATGCTCCGAGGGCTGGAGCTCCTCTGCTCTGGAGCCAGGCTGGGAAAGCTGGGGGTGTTCACCTGGAGAGGAGAAGGTTCCAGGGAGGCCTCAGAGCCCCTTCCAGTGCCTAAGGGGGCTCCAGGGGAGCTGGAGAGGGACTTGGGACAAGAGATGGAGAGACATGGATACACTTCCAAGCGTGGGACAATTCTGTGGCTGACCTCAGGCTGCCAAGGGTTATGTGCGAGGGCAGCCCAGTCCATGGAGCGTGTGGCTCAGCCCCCCAAAACACCTCGAGCCTTCAGACTGCACCAGCCTCTGGTCCTGCCTGAGCTGCTTTGGATGTAAGGAAATGATGTGGAGGTGAAACCTTCTGTATCCTGTTTCCAGCCCCAGGCAGGGAGGACCCAGACATTTATTTGTGTCTAGCCAGAAGAAAACTTCCCATTGCCCAACCCATCCCCACAGAGGAATGGCACAAACTTTCTAGGAAAAGCACAAAGTGGGCACGTCTGTGTTCCATGAACTCTAAGTAAAGTCTCCCCTCTCTGCAGAGCACCAGCAAACACAGTGGGAAGTAAACCCAAAATTACCCAGCAAAGCCTATAATTGCATTTCCAAACCTTCAGCCAGCAGTTCCCAGAAGTGCCAAAGCAGAGCTGCAAAAAAAGCAGCACTGATGTGTTCTGCATTCAGGGAAATGCTCCATGATGGCAGCAGGGATGTTTCCTCAGCTTGTAGGGATTTTCTCATATTCCTTTTACCCCAGTAAAGTGATCCCTCTCCAGAGCTGCCTCAGCCTCATGCTGGCAGAGCTCAGGTGGGATCACCAATTCCTGGGTATTCCCAGCAGAGATGCCAGGCTCACAGCCTCTCATGGGACCCAGGGCTGGGGGTGCTGGGAGGGAACAGCCCCAGGGGGCCTAAGGATGGGCCTGGGTGGGCAGAGGGGGCAGGTGGGGGCTGCTCATCACCTGCTGGGGGAACTAGCAAAGCCCAGCTCAGCTCTTAGGATTTTGATGGCTCTTTGGGCCTAAGGTCCTTTTCCAGGGTCTTTGGTATTTTCCCTTTCCTCCTTTTTCTTTTCCTCTTCATCTTCCTTTTCCTTTTTACTTTTTTGTCCCTTTCTCTATCCCTTTTATAATTTTTCCTTTTCCTTCCTTCCTTCCTTCCTTCCTTCCTTCCTTCCTTCCTTCCTTCCTTCCTTCCTTCCTTCCTTCCTTCCTTCCTTCCTTCCTTCCTTCCTTCCTTCCTTCCTTCCTTCCTTCCTTCCTTCCTTCCTTCCTTCCTTCCTTCCTTCCTTCCTTCCCTTTGCATTTCCCTTTCTCCCTTTTTTTCTTTTTTCTCCAGGATGACACGGTCTCTCAGGCCCTCCCTGGAGCCAAGCACAGATGTCATCAAACACAAGGTCCCAGTTCTGCCTCTCCAGCCAAGAGCAAAGTCAGAACATCCAGGGGGCTCTGTGGGGCAGTGGGAACACAAACCTCCTCCTCTGAGCCCAAAATCCTCCATGGGAGTGGCTGCTGTGGGAGTAGATGGGGGCATTGGCATCTGTCCCACTGCCCTGCTGCTCTGGAGCTGCCCCTGGGCCCCTCAGATCTGGCTCTACCCAAACCAGGCTCCCCCCAAATCAGGTTCCCCCTGCATGGTCCATTGGGCAGCCAGAACCCACAGAAAATGCAAATGGCTTTTACAGCCATTATCCCAAATAAACTGTGTTTTAATTCAGTTTTAATTAAAGGGAGGGAAAACATGCCCAGCTCAACAATTTCCAGGCAGATGATGGATCAGAGCAACAGAGAATTCCTTTGACCCAACTGGCCAAATGTTTTGAAACTTTTAATTAAAAACACCCCAAGTTTTGCCCCAGTAAATTGCCCAGAGCCCACAGGCCTTTGAAGAGGTGTAATTAGGGCTGTTTGGCCCCTGGAGGATGCTTCAGGTGGATAAACTCCTGAAGAAGGGCTCCTGTGTGGTGGTGGGATGGGAGGGTCTGTGCAGGAGTCCCCTCCCAGCAGAGCCCCATCCCTGGGTCACCCCCTGAGTCACCCAAGGATCAGGCGGACACTTCCTGGTGCTCCTGGGTCACCTCTGGGAGCTGTGGCTTCCTCTGCTGCAGAAAGGTGGAGGAAGCAAAACCAAACTATGGGATTTTCCATCTGAAATCATTCTGCATGCGTGGGATCTGCATGCAGGGAGGCAAGGATGCAGGGATACAGGGATACCATTTTTAGGGATGCTCCCTTGCTTTCCTGTCACAGCAGGATCACCACAACAAAGCCAGCACTGCCTCTTGACAGCCTCCATAAGGAAAACAAAGGAACCAAGGTCCGTCCCAGCTGATCCTTCAGGTCAGTGTTGGGATGCCCAGTGCTCCATTCCCAAGGTTGGGAACTAAACCTGGTTATTCCAGGTTTGGAGATGAGGCCAGGTTTCCTAAAGTGCTCAGCAGCTTCTCTTTTTTCCAGTTTTCTTTAAAAATAAAACTAAAATAAAGGAATCCTTGCAGCAATGGATGGTTTCTGGGTGAAACAGGGGGGCGGAAAGAACTCCACAACTAATAATAGTTGTTAGAGTGGTATGTATTTAATCGGCTGAGATGTGTGGGGAATAACTTCACCAAAGACACGCATACCCACCCGATGGTCTTTCCCCTTATTATTCCCCAGGGTCTTACATATGCATAACATTGTACAATCCGCCTCATACATATTCATTCCTTGGCCCTGCCCGTCCTCGCCTCGAATTGTAATTAACTCCACGCCTCTCTGGGCATGCTCAGTTCGTTGTGGTGGTCTTCTGGGGGTCTCGGAGGATGAAGGAAACGGAGTTTTCTTCAATGAACTCTTCACCTTTATCTCTTCTGTGTGGCTTCTGGCCCTTTTTGGCATCTTTTCAAGGGGATACTCAGTTTATGCTAGCTAAGAGTCTGTATTCCCTCTCTTTATCTGCATTTTTAGCCTTGTTGTCCCAGGGTGTTTACATTTTTTCCTTTATTATCACCAAGGAGCCCCAGATGCTTTAAAATATACAAGAGGTTAACAGACACAGCGTTCGGTATCCACTAAATGCCTTCTAAAATGCGATTTAATACATATTCTAAAGCACTATTTGAAATACATTCTAACATACAGAGGCCCACTATAAAGGATCATCTAAAATTCTCAAATCTCTGTCTCGCTGGGACTTGTTTCTGGACATCCTGGAATGGATCCAGGATGGAGGAATGGCTTTAAACTGGAAGAGAAAGAGTAGATTTAGATGAGAGATTGGGAAGGAATCCTTCCCTGCGAGGATGGGGAGGCCCTGGCACAGGGTGCCCAGAGAAGCTGTGTCTGCCTCTGGATCCCTGGAAGTGTCCAAGGCCAGGTTGGACAGGGCTTGGAGCAACTTGGGATAGTGGAAGGTGTCCCTGCCCATGGTAGGGGGCAGGACTGGATGGGCTTTGAAGTCCCTTCCAGCCCAAACCATTCCATGATCCTCCACTTCCATCACCCCTTTCCGATGTCAGATTCACATTCAGCTGCCTCCCTCCTGCCACAGATCCCATGGCTCTTCCCTATCCCAGAGGGACCTGAGGAGTGGACTTTGCACTTCTGCACGTGAATGAAACACCACCGCACTGAATTTTCTTGGAGAAGAAGCCATTCCATAGTTTCCACCCGAATTTCTGCTGCAGCTTCAAAGTGAGTGTGATGCTCTTGGAGTCAGGGAGAGGAATTGAATCAAGGATCCCCCGAGCACAGGCAGGTGTCTGCTGCCATTGGATGGGAAGGCAGAAACAGAAAATACATGGAAGAAATCAGAACAAGGAGGCAGGAAAACACAAGTGGCTGTACAATAAATAAATTTAAATAAAAAAAAAAAGTAGAGTGTATTAGAGATGGAGCTTTTCCAGGAATGAAAGTGCTGTGACAGGCAGGTATTGATGCCACCAGGCATAACAGCAAAGAAAGGAAAATCAGGATAGTGTGGGGGTTTTTTAGCATTTATTCCAAAAATACTTGCTGAACATGGTGCAATCTCTTTTATGAAGGTTAATTGAAAGAAATGGTACAGACCCCTTGGAACTCAGTCTGAAATAGCTCCAAAGAAGGAAATTTTGGGGTAAATAAAGAAGACAAAGGAAGACAAAGGAGTGAAAAAGCAGAAGATTTAAGCCAGACTTAGGAGAACAGAGGAGCTGCACACCTGGTTCACACCTGGCTGTCCCCACATGCCCCTCATGCACCGAGGCACTATGTGGGGTAACCTGGGTGTTACCCTAGAAATACCACATGGAAATACTGCAAGATTTTCCCTGCCTGGTGATTCAAGGCAGAAAGTAAAGGAAAAATGACATAAAGTTACAGCCAGACTCAAAACTTCCTGCTCAGGCCTTCACTGGAGCCGTGGCACAGGTCACAAGCTGCCGTTTGAGGACAGTTTTCAAGGCTGTAGATTCTGTTTAATATTCTTCTCCCAGGCCTCTTTGTTCTTCCAGGCTTGAGCCAGAATGAGAAATGAAAACCCTGAGCTGGGAAAGCCAGGAACAATTCCTGGGGTCTGCAAATTCAGCAAAAATCACCGTGGGGTGTGAACACCACGAGAGAACTCCTGTGCCATGGTTTCAGAGCGAGTTCAGGATCAAAAGGGTTCAGGACAGAGCTTGGAACTGCTGGAAGCTGCTCGGAAAATTCTCGCCTCGTCTCCAGTCAGCAGTTCTCCAATTTGGCTGTCAGCATTCCCAAAACCTCGGCCACAAGATCTCTGCTCGCAGGACATGGATGAGCTCCAGCTCCCAGCACACTTGGAAGCTCTCCGTGTTCTCCTCGCAGTGCACACCTCGACAGCCAGATACAGCCCCCCCCGAGCCCCCCTGAACACGCCTCGGCTCCCATCTCCTGGGAACGTCTCTTGGAGAACGTCTCCCCCTTGGCTCCATCGCCAATATTTGAGCTGGGCTGTAATTGGCCATGGAAGCCTCATGGCGTTGATATTCGCCTTGATTAGCCGAACGTGCAAAGCACTTACAATGCAAATTTCCCTTTAAAATTCCGTTTCCTGCGAACTCTCAATGAATCAGCTGCGGAGATCTCCCACTGAGAGCTCTCCTGCCAGTAAAAGTTGATAGTGCTGTTTGTGGAGTGGGAGCGCACAAGGGGGAAGAAGCACTAAAGCAAACTCATCCAAAGCGTCAAATATTTGCAGAAAAATGCGCCCATTCTCTGCCCTGCTGTCCCGATTGTCGCCCTCCGCCCAGCTGATCGCAGCTGCCCCCCAGCTCTTCCTTTCAGCCCCAAGATGCAGCTGTGTTTTCTTTGTTCGCACTCCCTTTGCAAACGCTGCTCTTGCCTTATTGAAGTCTTTGAAAAATATTCTGTATAGAAACAATTCTGCCGACACATCAGATTTCTCCAGGCTCCCTCTCCCCGCTCCTGCCTCCTCCATTTGCATGAGAATAGCCGGGATGCTTCTGCAGCCATCACCTGGCACCGGCTCCTGCTGCCCTCCCCTTGAGGTAATTTCCTCTGCACGCTGTGATGTCACCGGCCTCAGGGACACCTTGCTGATGGCAGGAGAGGAGCCGAGGTGGGCAGCAAGGCTCTGGCAGTTCTCCAGGACAGGGATGCAGGCCTGGCTGGCACAGAGGTCCCGGCTCTTTACTTCCTAGACTGCTCCATCCCAGCCTCTCCCAGCTACTTCCACCCTCCCTGTGTGTCCGTCTCCCCCCCCGCCAAACTTTCCTGCCCCTCACCACAGGGGATAACTGTGAGGGCTGTGACTGGTGCAGAGCATGGTCACCTTCTGGAAATACTGGTTTAAAAAGAGCCTTTTTCCAGGCAGGGGCTTCCTGGGGAGAGCAGGACAAAAGGAGCAGAAGGAGGTCAGGGCCCTTTGGGAGGGACTTCCCGGAGAGGGGGGTAATTAATCACCACAAACTCTGCTCTGCCAAATCAGAGTCCAGCAGTCCCACTGCTGCCTGCAGACCTGGAGGGGGTCCAGGTCTTATCTCAAGGATTGATCTCAGACTCTAGGCTGGTAGGATCTGCTGGGGGCTCCGTCCTGCACGGCACAGGATGTGGAAATGGATTTAAAGCTCTGTGATGGCTTTTATAAAAGAGGGACCTGGCTCTCTCTGTGTGGGCCAGCTCGTCTGCCTCACTGCATGGCTTCCCAGTGTATTTGTGGTCTGGCTAAAGTGTACCTCTATTCCCAGATATTCCCATAGGACCCACCAGCTGCAGCAATGTGTCCTTCCCAGTGTCCCACAGAACATCCCACTGAACCCTCCTGGGAGTCCAAGGTGTCTGATGGACAATGGGTCAGCAAGTTCCACCAACCCAGCATTCCTGTAGAGCACCATCCACATGCCCAGGATTGGCAGAAAATGCTTCCTGGGAAAATTCCTACCCTGCTTTTCTAGGGATCCAAACCATTCTGGGATGAAAGTACAAAACCATCTCACAAGATTGCCTGGTGCACGGACCATCTGAGCTGTAGGTGTTGAGATAAAAAGCTGCTCCACACCTCACGGGCCCTTCTGTGCTGCGGAGCTCTCCGGCCCCTGCCCACTGCTCCTCCTTCCCTCATGGCACCACTGGATCCAGCCATCCCCTGGTGTCCCCACCCTGTGTCCTGGGCAGGCTGTCGGACATCACATCACACCCTAAATTCGCTGCTCAGCTCAAGAAAAGCCCCAACGCTGGAGCCAGTCCAACCTGGCCTGTCCTCCCCCTCCCTCCCTGGAGCAGAGAGCAGAGCAGGCAGGGTGGGCACGGCCCAGGCTGGGACCCCCCTGCCAGCAGCACAAGCCAACTCTTTGTGTCCCATGGCAGGTAGGGAGCCCAGGTACGATCCAAGACCGAGCTGATTTAGAGCCTGTCATGTTTTAAATCTCCCATTATTGTCACGGCCTCAGCTTTTTTCCTTTGTTTTCCAGATGGTATTTTTTCCATCTTATTTCTTTCATCAAACTCTTGTTTCGTCCTTCTGGAATCACCACATTCCTGATCTATATGCAGATTAAACCCCGGGAACAGATGCTATTGTCAGCTTTTATTAGTTTATTGCATTAATAAAGGATAATATCTTTACAGTCACAATATAAAAGAAGACTCATGGTAAGTCTTATCTCCTGGAAGTGACAGCAGGAAAACAAAGGGTCTTCTGTACCAGAGCCATGGGCACAAATCAGGAGCTGTGTATGGATCCCCAAGACTTTGGGAGGAGCAGAGGTATCCTGGGCATGAGGGGCTGCACTGGGATTCCAGAGCTCAGCGCTGAGCTCCGGGAGAGGTGAACGATGGAGCCACTTGAGCAGTTTGTGTCACCCTCTTGATTTGTGCTCTACTTAGAGAGCCCTCCTTGAGAGCTGAGCCTCCGTTTTGCCATCAGGGCACGACTCTTCTCCATGCTTTGCCTCCTCACTGGCCCTGCATTTATTATTTACACACAGGCCTCCAGCTGCAGCTCTCATGCTTCAAAAATTATTCAGTGCTCTGCTCAGTAAGAGATAAGAGAGGCAGGAGAGCTGCCAGCTCTACGAGGAGGGAAGGGAGGGAAGGTGCCCACAGCCTTTCTTCCCTCACACTGGTTGGGAACTTGAACTTGGCTCCCTGGGCCAAGGGAAAACACCTCCAACCAATGGAACATTTGGTATTTGCAGGGCACTTGGACTAGAGGGGTGTGGTGAGTCCCTTCCAGATGACAATAGTCCCTTCCCACAGGGATTTAGCACTGCTGGTTCCAGGGCAGACCTGTGCCCCTCTGCAGCTCATTCCTGGCATTCTCCTGTCACCCTCCAGCTCTCCCCACATCTCTGCTCCCTCTTTGTCCCCCTTGCCGAGGCCTGACAAGCTGTGGCAGTTGGAAAGGAGCAGGGGGTCTGGAAAAATGCACATGTGGGGTGCAGGAGAGGGAAGCAGGAGTGGGGAAGGCATCAGAGCACTCGCAGAGATGTCTCCCCTGCTGGAATCCATTTATTTTCCCAGTCCCTGCTGGGATGTGCCAGGCTCTGGGAGCACCCACTCCATCATGGGTGGTGTTCTGAAGCTCTGCAGCCCTGGAGTCTCTGTCTTGTCCCTCTTGCCCCAAGTTCCAGTGATGGACACTGAACAAATCCCCATCAGACCCTCCAGCTCCCCCCTCCGAGAGTTTAAAAAGTGACAATAGAGCAATTTCCTGCTGCTTGCAGGGAGCAGACCCAAGTGAAAGCAGAGCAGAGGCAATGTAGGAGAAACTGGGCTAAGCTGCACTTTCGGGAGCAGCCGGGTTTACATTCGATGCTGTTTTCCTGGCAGCCATCCCGGAGCCTCTGCTGTGCCAGGGCTGCTGGGGAGGGGAAGCCAGGGGTCACGGGGGAGCTGGGGGGGCTCCGGGGAATCGCTGCTCCCTCTCCCTGCTGGGATGGAACTGGGTTAATGGGACAGGTATTTTTAGGGCTGACTGGCCAAACCGGTGCTGCTGCTGGTGCTTAACCTGGAGGCCACACAAACCAAGGGAAGCAGAGCTCTCCCAGAAATGAGATTTTCTTCCAAGCACTCATCTTTATACTCAAATTTCCCAGCCTTATGCTGGGAGTGGGGCACCCACCCAGCTGGGCACCCACTCATCTCTCTCCTTTATCCTCACATTTTACTGGCTCACAGCAGCTGAGTGCAAAGACAAATTACAATCCCAGATGGACTCTGTGTCTCTCCCAGCCTGGGAGCAGTTGGCTCATAGAGTACCTCTTTCCCCCTGCCCCCTGAGCCAACCTCAGCTTCGGGGGGATTCTTTGACTCCTGCATCGTTCCAGGCACTGCAGTCCCAGCCTCAGTGCTGCCGGTGACCACACGCCACAGCAGCTCCTGCAGGTGAGGCTGCAGCTCCCTGGCATGCATGGAAACAACTCCATTACCCAGGCACTTCCATGCTCGCTGGGCTGCAGCTGAAGCAGAACAGCTTCAGCAGGGAAGCACCGAAGGCAACTTCTTGTCAGTGTGATTTGAAGTGACACTTCCTTCCTGGCAGCTCTGAGAGACCTCCTGCTCTCTACCAGCTCTGCTTTGGTCCTCGGGTTTTATCTCCTGAAATTCCCTCGTGCAGCAGTGCTGGTGGGTGTGATTTAGCCTGCTCTCAGCTCAAGTGGCCTCACAGTGACAGGCAAAAAAAAAAAAAGGAAAAGAGGACACAGTGATCCCTGTCAGCAGTGACATGTGGCTGTCTCTGCAAGTGGCTGATGTCATCTATCTCCCTTCCTAAGGAAGCATCTCCCTGGGCAGGACAGCACAAGCAGAGCCTGTCCCATGGAGCACAGGGATCAGAGGGGCTCTATCGCTGTCCCCCATCCCATGCCCAGCCCTCAGTGCGGGGGGGGGCTGCTCCATCCCCAGCTCTGCTGAGGGTCTCCTCAGGGACCACGTCCTGTACCTGCAATTTCTCGGCTTATGCAACCTGCACTCCAGGCATGTTTACATGAATTCCAATTTGAATCTGCATTCCAGCACGGGCTGAAGCTTTGCCTTGCACCCAAAGCCTTTGGTTTCCTTTTCCTTCCTCTTTTACCCTCTTTTCCCCCCTTGTTGAGCTCCATCCTGGTGTCCCCAGGCTGAGGCTGGCAGGCACGAGGTGCAGCAGGAGGGAGGTGACAGGAACCTGTGGCAGGCTGGGAACAGCCACTGGCTCCTGAGCTCAGCTGCGATGGGAGCTGGATCCCAGTTACTGATTGTAGGGATGCTGGGGATTTGGAACAGCCTGGATTGAGTAATGGGCTGTAATTTGGTCCAGGTTTTGCAAATACATTGATGAATATCCAGAAAAGAAAAAAGGAACACCAGCTCTGTGGAGATTCCAGGGAGGAGGCAGAGAAGGGCTGTGTCTCCATGAGTTCCTGGGCTGTGTTCTCCTGGGGCAGCTCCTCACAGCAGCCACTAGCTCAGCTGGATCCTCTGTGGGGGCTTTGGAGAGGGTTCAGGGCTGGGAGCTTTTTGCACTTCTCATCAGCCAGCTGGCACATAACTGCTTCCCACAACTGCTTCCCACAACTGTTTCCCAGCCTCCCTGGCTTCCCTGGAGCAAGGTTTGAGGCATGATCCTGATGCACCAATGGACACTTCTTTATTAAAAGCAGGTCCCAAAGACAGAGCCCAGGCTGGCCCCAAGCATCCCTGGCACATCCGTCTTCCTCTCCCTTTGCATTTTCCCTGCGCTTTTCCCCTCTTCTGCATCCTCTGGGATCTCTACATCCAGAAAACAGGAAGATCATGAGCAGAGAGGCAGCGCTGGGCTGGTTTGGGGTGTTTGATTTTGCACCACAGCAAGGCTGGAGGTGCTCAGGTACAGGGGGACAAGGAACATCACCGACGGACCCCACTCACTCCTTCTGGAGCTGGGGGGGCTTCTGGCTGCGTGCTGGGGGAGGGAGGGTTTCAAAGGAACTCATCCCAAGGCCACATCTGCTGCATGTGTTTAAAACAACTCATTAAAGTTCCTGAAAGGCCTAAAAATGAGTAATTCTCTAAATGAGGGAGGCTATAATAGCCTCTAACAAGCTGTAATTGGAGGCTGGTGAGCACCTCCGGAGCTCATGTGCTTGGGGGGCCCCCCCAACACGGGGATGGAACACGGGACCATGGGGATGGAACACGGGACCATGGGGGTGGACACGGGCACGGGCAGGGAGGGTGCCCAGCAGGAAAATGTGGGGAGAGGGGAGATAACAGCCAGGAACAAACAGATTTCAAGAGAAACAGCAAAGACTCCAGGAGATGTATGGGAGGAACTGGGCTCTGGTTGTAGTGGGGGAACTACACCATCCCCCAGGGGTGGATTTGTCCTGCTCTTCTGGGCAGGGGGGCCTTCTTTCCTTCCAGCAGAAAATACCAAGGCACAGGAGTCCAGCAGGGAGGAGGAGGTAAAATAGCCCAGGGAAATCTTGGGGCACTTGTGCACAGTCCCCGCAGCTCCAGGGGAGTTGGGATGGTGGGAGCTCCTCATCCCCCACTGTCTCTCCACTGTGAGATCCCGTGACCAGGATGGAGGCCAGCCCGTGGTGGCGAGGGGGGTGCTGCTCTGTGGGGTGCCACAGTTGTCTTCCAGCTGGATCTGGTGCTTTGAAAATTGTCAGAATTGCTTTTCCTTCTCCACCAACTCCATGTCAGCACATGCTGCCCCTTCCCCAAACACCTCCTGCTGCCACAGTGCTGGCGCCAGCATCGGCATCGGCTGGAGATGGAGCCACCAGCCTGCACCAGGCCTGGGCTGTCTTCCCACTGCCAGCGAGCAGATGACATTTCCCTGGGCTCCCAAAGAACTGGAGCACATTGGAAATTCAGGATTCAAGATGTTCAGCTCTTGTGAACAGCTCATGCTTCTATACTGGGGGATGATGCACCAGGCTCCTGGCACAGCTCTGGGCTCTGACATCATGGAGGGACATCACTCATGGAGCTGTGCCTCAGCATGAGCCATGGCCCACTCACTCCTCTGGGGCTGCTGTGTCCTTGGGGTGAGGATAATCCCAGTAGGGAGGGGATTTGGGGTGGGAATTGGGGGTCTGGTACAGCCTCTGCCTGCCCAGAGCTGATGTCCCTCTTGTGAAGGAGGAACCAGTGGGATGCACAGAAGAAGATGCAATCAGAGCTGTGTTCCTGGCAGGTCTGGAGACATTTCACATGTTCTTCTTTGTTTCTTAAAGCTGCAGGTCCAAAATGAAGGTTTTGTTGAAAAACAATCTTGTGGCCACAGGGAAAGAAAACACCGGAAACAGGAGCAAAGTGTCCCCAGAGCACCCTGAAGGGTAGGGGCAGAACCCCATTGGCCTTGCTCCATCTCCTGAGAAGCACATTAGGATTTCTCTCAAACTGTTTTTGGGTGGGCCTTGACTTCCAGTCTCTCAGGTTGTCATTGGGTTAGGGTTAGTTTTGTTATTAAACAAAATCATTTAACGGAACCTGGGGCATCCCTGCTCCCTTGGGAGTGTTACTGCAGGCTGAGCCCTTCTGGATTTCCTCTGCCTGAGGTCATTTAGACCTGAAATAGGACCCCCGGGTGATAAGATGTGTCCCAGCAGACTTCAGGGCTGCTGAGGTTGAGTTTCTCCAGGAGCTCCTGCTGTGCTCTCTCCTCCCTCTAGAGCAGGCACCATGCTTGGATGTGATCCTTGGAAGCTGGCATTCCAGAGGCATGGTGGGGGTACAGGCTGATGTCACTGCTGCTGTCAGGGTGGGGGTTTATTTATCCAGTTGTCATTATTAAATTCCTGTCAATCATCCAGGTGTCCCGTCCAAGAGGAAGGTCAGGGAGAGAGGAAAGGAAATGCAAGAGAAACAAGAGAGGCTGTGAGATCCACAGATGGATCCTCTGGCCTGTCCATGTGAGCACTGCTCCTGGGCACGGGATGAGATTGTGCATGTGCAGGAGAGAACACGTGTGCGTGAGAATACGTGTGTGCTGTTCAGAGCATGAACAGCACAGGAAAAGCACAGGGACAGGAGCCTCTGTGCCCCTCCAGGGCTGGCACACATGGATGACATCCCTGCGCCCCTGGAACATTGTCCCTGTGTTAGCGTAGGAATAAAACACATAGTCACAGCGACATGACTACATGCAGTGCTTTTATTATGGGCCCGAGAACCAAGGGGTTTGATACCCAAATCCTGGTTCTGAAGAAATGAATTCAGACTTACAATTTATACTTTTTGGTTACATAAAATATCAATGATTAACTTCAATATTATTCCATTCTTCTTATTGATTCTACTGAAGCATAGACTTTGAGTTTCAAAAAAACATCTCCTTACCATGGTTACAATTGTTTTCTATATTCCTACATTATTCCTTGATTAGTTCTAATTATACTTAATAACTATACCTACGCGTGGTCGCACTTGGATTAACAAGGACAAAGCAAAAGCTAGCCAACTAGCCCATTTCCTCAGGACTGCTAGTTCCACCAGCTTGTCTTACCAGTTTTTCCATCCACTCCCCCCACAAGTGGTTTTTCCACTCTCCCCCAAAATCTAACTCCAAGTACATTTTCCAAGCGGCTAAGATTTTAATCCCATGTGTGCTGGTTTGAAAGCAAAACCAGTGAAAGACTCCAAGTCAGAAACACAATTTAATAAGAGGAAAAGAAAATAAAGGAAAGTAAAATAAAAGTAATAGTACAAAAAAAACCCCACTGACAGAGTCAGAATACAACCTGACACCCTGTTAGTTAGGGTGGTAGTGGCAGTCTAGATGAGATGGTCTTGTCAAAGTAGTGATTCTTGTAGAAAGGTCTGGCAGCTCTTGTCTCCTCTGGAAGTCCAGTGGATAAAAGCTTCCTGGGCTGTCCCAAACCCTGGATTTATCCAGGTGGGAATGCTTGGCTCCTCCCCCTGGGTGGAGCATCTCCCAATGGGCTGATCTCATTCTATGAGTCATGCAGTGGGTCCTTGATGGCCCATTAAACAGAGATAACTCCCGGAGGAAGTTATCTATGAGTCTTGTGGCAAGGCATTGTTAGGCTCATTAACAGAAGATAAGGAAAACACTGCCCCACCTTGGCTTCAACGGCTCATGGGGATAGAATACATACCTTGGGCACAATTTTACATTGTAACTTAGGACACCATGCTATCACCTGCACACCTGGGACAAGACCTGGCAGGCAGGCAGGCAGGCAGGCAGGAAGGAAGGAAGGAAGGAAGGAAGGATTTCTTTGCCCTTCCTTGCCCTCACCTTGGATTAGTGCTACCCCAGGTGTGAACAGGGCTGGGGTATAAAGAGGAGGTGATGCCCTAGATCTCGGAATGTGGGGAGCACCCATCTGGGGACACCCTGCAGGGCTCACAGCCTATCCATGAGATCATGATTTTGGTATTCCCAAGACTTTGGGCTCCAGTGCCAACTGGAGCCATGGACTACCTCTTCTCCACCCAGAGGCAAGTTTCTCTGGAAACCAGGGAACAGGGGAAAATCCTCCCACCTCCCAGCTGCCCGCATGGCTTATGGCTCCAGAGCTGCCTTCCTCCCCCTCTCAAACCTCCCTCCATTTCTGCAAGGCCCTGGGAGATGTTAGATCATTTTTCCAGCTCCTCCAGGTGTCCATAAAATTAGCTGCAGATTCCTCCTCAGAAAGGGGAGCAGCAGTGAGGAGGACACCCGAATCCACAGTGGTGCCCCCTCCCCATGGTTTTCCTGGGGAAGAGGAGCAGCTCTGTGGATGACAGGAGCACCCAGGGCTGTGCCAGGGGCTCTATCCAGTGGGAGATCCTGTGAATGGGAAACAGCTCCCACCTTCACCCATGAACACCCAGTACCAGTGTTCCCATTTGGCTCTTGCTCCTGTTTCACTGGAAACCACCACTCTTTGGGGAGTGTGGGGAGAAGTGAGGATGGGGAAACCTTCAGCTCTGGCCAGAGGTGCAGTGCTGGCCCAGAGCCCCCTGGCAGAGCTTGTGCCCTGCAGGACATCCCTGTCCATCCCTGCAGGGAGGATTCCGGGTGGCTGTGCCGGCTCTGTGCATGTGCAGTGTGAAGCCATCAGGGCTGGAGAGAGCAAACAGCTCCATCAGGCACAGGGAGAGGGATGGTTTGAGGATGAGGTGGTGGCAAGCAACAGGTCTGCCCTGGATCTTCATCATGTCTGGAATGTCAGAAATCTGCCACCTGGGGGAGAGGGACAGGGCTGGGGCAGGTGGAGATGATGGGGTGCAGAAGGAAGGGGGTGCAGAAGCCAAAGCCAATTCCTTCTCTTCTGTTTCCTTTTTGTGCAGGCAGGAATGATCTCATGTTTTGTCTAATCTAAATTCTGTCAAGCAAGCAGGGAGCAGAAAGAAAGAGACGGAAAGTGAGCAAGGGAAAGCTGCACAGTTAATAAAAATCTGCCAGACACATGTTCCCTGAGTCCAGGGAGGGGAGGGGGAGCCGGGATGTACAGAGGCTTGGGAGAGAATGGGAAGGAGGGCTGGGGTCTGTGAACCCCCTGTGCTGAGATTCATCCTCTCTTTCACCTGGTGAGAGCTTTTCAGCCAAGGCATGGCCTCCCTGGGGCTCCCTGTCACAACCTGGCTGGGCTCACTGGTGGCTGCCCCTTGGGTTGGTGGCCACAGGCCCCTGTGTCCCTTTACCTGTGTCTCCAATGCCTCCTAAGGTCATTAGGAAGGAAGGAATGCCAAACACACCAGCAGCTTCCCTTTCTTCCTTCACATGGCACATTTGCTCTGTGCTGTCTCACTCAATAAATCTCACAGAGCCGAACAGACACTCCCTCGGACATGCGTGTGGAAGGAGCCTGAGGGAAGGCTCAGAAAAGCCTTTGTTTTTCCCTCTCATCCTCCAGAAAGCTTTTCTCACCTGATAGATTTCACTGACTTTTGTTTTCCTTTGCACAGCATCCACATGTGGAGGAACACGGGGCTGTGGGAGGCACGGCCGGGAGGAGCAGCGTGGCTCGGGGGCACGGCTGGAGCCACTGGCACCGTCACAAGGGGTGGTTTTGCTTTGAAATGTGGCATTTTTCAGCCAGAGCTGTTCCTCTCCTGGAGACAGAGACGTTTGTGCCAGCAAAAAGAGGGTGGTGTTATGGGGGTAGGAAGGGGAGGCTGGAGGTGGGATCAGCCCAGCTTGTCCCCACTGCTGGCTCGTGGTGGCAAATGCTTTTCATATCGTCTTTGTGTCACATCCACACTCAGCTGCCAGCATGACAACTTCCCAGGGGAGAGGAGTCCTTGCCAGTGTCCCTGCCAGTGTCCCTGCCTGCAGGGCACAGGTTGTCTTTAGCACGGTGTGTTCTGCTTCATCTATGTTGCCTCATCACGGAGTTGGGTGGCTCCAGTGTCCCCCTGTCGGAACCCAGGAGATCCCTCTGGCTGCCCTGGGTGATCCAAGACCCTGGCAAGGGGTCCAGAGACAAGCCACAAGAGTTTGATTAGAATAGTATTAATTTATCACCCGGTGTAGATGTAGAATTTTGGGGTTTAATGGGGGTTCAAGAAGGCAAGATGTTCTGCTTCTTCTTCTTCTTGTCCTCCATCTTCTGCTGTGGTGGTGGCACTTTTTGGATTGGTTTAGAGTAGAAATACACTAACATAGGTGATAGGGATTGTATCTTACTATAAACATAGATCACGTAATACTTAGTATAAAGAGGTAAGACCACCCTGGTCAGGGGGCAGTCAGTGACGACCAGCACTGCAGCAAGCACCCAAGCCGGGTGAGAACAAAATGTACCAGATAAGAAACAATAAACAACCTTGAGAACCTGAGCCGATGCATCCCGACTCTCTCTTCTGGCACCGGGGCTTGGGAGAAGGACTTTTAACAAACATCTCGGGGGGCCATCAGCCCAAAGAAACAAGAACCGAGATCCTCCAAAGAGAGCAGAATCTTCCACAGGACCATTCAAAGGTGGCCTCTCCACTGGTTTCTCCAGGAGATCATGGGATGGGAGCTGCTTCCAGGTTTGCTGGTACCCAGCTGCTGGTTGGCACCAGCTTTGGTTGGCACCTCCTGCAGGTGCCCATCCCAGATGACTCCAGGGATGCTCTGCGCCCCTCAGGGATGTCCCTACATCCTTCCACACAGTGACATTGCCCCAGGAGGGGCTGAGGGCACCGGGTATGAGTGGCCTGAGGAGAACAATTCAGTCCCACGCAGCACGGGGGGAGCAGAGATGGAGACCAGGGAGTGCAAGGGAAGAGCTCTGAGCTCTGATCGAGGTCTGCAAATGAGGATCCTGAAATACATTCCCAAGCCACAGAAACCACACTGGAAAATTGGCTTTGGGTTCTGTGCTGGCAGGGATGGAGAGGGGCTCAGCAGAGCCCAGATGGGGCCTCTTGGTGTCGATTAACAAAACAAACAAACAGCATTGCCCTAATGAGCTCCAGCTCCGAGGGGAGGAGGGGACTGGGACCAGCTGCCACCGCTGCCATGTGCGCTGGCTTTGGGGACCCGGCCCTGCAGTCAGGAAATGCCCGTGGCCCTTCCTGGGATGACATTCCCCTGATCCCACAGCGTAGTCCTGAGGCACTGGGGGATGCCACCAGCATCTTCCTATTGTTTTACCACAGGACAAAGTGTTCAAACCCAGCCTGTGTCCCTCTGGGATGGATCTTTCCCAGCACATTTCCAAGAGGCAGCATGGATTTTGTCCCGTGCCGGCACTGGGGCCCTGGGTGGCTCTGCCCGGGGTGTCCCCCCAGGGGTGAGCTCTGAGCTACCCTGGGTGTGGAGGGGCAGCCCCACTCCCAGCCCTGCCCTTCCGCCCTGGAGCCAGGCAGGAATCACACCAGCAATGGGATGCTTGTAATAAAATCCCAGTGCTTATAAAACCCCTTTCAAGTGAGACCCCAGATCGCATTTTCCCTGCTCCGCCTGCCCACAGCAGTGACGGAGCCAGACCTGTGGTAACTGAGCTGGGGCTCCACTCCAGGGGTTTTTCCCCACTCCCCCTTCACCTTTTTCCCATCTCCAGGGTCCATTGAAGCTCCCAGTTAACTGCTGGTGCTGGGAGAGATTCCATCCCCAGCAGGGACCCTCTGCTTCTGCCGTGGGGAGCAGGCGGGGAGCACAAACCATCCTGGTCCTCAGCACCTCTCCAAGTCCTCAGCGATGTCAAAGGTCCCTTCCAACCCAAACCATTTTGTGATTCCATGATTCTCATTACCAACAGGTTTTCACATGGTTTGTATGCACCCAAGACCTGAACATGTGACACAATGTGCTGGTTTGAAAGCAAAACCAGTGAAAGACTCCAAGTCAGAAACACAATTTAATAAGAGGAAAAGAAAATAAAGGAAAGTAAAATAAAAGTAACAGTACAAAAAAACCCCACTGACAGAGTCAGAATACAACCTGACACCCTGTTAGTTAGGGTGGTAGTGGCAGTCTAGATGAGATGGTCTTGTCAAAGCAGTGATTCCTGTAGAAACGTCTAGTAGCTCTTGTCTCCTCTGGAAGTCCAGTGGATAAAAGCTGCCTGGGCTGTCTCAAACCCTGGATTATATCTAAGTGGGAATGCTTGGCTCCTCCCCCTGGGTGGAGCATCTCCCAATGGGCTGATCTCATTCTATGAGTCATGCAGTGGGTCCTTGATGGCCCATTAAACAGAGATAACTCCCGGAGGAAGTTATCTATGAGTCTTGTGGCAAGGCATTGTTAGGCTCATTAACAGAAGATAAGGAAAACACTGCCCCACCTTGGCTTCAACGGCTCATGGGGATAGAATACATACCTTGGGCACAATTTTACATTGTAACTTAGGACACCATGCTATCACCTGCACACCTGGGACAAGACCTGGCAGGCAGGCAGGCAGGCAGGCAGGAAGGAAGGAAGGAAGGAAGGAAGGATTTCTTTGCCCTTCCTTGCCCTCACCTTGGATTAGTGCTACCCCAGGTGTGAACAGGGCTGGGGTATAAAGAGGAGGTGATGCCCTAGATCTCGGAATGTGGGGAGCACCCATCTGGGGACACCCTGCAGGGCTCACAGCCTATCCATGAGATCATGATTTTGGTATTCCCAAGACTTTGGGCTCCAGTGCCAACTGGAGCCATGGACTACCTCTTCTCCACCCAGAGGCAAGTTTCTCTGGAAACCAGGGAACAGGGGAAAATCCTCCCACCTCCCAGCTGCCCGCATGGCTTATGGCTCCAGAGCTGCCTTCCTCCCCCTCTCAAACCTCCCTCCATTTCTGCAAGGCCCTGGGAGATGTTAGATCATTTTTCCAGCTCCTCCAGGTGTCCATAAAATTAGCTGCAGATTCCTCCTCAGAAAGGGGAGCAGCAGTGAGGAGGACACCCGAATCCACAGTGGTGCCCCCTCCCCATGGTTTTCCTGGGGAAGAGGAGCAGCTCTGTGGATGACAGGAGCACCCAGGGCTGTGCCAGGGGCTCTATCCAGTGGGAGATCCTGTGAATGGGAAACAGCTCCCACCTTCACCCATGAACACCCAGTACCAGTGTTCCCATTTGGCTCTTGCTCCTGTTTCACTGGAAACCACCACTCTTTGGGGAGTGTGGGGAGAAGTGAGGATGGGGAAACCTTCAGCTCTGGCCAGAGGTGCAGTGCTGGCCCAGAGCCCCCTGGCAGAGCTTGTGCCCTGCAGGACATCCCTGTCCATCCCTGCAGGGAGGATTCCGGGTGGCTGTGCCGGCTCTGTGCATGTGCAGTGTGAAGCCATCAGGGCTGGAGAGAGCAAACAGCTCCATCAGGCACAGGGAGAGGGATGGTTTGAGGATGAGGTGGTGGCAAGCAACAGGTCTGCCCTGGATCTTCATCATGTCTGGAATGTCAGAAATCTGCCACCTGGGGGAGAGGGACAGGGCTGGGGCAGGTGGAGATGATGGGGTGCAGAAGGAAGGGGGTGCAGAAGCCAAAGCCAATTCCTTCTCTTCTGTTTCCTTTTTGTGCAGGCAGGAATGATCTCATGTTTTGTCTAATCTAAATTCTGTCAAGCAAGCAGGGAGCAGAAAGAAAGAGACGGAAAGTGAGCAAGGGAAAGCTGCACAGTTAATAAAAATCTGCCAGACACATGTTCCCTGAGTCCAGGGAGGGGAGGGGGAGCCGGGATGTACAGAGGCTTGGGAGAGAATGGGAAGGAGGGCTGGGGTCTGTGAACCCCCTGTGCTGAGATTCATCCTCTCTTTCACCTGGTGAGAGCTTTTCAGCCAAGGCATGGCCTCCCTGGGGCTCCCTGTCACAACCTGGCTGGGCTCACTGGTGGCTGCCCCTTGGGTTGGTGGCCACAGGCCCCTGTGTCCCTTTACCTGTGTCTCCAATGCCTCCTAAGGTCATTAGGAAGGAAGGAATGCCAAACACACCAGCAGCTTCCCTTTCTTCCTTCACATGGCACATTTGCTCTGTGCTGTCTCACTCAATAAATCTCACAGAGCCGAACAGACACTCCCTCGGACATGCGTGTGGAAGGAGCCTGAGGGAAGGCTCAGAAAAGCCTTTGTTTTTCCCTCTCATCCTCCAGAAAGCTTTTCTCACCTGATAGATTTCACTGACTTTTGTTTTCCTTTGCACAGCATCCACATGTGGAGGAACACGGGGCTGTGGGAGGCACGGCCGGGAGGAGCAGCGTGGCTCGGGGGCACGGCTGGAGCCACTGGCACCGTCACAAGGGGTGGTTTTGCTTTGAAATGTGGCATTTTTCAGCCAGAGCTGTTCCTCTCCTGGAGACAGAGACGTTTGTGCCAGCAAAAAGAGGGTGGTGTTATGGGGGTAGGAAGGGGAGGCTGGAGGTGGGATCAGCCCAGCTTGTCCCCACTGCTGGCTCGTGGTGGCAAATGCTTTTCATATCGTCTTTGTGTCACATCCACACTCAGCTGCCAGCATGACAACTTCCCAGGGGAGAGGAGTCCTTGCCAGTGTCCCTGCCAGTGTCCCTGCCTGCAGGGCACAGGTTGTCTTTAGCACGGTGTGTTCTGCTTCATCTATGTTGCCTCATCACGGAGTTGGGTGGCTCCAGTGTCCCCCTGTCGGAACCCAGGAGACCCCTCAGGCTGCCCTGGGTGATCCACGACCCTGGAAGGACTCCAGGGACAAACCACCAGAGTTTGATTGGTATAATATTAATTTATCACCCGGTGTAGATGTAGAATTTTGGGGTTTAATGGGGGTTCAAGAAGGCAAGATGTTCTGCTTCTTCTTCTTCTTGTCCTCCATCTTCTGCTGTGGTGGTGGCACTTTTTGGATTGGTTTAGAGTAGAAATACACTAACATAGGTGATAGGTATTGGTATCTTACTGTAAACATAGATCACGTAATACTTAGTATAAAGAGGTAAGACCACCCTGGTCAGGGGGCAGTCAGTGACGACCAGCACTGCAGCAAGCACCCAAGCCGGGTGAGAACAAAATGTACCAGATAAGAAACAATAAACAACCTTGAGAACCTGAGCCGATGCATCCCGACTCTCTCTTCTGGCACCGGGGCTTGGGAGAAGGACTTTTAACAAACATCTCGGGGGGCCATCAGCCCAAAGAAACAAGAACCGAGATCCTCCAAAGAGAGCAGAATCTTCCACAGGACCATTCAAAGGTGGCCTCTCCACTGGTTTCTCCAGGAGATCATGGGATGGGAGCTGCTTCCAGGTTTGCTGGTACCCAGCTGCTGGTTGGCACCAGCTTTGGTTGGCACCTCCTGCAGGTGCCCATCCCAGATGTGTCCAGGGATGCTCCGCACCCCCCAGAGATGTCCCTCCATCCTTGCCACAGCGACATTGCCCCAGGAGGGGCTGTGAGGGGACAGGGTGTGAGTGGCCTGAGGAGAACAATTCAGTCCCACGCAGCACGGGGGGAGCAGAGATGGAGACCAGGGAGTGCAAGGGAAGAGCTCTGAGCTCTGATCAAGGTCTCCAAATGAGGATCCTGAAATACATTCCCAAGCCACAGAAATCACACTGGAAATTTTGCTTTGGGTTCTGTGCTGGCAGGGATGGAGAGGGGCTCAGCAGAGCCCAGATGGGGCCTCTTGGTGTCGATTAACAAAACAAACAAACAGCATTGCCCTAATGAGCTCCAGCTCCGAGGGGAGGAGGGGACTGGGACCAGCTGCCACCGCTGCCATGTGCGCTGGCTTTGGGGACCCGGCCCTGCAGTCAGGCAATGCCCGTGGCCCTTCCTGGGATGACATTCCCCTGATCCCACAGCGTAGTCCTGAGGCACTGGGGGATGCCACCAGCATCTTCCTATTGTTTTACCACAGGACAAAGTGTTCAAACCCAGCCTGTGTCCCTCTGGGATGGATCTTTCACAGCACATTTCCAAGAGGGGACACGGATTTTGCCCCGTGCCAGCACTGGGGCCCTGGGTGGCTCTGCCCAGGGTGTCCCCCCGGGGTGAGCTCTCTGCTACCCTGGGTGTGGAGGGGCAGCCCCACTCCCAGCCCTGCCCTTCCGCCCTGGAGCCAGGCAGGAATCACACCAGCAATGGGATGCTTGTAATAAAATCCCAGTGCTTATAAAACCCCTTTCAAGTGAGACCCCAGATCGCATTTTCCCTGCTCCGCCTGCCCACAGCAGTGACGGAGCCAGACCTGTGGTAACTGAGCTGGGGCTCCACTCCAGGGGTTTTTCCCCACTCCCCCTTCACCTTCTTCCCATCTCCAGGGTCCATTGAAGCTCCCAGTTAACTGCTGGTGGGAGAGACCCCACCCCCAGCAGGGACCCTCTGCTTCTGCCGTGGGGAGCAGGCGGGGAGCACAAACCATCCTGGTCCTCAGCACCTCTCCAAGTCCTCAGTGATGTCAAAGGTCCCTTCCAACCCAAACCATTTTGTGATTCCATGATTCTCATTACCAACAGGTTTTCACATGGTTTGTATGCACCCAAGACCTGAACATGTGACACAATGTGCTGGTTTGAAAGCAAAACCAGTGAAAGACTCCAAGTCAGAAACACAATTTAATAAGAGGAAAAGAAAATAAAGGAAAGTAAAATAAAAGTAACAGTACAAAAAAACCCCACTGACAGAGTCAGAATACAACCTGACACCCTGTTAGTTAGGGTGGTAGTGGCAGTCTAGATGAGATGGTCTTGTCAAAGCAGTGATTCCTGTAGAAACGTCTAGTAGCTCTTGTCTCCTCTGGAAGTCCAGTGGATAAAAGCTGCCTGGGCTGTCTCAAACCCTGGATTATATCTAAGTGGGAATGCTTGGCTCCTCCCCCTGGGTGGAGCATCTCCCAATGGGCTGATCTCATTCTATGAGTCATGCAGTGGGTCCTTGATGGCCCATTAAACAGAGATAACTCCCGGAGGAAGTTATCTATGAGTCTTGTGGCAAGGCATTGTTAGGCTCATTAACAGAAGATAAGGAAAACACTGCCCCACCTTGGCTCCAAGGGCTCATGGGGATAGAATACATACCTTGGGCACAATTTTACATAGTAACCTATGACACACAAGAGGCACAAAAGCAAGCGAGAGAGAGAGGGATGCTGGTGCCAAGGTTCAGCTGCTTTTCCATCATACTTATTTACAGCACCCTGGGTGTATCCCTGGATCTCACTCATGCTCCAAACATCCTGGTTTTCCTGCTGTTGTCCTGGAATACAAGGTGGTTTCAGGGGCCTGGTGTGCTGAGGCAGTAATGAAACCCGTCTGGGAGCGATCGCTTCTTTATCTCCCCACTCCGTGTTCCTGAGGACCACATTTTTTAATTTGTGTTGGATAAACAATATGGGATTGAAATATTCTCCCTCGCCTGCCCCCCGGGCTCTGGGCTAGCTCAGTACCTTAGGGGCTTTAGGGAAAATATTTCAGGGGACAGGATAAAAGATTATAAAAGAGGCTCTCACCCCTAGCTTCAGTCCAAGGCTTTATTCTCAAAGGGTTCCAGGGAGAGAGAGAGAACAAGGAAGAAACGGGTTTATGTAGTCTTCGGCCAGGAAAGATAACTGGCCTGGGCCAATAAGGTCAAGATATGAAGGGAGGGTCACACTACATGGTCACAGGCTTTTAGGGGGACTCTGGGGGAGAAACCATTCCCCAGAGGAATACAACATGGGATTGTGTACGCAAAGAAGCTCTAATTATCCCCTCGGGTTGTGTTTCCTTAAAGGAAATGAATTGGGCACGGTGTTCCCTCTGGAGAGGTGCACTGGAGCAATCGCTTCCAGATTTCTCCCAGTGCCATGAGAATCCTCAACTCCAGCAGCCCTTAGGAGAGCAGAGAGTGCTGTGTGCTCTCTTGGGGGCTGCCTCCATGGACATGGGGGCCCCTCTTGCAGGAATAAACTCATAAATAAATCATGGGGGCCTCCAGCACAGCAGGGGCTTTTTGGTGTGGGAAGGAGTTCAAAGCCTTGGGAAGGAGTTTGGAACCTTGTGCAGCAGGGGAGTGGATCAGGCACTCGGAGCTGCCCTCCCCAGCAGCCTGGGGCACCCCTGGCTTTGCTCCCCTGTCCTGCAGACTCGATCCCCTCACTCAGCTCTTCTCCATGTCACAGAATCCTGGAATGGTTTGGATTAGAAGGGACCTTAAAGATCACCCAGTTTCACCCCCTGCCATGGGCAGAGACACCTTCCACTATCCCAGGGTGCTCCAAGCCCTATCCAACCTGAACCTGGACACTTCCAGGGATGGGGCAGCCACAGCTTCTCTGGGCAGGCTGTGCCAGGGCCTCACAATCCTCACAGGATGAATTCCTTCAGGGAAGGATTCCTTCCCAATATCGCATCTAACTCTACCCGCTGGCAGTGGGAAACCATTCCCCCTTGTCCTGTCTCTCCAGGCCCTTGTCCAAAGGGCCCTCTCTAGCTCTCCTGGAGCTCTTGCTGCTGTAGAAATGCCACCCAATGTCCCCACAGAGCCCAGGTTCTCTGGGCAACTCCTGAAGTCACAGCTGCTCTGAGATAACCTGTAGGCATCATCTGCCCATATGAGGGAGCTGATCCATGAATCCTCGGTATTTATCCTGCTCCACGACACTCACCAATCTCTATTTACACTACTGACAGCAGCTCTGGGCTATTTTTAGGCTTTACTGCTGATTCTATCATCAATGTTCTAGGCAGTTAACTTGGCAGTAGGGGAGTAAGTTCCAGGGGCTTCATGCCTCCGGGGACCTGACATCCAGCCCTGCTTATGGAGAGTGGAATCCAAGGTGGATCCTCCTCTTATCCAGTGGCCTCCATGGATCATCTCTTAACTGTGCTGATGGGCAGCCGGGGATGGCACCAATGCCCAGGGAGGACTCTAAGCCCCCTGAGCCTCCTGAGCCCACTGCCCTTCCCAAGAGTTGGCTTTTATCCTTCCTGGAATGGGAGCGGGTTGCTCCATTGACATCAGCAGGGCCAGGCAGAGCCAGAGCTGGGATTCTGTGAGGGGCACAGGGGGTCCAGGGGTTGGAATAAGCCAAAATTGGGTGGGGAGGACACAGAGTTTTGTGGGGTTATGCAGGAGTTGGATGGAAGGATAGACTGCCTGGCAGTACTTTGAGATCCCTCCAGTGTGTGAGGAAGATGAAGTGGGCCACACATGGATCCAGAGTGGATGGGTGTGGATGAGAAGTGGGGGGATATTGGCCCCTCGCTGTCCTCAGCCCCTCCAGCCCCCTCCTTTGTTAGCAAACTGCAGTGAGGGGCCACGGCTGTCACAGTGTAATCCAAACCCGTTCCGGGGGCTCGCTCGCTGGGAACCGGCTCTACCGAAGGATTTAAATTCAATTTGTTTTATTGAAGTTTCTTTATTTTCCCCCAACCAATGAATCAAACTCTCACTTTACTGAGATCAGCTGCTCTCGGCCTTCCCTGACGCTCCCCCCCCCCCCCCCCCCCCGCTCCCCCTCCTTCACCCACCCCCCACATCCCACTGTCTGGATGAGCCTCTAATTCTCTACTCTTTCAAGCCCACCAACGCTTCCTGCTTCCTGCTGTATGAGCCGTAGAAATGCCATGAATTTCCTTTGTGTTCCTGCATGAAAAAGGCAGAGGGGGGGAAGGAGGAAAAGCACAACGAGTGGCAGCGCTTGGGCTGACAATAATCTCTGCGGTTTTTCTCCCAGCCCCAAGTTTATCCCTGTGCAATTCAGCGTAGGAAAGCTAATAATGATGTGTCAGGAAGAGCTGATAGATATTTGCAGAGCTGAGCAGCAGGACCAGTTCTGCTCCTGCTCTCCCACCCAGGGCTTAGTCAGGGCTGAAGATTCTGGCCCTTTCATATTTTTTAATATTAGTAATTTATAGGGGCAGTGTCTTTTATTTTTGAGTCTTGTTTCATTCCCCCTCCTGCCCACAACCCCCAAAAACCCCAGATCCCTGCCTTAATTGCACCTTGGCAGCTCCATCCTGCTGGAGTCTGCATGGGGACAGAGCCCAACACCCTGCTGGGACCCAGCCCAGTGGCACCAGGATGTCTCACCTGGCCCCAGCCCAGTGCTGAGGCTGCTCCCATTCCCAGCTCCATTGACCAAACTTGGTGACATCAGACAACAGGCAGTGTCCAGGCAAAGCCAGGCTGCTTGTATCCTGCTGCTCCTGCATTCCTGAGCACGGCTGGGCTCTGGGAGGGACCATGGCCCTGCCTGGATTGGTGGCCCTGCAGATCTGTCAGTGCTGTGACCCAGCTGTGGGAAGGGTGGGGAGGTGTGTGGCTGCTGGAGGTTGGACATTTTCATTTTCTCTCTCACATCCAGGTCCCTGTGCAGGAGGGGCCCAGCCTGGGGCTGGAACACCCAATGTCCCCAGGCATGGGGACATCGCTGGCCTGGCTGCCCCTGGAGGTAGAAAGGCCTGCAAGTCCCCCATGGCTGCACTGCAGAAGGGACAGAGCTGCTCTGTCCTTCCAGAGGGACAAATTTCCAGGGATATGAACTGTCTAGAGGAGATAACCCAGGAGCTGCCCTTGTCCCAGGCCTCCCTTCCCACCATGACAACTGTCTGGACAGGATGGGACATTCCTCCTGCTGGGTACAGGGAGGGTCCTGGGGCTGAGTCCTCCTTGTTCCAGCAGCTCCTACAGGCATTCCTGGAGATGCAGTAGGAAAGTCAGGCTGGCTCATGAAGTTTCCAGAGGTGCTCCCAATTTCTAATATTTTAAAAGATTTGTCTACAACATTTATTTATTTGGGTTCCTTAAATCAGTGGAGGGAATTGCCTGAGGCTCACAAGAGTTCCCAGAACTCCTGGCTGGCATCAGACAGGGATGAGGGAAAACACAAACCTATTAGAGACAAAGAAAATAAAAAAGACAAAGGATTAAATTGCTGCTTTAACTACTTGTGACCTCCAAATCACAAATAACGGGGACAAAGTAATGAAATCTTTGGATTGAGCACAGCATCTTCTGCTGCTCCAGGATTTTGGCTGCACCGGCGGCAGCTCAGGCCTTACACCTCACAGATGGCTTGTTCTGGGGAGATTCCCAAGTTACATCTTCCCTCTCTGCCTTTTCTTACAAAATGGGACCATCTGTCTCTTCCTCCTCCCATTTTCCCTCCTGTGCTCACTGCACATCCAGGGCCCTTCTTTCCTGGAGTCTTCCTTGGGGAGCACGATTGGGCTCTGACCTCACCCAGCTCCTGCTGGCCATGGTGACCCCTGGGCTCTCCCCACCTTTGCAGGGGGTGCAGTAATTCCTGAATCATCAGTCATGAGAAATATCTCACATTAAGTGTAAAAACCCTGCAGGGTTGAGCTGGTTGACCCCTGCAGGGACCTCCCGTGTCACACAGACTGCACAGGCTGCACCTGGCTGCTCATTTCGGGGGTTGCCATTACAAGGGACTTCTGTTTTCCCATTTATTTGTCCCCAGGCTGCTGTGGCACGTCCCTGGGCACTGGTATGCTCCATTCACACAATCCCAAAGGGATTGGGAGGGACCACAGTAGGGTCATCTTCTCCTTTTTTATCGAGGTCTGGATCTTCAGGATCGTCCGACCCCGACAGCCGTAGGTGTCCCGGATAGAATGGTGCTGTTAGGAACCACTCAACCCGATGTCTTGGCCGAGATGTCCAGCCTCAGGCAAACTTAGCAAGCAGCTTAGTGAATTCAGCTCTTAGTGATTCTCAGCTCTTAGTGAATTTCAGCTTTGCTTGCTAAGATGCCCTGGCAGACGGAGGGAGAGAGAGGAGAAGAGCCGTGTGAAGTTCCTCAGAGGTGTCTTTATTGGCGTTCTCTGCGAAGGGGTCCAGGGACAGCTCTTACGACTTAGCAGAGCAAAATTCGGGGTTTATATAGGGTGGAGGGGTTTTGAAAAGTGGACCAATAGAATGAGTTGGGGTACAAAGTGACCTATGGTCTTACAGAGAGATAAGAGGGAGTCCAAAGGCAGCAAGGGGTTTCTTTTGGCCATTCATCATGACTTAGCATTTCTTTATCTTAGGCCACTGACCGCCAGGGAGGCCTCGCAGGCCTCGTAGCTGCAACACTTTTTGAGTCAAGTGCTGAGGGTTGCACACACATCTGTGGGCAGAGTTCTGCATTATCCATGGCCTGGCACAGCTGTGCACTAGTGCCTGAGGAGGTCCAAGGTGAGCCCCTGCCTTATCACACCTGCATCCCTCCATGGGATCACCCAGTGTGGGATGGTGCATCCTGCCCAGGGTGTGGATAGAACTGTGAGGTGAGGGAATAGGAAAAGTCACCGGTGGTGTGTGGTGCATGTTTTTGTGGGGAAGGACTGAACGAGGGTGAGAAGGATGAGGGGGCAGGATTGCCCCAAATTATCCCAACCCAGCCCAGCCCCCCACGGCAGCAGCTTCTCCCCCTTCCCTTCCCCACCCATGCCCTGCCCAGGTGAAAACCTGGATATTTCCTCAGGGAAAACAACAACTTCCCCAGCTCTGGGCTCTTCTGCTTGATTATCCCACTGCCTGCACCCGCCACTCGCCATGAACAGTCCCCGCACTGGAGCTGCAGAAACAATTATGTTTTCATTACCAAAGCAAATTAAGACGCTTGCTTAATCGAGTTTATTAAATACCAGTGAAGTCCCTGGGTAAATGGATGGCAAAGCAGTTTCCTGTGCTTGGCTTGGGGAGGAAATAGAAATGTAATCAAGGCGAGGGCTCCCAGGGCTGGGCAGGGCTGGGCAAGGCTGGGCTGGGTGGGCACCCACCTGGTTCCCATGGAATGTGCCCCATTCCTGGAGAGCGCTGGCCCAGCTAAGGGACCCTATTGGAGGTCTCTGCCCCCGGGCCCCCTCCTGCCATGAGACAGGCAAAGCTGGGGGACTCAGCAGGAGCAGCGTGGGGGCAGCTGCAGGGTAACCCCGTTTCTCCTCAGGATTGGCAGTTTCCCTCTCGCTTCCATCACAGCCTTTAGTGGGTTATTTTTAGCTCCCTTATTTCCCTCAGGCCAACTTTTCTGTTACATTTCATCCCTTTCTCCATGTTTCTGGTTGTTATTTTCCTCCTTCAAGCCGCCTTCTGCAGAGCTCCATCTGCCTTCCCCCCTCTCCAGCCTCTGCAGGATGAGGGGCGAGAACTCGGAGTGGGGCTGGGGCTGGGGCCGGTCAGAGGTTGAGCCAGGCTGCCAGCAGGGAAGGGCTCCTGGGCGGGATTTTGGGAAGCTCACCCAGCATCGTCAAAGGGAGTGCACCGGGGTCAGGCGGGAGGAGCTGGAAATCCCCTGGCAGTGTCCCAGAGAGCGGGTGCACTCCGCAGAGCGGCTGTGCTCCAGCAGTCTCGGATCCCGGGCTTGATAGCCTTCCGAGATTGCAGATAAAGTCCTTTTTCCCAAGCCCCCATTGCCAGAAGAGAGAGTCAGGATGCATTGGTTTCTTTCTCAAGGTCGTTTATTTTCTCTTATCTACATACATTCCTTTTCACCCAGTGTGGATGCTACCTACACCTCTGTCTGAGGCTAACTGCACCGCTCAACGGCAGTCATTATCTCTTATACTAATTGTTATGTGGTCCTTGTTTTTAATATTGTACCAATACCCATCACCTTTATTGAACAGTGTACTTTCACACTAAACCAATCCAAAAATGCCACCACCTCACCAGAAGATGGAGGACAACAAGAAGGACAGAGACACACCCAAATCCCTCCATCTTGTCTCCTTGAGCCTCCTTTGTGAACCCCCAAAATCCCACATTATCACTCAGTAATAAGCTATCTATTATCCCAATCACACATCTGGGACTTGTAATTCTTCATATAACATTGGCAATCGCTCCCAAGGGGTAAAATCAAAGGCACTGGTATTTCTGCCACTGTACCAGGGTCTCAAGACCCCCTCCTGGGGTCTCGGACCACCCAGGACATCTAGAGGGATGTCCTGGGTTCCAACACAACAGTTCTGTCAGGCAGCAGCGAGGAGGGGTGAGAGAGGCTCAAGGAACCCCAAATCTGCAGCTGATTCCCTGCACCCTTTACCAGGAGCAATCCCCGGCTATGACAAGGGGATTTGCCCCATGCCAAAACCTCCCGCGAAAGAGTGAAGGCTGTGGAGAGGAGCTTGAGAGAGCCTCATGTCCCCTGGGGCTCACAGGTCCTTGTCAGCAGGGTGACACAGGTGCTGGGTGTCCTCCTGTGCTCTCCTGGCCTCTGTCTCAGGGCAGACTGGTGGCACTGAAACACTGGTGAGCTCCCTTGTCCCCAGGTATTGTCTTTGAGCGTGCCTGAGGCACACAGATGAATGGATTCTAACAAACCAAACACGGCTTGTTAAAAGATAACCAAAATGTCAGGGCTGATTTGAACTGGAAAACAGGGTCTGGGAAAGAAAAAATAAAAGTCTAGACTGTTTTCTCTTGAAGTGCATCAGGGGACCAGGCATGGCCTCTTCCCAGCTTCTCTTTGTCCTTCCTTCCTTTTCCTCCAAAGCGTTTCTGAAGTCTTCATTGCTCCTTGTGCGGGTCCGTCCCTCGCCAGCACAGCTCGGGCGGCAGCGGGGCCAGGGGAGGGGGCTCTGGTGGGGATCTGTGCCCTGGGTGTGTGCCAAGAGGTAGGCAGAGGCTGGGGGATGCCCGTGCCATCCCCTCCTCCTCGCCAGGTGGGGAAAAGCAGGTGAGCTGTGGAGCCGCAGCCCCAGTGCCTCGGTCCCGTGCCCAGCGCCAGCCCTGGCGAGAGCCGGGGGCATCCCTCTGTCACATCCCTGTCCCGGCCCTGCTGCCTTTGTCTCCCCCGGGGAGGGGGAGCCCAGACTTTCTCCTTTTGCACTCGTTTCTCTTCCTTCTGTCAGGACTGTGGGACCTCGGAGGACTTAGAGGCAGGTTTTGGATCTCTCCACTTGCTCTCCCGAGGGCTGATGCTCCAACACCGGCGGCACCAGCCATTGAGAACACTGGGCATCTCCCCTCAGACAAACGTCTGAGCTCTGGGGACAGCTCCCAGCGCTGTATTTGGGACATCTCCCGGCCCTGGCATCACCCCAGAGCCCAGCTGTCCCTCCGCCCCTCGCAGCCTCAGGAGGGGAGGGGGATAGGTGCCTCCAGCTGCTTCCTGTTGGTTCCCATCCCCTCCTCCCCTGCCGACCCCACACCTGGGACACCCCACACCAAATCACCCAGAGAGAAAACGAGGAGGTTGTGATGGCTTAGATTGAGCAGCAAACCCAAATTTATTCAGAAACCAGGATATTCATATTTTATAACGTGAAATCTCTGCTTGCTCTGTGAGGGCCTGGGAGCTCAGTGCCTTTCAAGCTCCTGAATAGCAAAATAAGGCTTGAAAGGGAACACTGCTGGGATATTTTCCATCATTTAAAGCAGGAGGTTTAATTCTTTCTGTTTCCATCTCCCTCTCCTTTCCCTTCCCTCTCTCTCTTCTCTTCTCTTCCCTCAGTCTCCAGTGAGGATGTTCCAAGGAGGCCACCAGCTTCAGGGCCAGGGTAAGTGGGGGGGTCACACTGAATGGTGGGGGGCTGGAAGGTGCATCTTCATGACTGGGAGCCACTCCAGTCATGGGATGGGGGTTCCCTGCGCTTGGAAAGAGCAAAGATTCCAGGAGCCAGCGGTTCCCCATCAGGTGTCACCGGCAGCACGTGCCGACTGTCACCTCCGGGGCACGGGGGTCTGGGGCAGAGTCGAGCCCCCCGGGCCAGGGGACGCTCCGGGGTCCTTCTCCTGCACAGCTCCGCGGTCCCTGCAGGTTCGGGAGATGGAAGTGCTGATGGAGGGTCCCGGGGGGACCGGGAGGGCCGAGACTGGGGGGGCTAGGGCGGGGCCGGGTGAGGCTGCAGCACCTGGGGCGGGCAGTACCCAGCGCTGCCTCCAGGGGGAGAGCGCGGCTAAGGAGAGCTGGGATCGGGAAAAGGAAAACTGGGTGGTTACTCCTGAGCTGTGGGGCAGGAGAAACACGGCTGACCTGACTCTTACAGGTGTCACAGCTGGAAAGTCTGTCCTGCTTTGATGGCATCACCATTTGTGCCACTTGCCCAGACCAACACCCCCAGGACTCTGAAATGCCTCCGGAATGCAGCAGTGCTGGGCTGCTCTGTGGGAAGTGGAATCACAGCAGAGACAATGGAAATCAAAGTGGGAGGATTGGGAAATTATCTGTCCTGGCCTTCCACTGTGGTTCGAGCCAAAGCCAGGCCCCAGAAGAATCTCTCTGAGTCAGTGACTCTGGCATCTGCACTTCAGGATTTGTTTGCACCTTCCTAGCAGGCACAGGAGAGCAAGTCCCTGATCTCAGGGACATGGTTCACCTGGCCAGAGCTGGGAGCAGTGGGAAGGAAAGCTAACAGGATATTAAATGACTCTCAAGTCAGGTTTGCTTAGAACCTTTTAGTTTGAAGGATTTTTTTTTTTGAAGAAGAAGAAGAAGGGTTGAATTTCAGCCCAAAACCCATTAGTAAATGTCTCCTTGGATCTTACACTGAGCTGGTTTGGTTTGCAGTGTCCACAGGGATTGACCCCAAAACAAGCCACTGTCAGCCAAGGCAAATGAGTACAGGAAGGGATGAGAAGGGATGTGCTGGATCTACCACAGTGATGCCAGATGCATCCAGACTCAGTGGCTTAGGCTGCCCAGAGAAGCTGTGGCTGCCCCTGGATCCCTGGAAGTGTCCAAGGCCAGGTTGGATGGGGCTTGGAGCAACCTGGGATAGCAGAAGGTGTCCCTGCCCATGCAGGGCGTGGGACTGGATGGGCTTTAAGGTCCCTTCCAACCCAAACCATTCTGTGATTCCATGACCTGAGGGCAGGCTGGTTTACCATGAGTGTCTCTGCTTGGCAAATGAGGAATGAGATGGATCCTGCTCTCCTGCTGGGGGACTCTGCAGCCCTGAGGAAGCTCCCCACAGTCACACATGAGAGGGATTTGCAGAGTTAGCTCAGCTTTGAAGTCAACTTGTCAGCACAGTTCCTGGTGTGCAGTGGGTTCATGGGAGGGGGGGGAACCTCAAGAAAATAAACAGCTGGGTGAAAGCAGCCAGCAAAATAAACCCACCAGAGCTCTGTGTGGGGCTTTGCTGGAAGAGCTGATGAGCTCATGGAGCAGTGCCAGCACAGGGAACAAATCCCGTGGTCCTGGTGTGAGCAGGAGAGGGCTCAGCTCAGCTCCTGGAAAGCAGGTGGTGACTCCGGAGTTCCCTCTGTAAGATCGGGATGGATCACCACACCCTGTCACAGCCAGGACACAGTGCCTCAGCAGGGACATGGCTGCGCTGAGGAGCCTGTCGGATCTTCCTTTGAATCGTGAGGGAATTCAGATGTGGCTTTGAGGGTCTAAAGGGAAAAAGAAAAGAGAGAAAGAAAAGAGAGAAAGAAAAAAGGAGGTGAGTGTAAGAAGTTGGGTGTTTCTATAGCAGCAGCAGCAACCCATGCTCAGCGCCAGGAGCAGGTGGGAGTGCCCGTCACTCAGCACAGCGTGGTGACAGAGCTGGCAGCCGCCTGATAAGAGCTGCTGCCTCCACGGCTGGGGTCCCACCAGCTCTGTGGATGGATCCCTTCCCTGGGAAGCTGCTGGAGATGGGGGAGGAGGAAAGCATGGGCTCAGGGAACCTCAGAGAGTGGGGAGAGGCAGCTCCGGGTGGCACCAAGGGGAAAAAAACCCAGGTTCCTGTGGCGTTTCCTACCTGAGGGGCTGTTCTGGAGAAAGAGGCTCTTCTCCCAAAGAGCTGAATCCCAGGAGACAGTGATGGGCATAGAGGCATGGGGAAAGGAGCAGGTGGGGGCTCTCCTTCCCCCATGAGGCAGTGCATGACAGGAGCTCCAGGGGCAGTGGGATTGGGACAGAGCAGCCAGAACAAACCTTCCTGTGCCCAACGGAGTGTCCTGAGGACAGGAACTGCAAGAGCTGGTGCTGAGTCAAGAGACCAGCTGAGAAAACACATTAATGAACCATAAACAATGTCTTTGCTTCCCAATGATCTTTTTTATTACTATTATTTATTCATTTTTACACCACTGCCTTGCTTTTTTTCTTTTTCCCTTTTCTTTTTTTGCTCTGTTTTTTTTCTCTCCTCTCCCTGCTCTTTCAGTGCCTCATACCACCCTCTCCACCCCTGGAGACTGCATTCAAACACTGTCTGATGCTGAGGGCTGGCTGGGGGGGTCCAGGGCCATCAGCATGCCTGGCACACGCTGAGCCCAGCCAGCAGAGCAGTGCTGGGCCTGGCCATGGCTCCTCCAGCTTCCAAATATTTGGATTCTAAAAAGGCTGGGATAGAAACACCAAGAAAAATAAATATTTTACAAACACAGTAACTGAAAACCTAAACAAGAACCTGCTGCCTCTTTCTGTCCAGGGCAAGCTATTGAAGCAGAGCTTGGATGTCACAACTGTGGCACTGTCACTTTATTTCCTTACAAAGGAATGTTCTGTGGCTGCAGCGTTGCATGAGGCCACTCTCATGGAGTTTGGGAATGAACAAAACCTGTTTTGGGATGCTGGGAAGCTCCTGGGTGGGGAATGTCCCTCTGCTTCCCTAGGGGCTCTGGGCACAGCTCAGGAAATCAAACCCTTCCTCCCCCACACCCCTGGAAGGCACGAGGGGAGCCTGGGCCTGGCTGAGCTCTGGAGGTGAAAGATGAGGGCGGAATGTTCATTGCCCCAGGAGTCACATGGAGAGCCCTGACCTGGCCAAGCTCGGGGACAGAAGCACAAGGGGAAAATCCCTGCTCAAGGCAGGGGGACTGCAAGGTGGGATCCTGTGCTGGTGGGAAGAGACAGAACCACAAAGTCCTGAGCAGGATCCTCCTGGGCAGGGGATAGGGCAGGGCTTGGGGACCCTCCCCATGCTTTAAAAGCACAGGGACTCCAAAGCCTTCCACTACCCTCACTGGCCCAAGGGCCTGTGCTGGTGGCTGGAGGCATCTCCTGTGTCAGCCTGGTCTCTGTTCAGCATGGGAAATGGTCCCTCCAGGTTCAGTCACCATCCCATTTCTGATGCTGTGAGTGCCACCAGCTGGGACCATTGCTCTTGGGAAGCCACTGAGCCCTTTCAGTCAGCATTTTTTTGGCTCCAGTTCATGTTCTTTGCAGACCAAAGGAGACCTTGTCCCTTTGACTTGTTATTTAGGGGTCCCTCAGGACCCAGAGACACAGATCCCTCTCTGGGAGGAGAAGGGTAGATGGTCCTAAACCAAAGAGGAACAAGATGTTCCAGTGCGTGGTGCTGCAGTCACTGGCTCAGCTCAGCTGTGGACTGGTCACAGAGCGCTACCATCATGGCATAACTGTCCCTGCTCCCTCCAAATTGCTCCCTTTGCAGAGCTGTGCGGGAGTGAATGAGCACAAGGGGCTTTAGTGGCCTCTCAGCCCTGGACACAGGATAGGACAGACCCTCAGGGTCCTCCTGCTGCCCCTCCAGCCTCCCACCCATTCCCAGGCCTCCAGGATCACACCCACCCCCTGTGCCCACTCCCTGCTCTGGCTCTGGGGAGGGCTCCATGTGCATGGGGCTCTCTGGGGTGGTGGTGGAGTCTTTTTGTTGTGGTTGTTATTTTTAATCTGCGTATTGTTCTGGATTTGCGTCAGAGACAGCAGGTTGGACAAACGTGGCTGGCTCTTGGAGCACAACGTGGCAAGGTTGGCAATGCCCTCCAGCTCCAGGAGAACGTGCTGCCTCAAGCAGCCGCCAGATCCGGCAGGGCTGGGCCGAGCCCCAGCACTCATCCCAAGGTTTGCAGTGGTTTTCAGTCCCTCCTCACTTCGAGCCCCAAAAGCCAGGCCCTGAGGATGAGCAAGGTAGGGAGGAAGGGGCTCTCAGCACCAGAGCAAGCACAGGATTTGGTCCCATGGGGCTGCCCAGTGGGACAGGAGCTCATCCTGGGCACAAGGGATCCCACAGCATCCCACCCTCCGCTGCACAGGGAGATGCTGAAGCACCAGCAAAGTCACATCCTGCCCTGGAAGCCCAGAAGTCCCAGCCCAGGGAGCCTGGAGCATCTTGTGTGCATCAGTCCCAGGAGAGTAAATCCAGCAGCCTCCAAGAACAGAAGCAGCATGGGTGGGGACAGTTCCCCCTGACTGCCACTCTCCTGCTGGATGGGAACAAACCCTGGTGAAGTCAGCAGGGAGGGAGCTGCTGTGAGCCCCCAAGAGGGAGGGGCAGCAATGGTCGCATGGGAGAGACACGAGGCTGGGACTGGGACCCAGTGACCTCCTTGTCACTGGAGCAGTGTTTGCCTTCTTCCCCTCCTCACTCTGCTCCTCATCCCATCCCATCCCATGGGAGCTGTTCCCCACTCGGGACAGGGGCTGCTTCTGCCTCTCCCACCTGTGGGAAGAGCCCCCTGCTCACCTGCCTCTCCCTGGCAGGAACCTTTCTGCCTGGTGTTTGCAAGCCTCCAGGAATGAGAAGGAAAACATGCCAGGATCTCAGGGAAAGCACCAACTGTTCTCCTCGCATGTAAATGCTGCTGCTCTTTTGATTTTAAATGGCTTTAATGCCGAGTTCATCTGCTAATTCCCCTCCTGCCCCTTGTATATTGTATATTAGGAGAAATGTTGTTCTGTATCCTGAGCAGTTTATTTTATTGAGTTTAAGAGAAAATCCCATACTGAGATGCAGCAGATAAATATTCATTGTCACATCTGCTTCGGTTTAAGATTGTTGCCTAAAAATGTTAAAAATACAAGCATATTTGGTGGGGGAGAGGCTGGGGTGGGAGGGTTAGGGTGGGCTGCTGAGTCTGGGCCTTCAGTGCAACTTGTCAAATGTTTTATCACCAGCAAAGAGAGGAATCACAATGAGGGGAAATCACCCAGGGGAAGGAAAAAGGGAACAGCAACCTGAGAAGACTCAGCCAGCCCCAGCCCTGGGGCCCAAGTGGAGCAGTCCTGGGTGGGAGCATCCCTGGCATCACTCCAGGTTGGGGGACAGATGTGGCAGTGCAGGGGTGTCCCATTCCCAGCTACTCAGAGCATCCTCCAGGATCTCTCACAGCACCTCAGTGCCCAGGATTGGGAGACAGATCAGCAACAACAGGAGTGGGATGTTTTCCCTGTCTCTGGAATGCTGCACCGTGGGCTGGCAGTTCTGGCAGCACTCAGGGAACTGCCTGGTGGATGTGCCAGTGCTGGGAGCCCCTGTCCAGCCCAGCTGTGCCTGGCAGTGCCATGGTGGCCCTGCTTGGCAGCCACCCCATCCATGGCTGTCCCATCTCCACCTGATTAAAACATGACGGGTACCAGGAGCTCCATTGGTGGCAGTTCCAGCAGGGAGGCTGGGAGCTGCCCTGGCCTCTGCTGCCTCTGAGAAGGGCTTGTCCAGGCCACACCAGACACACACAGTGACAGGACAGCTTGGGACAGCATCAAGGGGACACAGCTTGGCACAGTCTGTGCTGTCCCTGCTCTGGAGACACACAGAGCTCTTCCCTCCCAGCCTCTGCCAGTCTATTACTTCTGCTCAGCACCGCAATTTTATTTTACATTTAAATAAAATAAACTTGACCTTATTTTATTTTTCTTTCAAAGCTTTTGCAGCTCCACCAAACACAGCCAGTGGATATGGAAGGCATAGTAACAAGGATAACGCTTTCCACTTGCTGAGCACTTTATATTCTCCGAGCACTGTACAAACATTACCTAATTAAACAGAGCAAGGCAGCAGCCCTCTGCTCTAGCCTAATGCTGGGAAATGGAAACAAGGAAACTCTGAACCAATATGTCAATAACATCAAAGTCCCATTGTCCTGGCCTTGGCTTTGTTGCAAAGGAATTAGAAATTGTCTCAGAGTTTCCAACATGGCTTCGGGCTCTTCACACTTGGGAAACAAGTGTGAAAAAACTGTTTGGGAGTCAGATGACAAACCCTGATCAAAGTTGGCAGAAGTGGCCACAGAGACCCCGGGACTGCAGCCTCACCTTTGGTGCCGCCTCATATGGGAGCCATCCCTGCGGCTCTCGCCCCCCAGCCCTTTCCAGGGCTGGCATCTTCCTCGGGGCCCTCATGTGCATGTGAGGAATGTTTCCTATTATAGATTCACACTCTGGTTGAGCTGCATTCCTAATTGTGGAGACTTGAACGGCCCTAATAGGAAACACACCCGCAGCAGAGTCCCTGAGAGTCATTCTCCCATCAGAGCCATCCTTGGGCTGCTGCCACATGGCAGGGACAGGGCCCCGGGGACACAGGGACAGGGCCCTGGGGGGATCCTGCTCCCAGCTGTGCCACCATCGCTCCAGTCTCTCGGTGGGTGCCATGCCAGGTGCTGGGAATTCTGTGCCTGCCCTCTGTGGCACAATGCCTTCAGGACACATTCCGTGTGGGCCGTCCCATTCCCGCAGCAGCATTGGCACTTCTGGGGGCAGGAGGGGGCTGGGTCAGAGCCTGGTGCTCAGTGGTGAGTGACCATGAACATGTTCATGTTTCCATGTCATGTTCATGCCATGCTCATGTTGCCACTGCCATGTTATGGTCTCTGCCCAGCTGGAACCGTGCACAGCCACTGCCCATCCTCTGGGATGTGGCCAGAGTGGGAATGCCTCAGTCCAACCTCCCACAGCAGCTTGGGAGTCCAGGCTCTGGCCCCAAAGTGCAGCCACCCCTTTTTTAGCAAACCGAGGTGACTTTGGAGTGTCCCATTTGTCACCGTGACAGCCCACACTGCTCTGGGAAAAGGTCACCTGAGCTGTACCAGTCTTTCCCTTTCACATTTATGCTGATGCCAAATTAATTCCTCATCAGAAGCCCAAGTGCCCCCTGTGCCATTTTTTGATGTTTTCCAAATCCGCCGGGGTTCAGGTGCTCCCCTCCCTCCTCCCCAGCACTGAGACACACCACAGACAAAGCATCAGCCCCTGCATTTTTAGGAAAAATTCCCTGATTCTGGGGATGTTCTGGCTGAATCTCAGTGTATTTTTCTGTGTCTGCTTGACAGCAATACCTGGTGATGTCAGACAAGCCTCTGAGGCCCTCGGCTCTCATTACCAGCCTGTCTAATTAAGGAGAGATGCTGCTGCTGACTGCTTTGGAGAACGATGTGGGGAAGCAACAAATGCCAATCTCTGCCACCAGGGTCTGTGCTTTTGGGGTCTGGATCTTTAGAGACAGGCGGGCAGCCCTGAGTGTGTCCCAGGCAGTGGAATGACAGGTTCAGCGGCAGGAGGCCCCTGGGCAGCAGGAACCCCTCTGAGCCCCAAAGGGTGCAGGGCCTGGGGAGTCAGGAGCCTGATTTTATCTGAGCAGACTCACTCCAGTTGCTAATAATTAGCAGGGGCTGGCTGATCATTAAGGCTAAATGAGCCACTCCCTATCCATTCCACTCCAGCTGGAGGTTTGGGTTGGGAAAGTGAGGTCCTGCATGTCCCAGTTCAGATCCCTTTCATCCCTGCAGCCCCTCTCGGGTTCCCAGTGAGGCTGCTCCATGTCCCCTTGCTCAGGAACAACCTTTCCCAGGACTTTCCCTCAGGTTGGGGATGTTTGGCACAGGGGGGAAGTGGGAACTCTTGTTTTTATTCTTCTACAACAGGAATGTTTTTCCTCCTGTTATTCATCAAATTCTGCTGGAATTTAATACTCACCAGCTCTAAACAGGCTCTTGCACTAAGAGTGATTGATGGTTTCCAACGAGTCCATAAATGCTGCCCCTCCTCAGCCCTGCACTTTCTCTCCCTTCTTTCCCTATCACTCCATCTCTCCTCTCTTCCCTTGCTCTCTCTTCTCTTTCAGGCCAGACAAAAGCTGATCATGGCTGTTGTTATGTGGATTGATTTGTTTTCTGTTTCTGCTGTGTTTTTGGAGTAGGAAGACATCAGGGATTTGTGAAAGAGCAGTGAAATGCCATGGCCAATGAAGCCTGACTAGAAATTCCTCAGGTTATTATCTCTTAGGTTAGGGAAATCTGGGCAAGTTTCTGTATGGAAACATTTCAGGAGCAGAAAACAGCAAAGCTCGGCAGCAGCTGCCCAGTTCTCCCGGTCTGGGGAAGGCTGGAATGGGAGGCCTGCCCATGGGAGGTGGGGTGTGTGTGCACACTTGGGACAATGTCCCACCAGACATCCTGGGGTGTAGGGAATGTTCACAGGATTCCCAGCCCCGGGAACCAGTGTGGGAATTCAGGATACCAGCCGGTTGGAGCAGCCCAGGACAAGGCTCCTGAGTGGCTTCGTGCCCACAGGGACCCAGGGAGTGACAGCCATTGCTCAGTTCTCACCTGGATGAGCAACTTGTAGTGCCAAGGCATAAATTCACAGGAGTTCCAGCTCGGGGGCTTGGAGACAGCTGGTGCCAAGGAACAACGAAGGGAGAGATTGAAGCAGGTAAGCTGAAACCTGGAGAAGTTGCCTTATGACTCTCTAGAGACAAAAGCATCCAGCAAATGCTGGCAGGGAGAGCACTGTGGGATGCCTGGGATAAGCTGGTAAAGGTGAGGGTGCCAGGCAGGTGATGCTGAGGGACCAAGGTCCCCCCAGGAGGCAGAGCCCTCTCTCCGCAGTGCACAGCTCTGCTGGGAAGGGGCTGCTCCTGGGCCATCTCCTTCACCGTCACGGGAACTCCCAGCCATTTTCTGGACTTCCCGCAAGACTGGATTAATTAACCCTGCCTTTCCCCTTCCCTTGCGCTTTCCTGAACAAAGTTCCCTCCTACCTGGTGGGGGCTGCCCTTCCCTTGGAAAGCCCGGTGCTCCAAGGAGCCCCGGCTCTCTTGTTCCAATTAAGCTACCTGAGATAAAATCTGGGGAGCTCTTAGAGAGAAACAACTTAGAGATATAAAAAGGTAACTTGATTTACTCATTTGTTCCTGACTGTTTGATTCCTCCCCGAGCCGCCACCCAGCCAGCTGGGTTATGTGTCACCGGGAAAAAAAAAATCCAATACTGGCAGATCCCTTATCAGATCAGTGCGTTAAAAGGATTTGGGGAATGCTAATGCAGGCACGGGGAGTGGGAGATGGGACGGGCTAGCTACGGGTGGCCGAGCACGAGGCAGCACCTTGGCTCCCCCTTCCCCAGCTCCTGTTTCCCCTGGGATGTGGGAGCGGGGCTGGCTGGGCTCTTCTCACAAAGCAAAGGCAGAATGGGGAATCTCCACCACATTCAGCCTTTGCCCAGAATCCCTGGGGAGCATTTCTTGCCCCGTTTGGCTGGATGAAGTCGGTTGTCTTTTGGGGAGTGGGTTGGAGGCCGCTGCCTGTGCCTGCCTGACTGTTCTGAGGGGTGTGCTGCACACTCACTCCCGGCTGATGGGCACTCTGGGCTTGTCCAGGCACAAGGACAGGGATGCTGTCCCGTCACTGACCCCAAAGGCCCAGCTCAAGGGAGTTCTCTTGCCACTGCTCCCCAAACAGCCCTGATCCCAGGAGCCAGGACCCAGGATGGGGATTTGGGGTCTACAAGGAAAATCAGAGAGGTTGTGGACTCCTCATCCCTGGGGACGTTCAAGGCCAAGTTGGATGGGGCTTGTAGCAACCTGGGCTAGTGGAAGGTGCCCCTGCCCATGGCAGGGGGTGGCTTTGAGGTGGGCTTTGAGGTCCCTTCCAACTCAAACCGGCCTGTGATTCCATGAAAACACCCAGGGATTAGGACCTGAGTCACACTAACGACTGGGAGAATTGTTTTGTAAATTAACAAACTGCAATTTGTTCCCCAACCCAGCACAGGGCAAGGTCAGGCCGGTGGGAAGGCCACGGCTCATTCCCTCTGACAAGTGCAGCTCTGTTTCAATTACTGGTGCACATCCTCGTCGTGTCCTCGGGAGCAGCCGGAGTCACCCCTGCCAGAGCCGGGAATTCTCGGTAACAGGAGCCCCTCATCCTGCTGGTTCTGCTGCTCAACCTGTGCTCTGGGATGTGGAGGGAGCCAGGCCTGGGTGTCCAAGTGATGAAGGGCAGATTAGCAAGGCCCTGCTGCATTAGGCTGGGAATATATTTAGCTGCTCAACATGCTATGGATTACGAGCAGCGGGAGGCCTGGCAGTTCCATTTCAGAGGCTGGGAGGGAACATTCCCGTTCAGCTGAGCTGGCATTCCCTTCCCAGCACCTGTTGGATGGGTGTCCTGGCCTTCCCGGGGCTGCTCCCCTGCTTCTGCCCTCAGGCAGGATCCTTTCCCCTGTTGTCTCTTGGCTGCTCAAAGCAGCTTCTGCACGAGTCACTCAAGCCATGAAGGTTTTAAGGGTTTTGATGGTGTTTTAGGGCAAAGAGCCTCCTTTTAGGGTTTGTTCTTGTCCTTTGCTGTGCTGTGCAGTTCCTTTCCTTCCACCAGTCCCTGTCCTTGGAGTGGCATTACCCTTATCCAGAGGGATGAGTTCACATATTGGGGCTTGAAAATGTGCATTTTTAGCTCTTGCTGCCCTCATGCTCAGCTCCATTCCCATCCCATGGGGCTTTTCCCCTCGAGATGGCTCTGTTACCTGCTCCTGCCCATGCCTGCCCCTGCCCATGCCTGCCCCTGTTCCTGAGAGCATCCCACCCAGTTATCCCCATGCCTGGCTCATTTATACATTGTATGGAAATACAAACGTCCCCCTGTCACCCCTCAGGATGTGTCACCCTTCTGTACCTTCAAGCAGATGCTCAGGAGTGCTCCCAGCAGCACCAGATTAGAGCAGATTTGTGCTTTTCCCTCACTGATATCCTGGGACAAAACCTGTTTTCACGACATTTAGCAGGGAGGTTTTCCAAGCAATCCTCTCCACAGGGACCCCAGAACCGGAGACCCTGGAATGTTCCCCTGTGCCCCAGCGGAGCCCATCCCATTCCGGATAATCCCATACAACCTAGGCTGGGAATTCCTGGCAGCTGGAGAGCACATCAGGTTATTTGCAGGCCCCTGGCCATTCTGGGGACTGCAGGAATTCAATAACCACCCCCGCACCGGGACACGGGGCTCTCCCAGCCCTTGGCAGCCCATCTTTCCACAGGGGTTACAGGAAACTTGGGAGACATTGACAAAACCCAAACTTGCACTCAGTAAAATGAAAAACAAACTGAAAAAAATCCCCTGACCAAAAAACCTGCCTCAAGTCAGCCCGAACGCTTGGTTCAATCATCAAGCAAACATTCCGTGTGCGCTCCAAGCTTTTCCTTTTTAAGCTTCTTAAGTGGGCTTGAGTTAAACACAGGAAAATTTCTCCTGAAAACATCATTTCAGCCCAAATCACGGAACTTCAAGAAGCTTTCCTTCAGAGCCAGCGGGACAGACGTGTTCAACTTGGCCGATTTGATTGGATTTTTCCCTTTTTGTGCGGTACAAGATCGTTCCCGTTGCGTCAGTGACGCGGTTGACCTGCGGCTGCACTTTTAGGTGAACAACATGTTTGGAACTGAGGAGTTTCCCCCAGCTCTGCCTTCTGTGATCTTATTTGATGGCCGGTGACAAGGCCTGTGCCTGCTGTCACCGCTGCCACCACTGCTGTCCCCCAGCTCCTCGCAGCCGCCGCTCAGGCGCGAGTGCGGCCACGCCGAGACACGGCAAAGCCAGAATTTCTGGTTTCCATAAAGGAATATGGAGAATATTATCCAGTGAGATTTGAAACTGAGGTGGGAAAGCTGCCAGCATGCAGCGTTTTCAAAGAACCTCCTGTATCTCATGTTGCTGAAAACTGGGAAGTCCCGTGGGCTTGGGAAGGGGAGGCAGGAGGGGTGGGGGGGTCCCCATGGTGGGCATGGGGATGGAGGCAGAGCAGGGGGAAACCTTCTGAAAGGGTCCTTTCATATTAGAATAAGTCATAATTAATGCTATCAGGTGGCAGGAAGGCAGTGTCAGGTAACCTGAGCAGGGCTTTATCTCTCCCTGCATCCTGAGGCTGCGGCTCTGGGCCGGGGAGGGAAGCAGGAGACTCACAAAAAGTATTGGGAGTGGGGTGTGGGGGGTTGGGGCACTGCTGCCATGAGGAGCCCAGCTCTTCTCCTGCCTGGCAGGATATCCTTAGAGAGGTGAGGTAAAGCAAGCTATGGATGGATGGATGGATGGATGGATGGATGGATGGATGGATGGATGAATCCACACAGATCCATCTTCATCCTGACTGGAGGAGGAAGGATGGAGGGAGTGGAGAAGGGATGAGCACCCACAAGGTGGGTTTTGGCAGCCCCATCAGCATCTGTGGAAGCTGCCAGGCCTTCTGAGGTGCCACCAGTGCCGTGGTGACCCTGAGAGGCCGGGCTGGTAACTGGGACTGGCCACTGGTGTCTCTGGGACCTGAGCTCCTGGTGTGCTTTGAGCCATTTGTTCATTAGGGGCTGATCAAACTTTTCCCTGCCTGGGCCCCACAAACCAGTCGTCCTTTATTTACACTTTTTAGGCCAAGCTCTCCCTTTCTTCTCCTCCACAGCTGGGTCACCACACACATGATGCCACTTTAATTAGTGACATCATCCCTGACATGGGATTGTGGCCCAGTCTGAGCCTGAGTCACCTGGGTTAGCACATCCCTGGCCTTGGGGACAGCCTGAACTGGAGGATTTGGGGAAAAACACTTGTTTAGGGGAAAACTCTTTTGTCATGTAGAAAAAAACACATTTAAAAATAAAGCACTTAAAACTAGTGGATCAAACCCTGCTCATGGAAATGCCTGTGTGGGGAAAAAGCCTCTGTGATCTCAATTACCTGGGCAGGAACACAGGGTGGGATTGTTGGAGTGTCCTGTGCAGGGCCAGGAGTTGGACTCAGATCCTCGTGGGTCCCTTCTCAGTCAGGATAATCTGGGATTTCATCCCCCATATCCTGGCTCCTCAGCCTTGTCCCCCTGTAGGGTTGTGCAGGTGATGAGATGGATCCAGGGATGGATCCAGGGAGGTGATGGATGGTCCCCCCTGCCTGGCCCCATGTTTCCATCCCCCCTCATCCCTCCCCAGCACAGAGAGAGTTGTCAAAAGCAACAGCACTTCAAGAGCAACCCCAAATAAATACAGGAATAATGGGTGATGAATGGTCCCTGCTCTGAAATCCATCTTGGGAGATGTGTTACCCGAGCATAGCGGCAGTGGCAGGGAGCTCCTGCAGTTCAGCAGTGCCACCGCAGGAACGTGTCACCATGTCACCACTCCCGGGGCTGCCCGCCTGTGTCACAACACCCTGGGCAGGGCCCAGGGCAGCTGGCGGGAGTTCGCAGATGTTCTCCTGTGCATCCACTTGCTCTCACTCCTCTTCCCTCCATGATAGCCATGGCAAATGAGCTGGCCATGGAGACACGGTGAAAGCGCCCCACGTCAGTTCCGAATCCCCGGATCCCTCTGCTGTGTGCCTCTCTTTTCTGAGCTCAGGGTCCCCCGAGACCAGTGCTGACTTTGTTTTCCTGTCTCCCGTGGCACAAGCAGCCCAGGAACGCGGGATGAATAGGAATGAGAATAACAAATGGGAAGTAGATAAGGCAGCGTCTGCGGGAGGTACCCGAGAGGGGGAGGATGCTGGAGTTAGTGGTGTCCAAACAGGATTAGAGTGACAAATTTTGGGGGGAGCTGGAAGATGCAGTGGAGGTGGAGCACGGAGCCCTTCCTGCCTGACTTTACCCGGAGCCAGAGCTACCCCTGCTCGGCCAGGACTTGGGAACATACCCCAAACACCAAGGGATGGAGGAGACATGGGCATGAGGGAGACAGGACAGGTAGGGGGAGAGCAGAGCCCAAGGAATTGCATGGAGAGGGCTGGAGAGAAAGAGGAGGAAGAGGAGAAAGAGGAGAAAGAGAAGGAAGAGGATGCCCGTTTGGGTGGGGTTGCAGATGTTCTCATCTGTGCATGGCCAACACATCAGCACAGCTGCTGGAAAACTGGAAAACCTCCACTGCAGGTGGCTGAGCAATTCACCCCAAGGCTTTTTTGTTCATGGCTGTCACCTGTGTACTGGTTTGAAAGCAAAACCAGTGAGAGACTCCAAGTCAGAAACACAATTTAATAAGAGGAAAAGAAGTAAAATAAAGTAAAATAAAATAAATTCAATAATACAAAAACCACTCACAGAGTCAGAATACAACCTGACACCCTGTTAGTTAGGGTAGTGGTAGCAGTCCAGATGAAATGGTCTTGTCAAAGCAGTGATCCTGTAGAAAGGTCTGATAGCTCTTGTCCTCTGGGAGTCCAGTGGGTAAAGGTGCCCTGTGCTGTCCCAAATCCCAGATTATATCCAGGTGGGAATTCTTGGCTCCTCCCCCTGGGTGGAGCATCTCACAATGGGCTGATATTCTATGAGTCATGCAGTGGGTCCTTGATGGCCCATTAAACAGAGATAGCTCCCTGAGGGAGTTATCTATGAGTCATGCAGCAAGGCATTGATGGGCCCATTAACAGAAGATAAGGGAAACACTGCCCCACCTGGTTTCAACAGCTCATGAAGATGGAGATAGAATACATACTTTGGGCACATCTTGCATTGTAACCTAGGACAACCTGGGAGCTGGGTCATGGAACCAGGAGGGAAAATCAGCTTTATAGTGGGGGAAACCCCATGGGGACAGTCTGTAGACTGGAACCTGCTCGTGTTGGTGTGGAAGAGGCAGAAAAGCAGGGGAGAAGTGTCAAACCATTGACCTTCAGCTGGTTTAAAGGTGTCAGCAGGCAGAAGGGAGCGGAATGATTTAGAAAGGTAGAGGAATATGGAGTTAGGAAGGTTGGATTGAGGAAAGGAAAATAGATGATAAATTTCAGGGAAATAATCCAAATAATCCAACAGAGAGAGGCAGAGGAGTGAGAAACTCCTCTCTGGGAAGAGATGGGACCATCTTGCTGTGTCCCTGGGAGATCAGCTGAACTTCCAAAGTGTGCAGCCCTGCAGCCCCTTGGAGGTGGCACAGGGAGCAGGGATAGCTCATTGTGGCAGAGCCACTTGGGAAACACCAAATTCTCCTTATCGAGGACAGAGGACCTAGTTCTGGTTATGCTTCTGCATGCTGGGACCCAGCCCAATCCTGAGAGGAGCATTCCTGGCTTCTCCTCCCCCTCAGTAACAAATCCTGGAGCAGTCTCCTTGTACCATCCAGGGTTGGACACTGACAACACACCCTGGAGCCAGCATTGGCTGCACTGGGGCACAGGAAACCAGCCTGGTTTGGGGTAATTCCAGGCTTTTTTAGCTTTATGGGAGCATCTCAACAAACATTTGGGCTAGCCTGCTTCCCAACAGCTGCACACGGAGAACTGGGATGCACAGAGAAGCTTTATGGCCTCTGCAGCTCCAGGTAAGGGTTGATGGGATTGAAATGAGCTGAGGAAGGCTCAGGGCCCAGGAGCCTGATGCTTCCCATGTCTGCTCCAGGGAAAATGGAGCCAACCCAGCCACACACACCGGGCTCCCTGTACTGCCAAGCTGGGCCGAGTAAGGTCAGAGTTAGGCAGAAATGCCAGACAGAAAAGGCTGATTAGGTCACTTATTTTATCATCTTACTGTCGCTGTTGGACACAAAAGAAAGATGATTGACTCTATAATAATTCTCAGAAGGCAATATGAGCATAGAAGGCTTTATTTCTAATTCTTCCCCCTATTTTATAAGGTATTCTGATAGAGTTAACATGATTGGTGAACAGGAATGACACTTTTCTAATTCTATTGGTTAAAATAAAGAAACAGAAAAACACCAGCTGGGGAAAAATGTTTTGAGAAAGAATATTATTTGCCTAGATTGTTTTGAGAAGACTTTGTTGAGAAGTTTCCCTTGGGAAAGAGCTAGCAATTGTTAGGAAGCTAAAAAATTCTCTCAGGTTCAGAAATATCAGGCTCACACTCTTACCAATTAGAAAGGAACTTATTTAACTGCTTTATTTATTTATTTATTTAGGAATATACCTCAGCAGAAAAACCCCAGCGGCAAGAACTGCCATTGTGCAAAGGGAAGGGTGAAAGCCCAGCTCCTCATTCATAAATACACACTTGTAAAAAACATCTTCTGAAGGAAAATCTGGTGAGGAAACCTCTCCTGACAAGCCTCTGAGGCTATGTGGGCTACAGGGCCAGGTGAGGGAAGTGGGATTTACTGTGTCCTTGGTATGGATGCTTTTCTGGAACATCCCTATTGCCTTACCTCCTTTACTAGAGACATTTTACAATTCCAGAGGGGCCCTAGAATGTTGTGTTCCTCTGAGGAATGGTTTTTCCCCTCAGAGTCCCCCTGAAGCCTGTGCCATGTAGTTTAACCCTTCTTCCCTATCTTACCTACTCCTGACCCTATTGGCTCAGGGCCAATATCTTTCCTTAGCCCTAAAACTAGATAAACCCCTGTCTCTACCGTGTTCTCTCTCTCTCTCTCCTTGCTCTCCTGGAACATCACTTTGAGAATAAAGCTTGGACTGAAGCTGGGGGGTGAGAGCCACTCTTTTGAAATCTTTCTTCTGTCTATGAAATATATCTCCCTAAAACCCCTGAGCAACTGAGCTAGCTAGAGCCCGGGGGGTGGCTAGAGGGAGTATATTTCACTAGAGACCCTCAAACCCTGCTCCCCGGGCTTGGGGCTGTGGCTCCTGGGGCAGCACCAGCCCCGTCACCCCTTGCTCACTCAACTCAGCCCAGCTCAGCCCCTTTTTGGGAAAAGCTTTGGCTGGTGAGGAATTTGCAATGCAACTCCTCCAGCGGGATGGGAGGGTTATCCCATTGGACAGCTGAGAAGATTTATGAGGTCCATAAATGGAGTTCTCTGGAGAGACCCCAGGAATGGTTTGAGCTCTGCCCCAGGTCATTCATCCACAGAAATGCAGGATTGCAGGGCTACGGTCACAAAGAGGGAGAGTGGTGCCAGAGGCTCCCTTCCTGCCTTGGTGTCATCAGCACTTTGCTCCCTCTTCGAAATGATGATGAAAAGCAATTTCCAAATCTCAGGGTTTGTTGGTTTTTTTTCCCTAAATGGAATTCTTGTTTCCCAGTGTCTTGGTTTTGAAAAGACAGGTATCTGCTAAAGAGGGGCAGGGCCTCTCTTGGAATGGATAATTCAAATCGCCTCCCCTCAAATTATTATAATTTAGAAAATTAAAATGGCTTTCAGGCAGAGAGATGGGGATAGGAATAACAGTTCTTTACTAATAGGTATAACAAGGCAAACAAACAACAACAATTACAGCATTAATAGTGAACAGAACCAGGGACCTTGAGGTGGCTTTGTTTCACAAAACCCGGGGCAGTCTGATCTCTTGGGACTCTGAAAAGCACCAAGCTGGAACGGTGAGGGATCCCGGGCTGGTGGATCAGATATATCTGGAGCTCTGTCAGTGGTCACTGGAAGGGCAGGGATGTCCCGGCAGGACAGGGCAGTGCAGAGCCACAGCGTAGCAGAAAAAACCTCAAAGCAGTGCTGAGAAAGCAGCGGCAGTGGGACAGGGCTGGGCCAGCTCCAGCAGGGCAGCAGGAGGAGAGCTCAGGATTTCCTGGGCACACGAGCAGAATGATGGTAGCTTTCCTCAGGATCGGACCCAGTGGTGCCAGTGAAACTCCTCCCGCAGCAAGCAGCAGCCTGACCGTCCTCTCTCTGATGCCGAGAGCAAGAGAGTGAAGCTGCCCCCAGCCCCGTCTTTTTCCTGCCCCCAAAAACCTCGCATTACCTTCCCCCTCTGAGAGAAACTCCCGGAGACAAAAGAAAGAGTGTAGCCAGGTGCTATCGCTCCATCCTTTTGTCCCACCTGAGTATCTAAAAGTACCCAGTAGTTAGTTGCCCAGCAACTCTTGGGAAAAAATTCTATAGGTAAAAAAAAAAAAAAAACCAAAAACCTAACCCCCAACAACATGGCACAGCTGGGCTCTGTCCCCCTGGGTGGTGGCAGAGGCAGCTGGGCACCACTCCCGAGAACAGCACTCCAAAGGGTCCCGGTTCAGGGACGCAGCTCCTGTGCTGTTATCACACAAGAGCAGAGATGAGACAACCCAGTTATCAAGGAGAGAGAGAGAGGTTCCTTCTCCCTGCCGTCCCCTCCACCCTTCTCCTTGATCATTCTTGTTATTCATTTCCCCTCTCTTCTCCTTGCCAGGTAGACGCTTTCACAGGGCAAATCCAAACGAAAGCCTTGCAAAGAGGATGCTCATAAAATATTTATGGAGAGCTGTGGTGAACATGAGTAGGATAATGAGGGTCTGTGGGAAATGGGATGTGTCCAAACTCGCACAGTGAAGGCCTCGTACGAGGCAGAGGCACACGGTGGAGGCCATTAGTGAGTCCTGCAGGGTCTTCACTCATTTCCTTCTCAGTTGCCACACACGACTGCTTTGGCTTTCCCTCGCTGACACTGGGGCTTTTCCTCCATGGCAGCTGCTGCCTGCATTGCATGGAGAACTGGGATGGCTGGAGTGCACTGGGGGGATGTGCAATGGTCTGTACAGTCCCACAGCTGTGCTCTCTGGCAGCAAGACAGGGACACTGTGCCACCAGAGCAGGACACAGCCACTGTGCCACCTCTGGGATGCAGCCTGGTCACCAGCTCTCCTCTCCCAGCCACTTTTCCTGGGCTCCAGCCCCGTGACTGTCCTGCACCCCCTGACGTGGCCACACAGGGTAGCCGAGGAGGGCAGCAAGGTCTGGCAGAGGGATGGGAGTCAATTCCCTTCATTTGGGTTGCTTTAGGAAGTGGAAGGGCTCAGGTCTGAGCACCTCCTTCCCCCCATCCTTCCCTCCCATCCCCTGCAGTCTGTGGGGCTCTGCTCCCATAAACCCTCACACACTCAGCCCTAAGGCCATCGATCCCCAGCGCTGCTGGTGCCAAAAAGGGGCTCTGAGGCTCCGGGTGAGCTCCGGTAAGGTGCAAACCTATCCCGTCCTGAGAGCAGAACCCATAAACACAGCAGCTCCCCTATGGCAGGGACAAGCTGCCTTAAACCATGTCTTCCAGCAGCTTATCCAGCTCCTTCTCCAGTTACCCAGAGCGGGTGTCCTGCAGCTTTCACAGCTGGAATGCTGCTGACCTTTGGGGAGTCTCACTTGGTCTGCCCCAGCTCCAGCCCGAGCTGCAATTCCTCTGCGGTTGGCCAAGAGGACCTCTGGGGCACTGCTGCTCCTCTTCCTCCCTCGACTCTCTTCCAGCAAGCCCCCCAAAAGCCCTTGAACTCATGTTGGAGTGCTGATCCTGCTGGAAGCCATGCCACTGGCAGATGTTTGCTGTGATACAGGACACAACAGCTTTTATGACTTGTCAGCTGGAACCCAATCTTTTCAGGTCTTAAGGTTAAAATGGAAAAGCAAAGCTTGCATGCATGGCTGTGCCAGCAGCATGGCCTGCTGAGCCTCCCAGCAATCCCAGAACCTCCTGTAGCAGGAAGCTGGGCTGCCCTCACCATCCCACTCTGACAAGGCTGCTTTTCCCAGCCCCATGTCCGGGGACATGCCCTGTGTCCCTGCAGTGACACATCCGTGTGGTTGGGATGTTCCTGATCCCAACTCAGACTGCCTGGGGTGGGCATCTTTCCTTCCAGCCCCACAAAGGAACAAACAAGCAAGGTCACACACTTTCCTTATGATGACTGCAGGGAGATTCCCACCTCTTCCAGGCTGGGAAACCACCACAGCACTTCAGGCTATTGCACATTACCAAACATTACCAAATCCTGGAGAATTACAAGAAACCCCACCTCTGCTTCACTCCCACTGCTGAAGGAAGGGGAGTTATCCGCCCTGGCAGATGAGAGGGTTCCTCACTCCCCAGAGCTGCCTGGTGGAACTGTGCTGTCTCCCTTGTGGGAGCAGGCAGGGATGGTTCAGAGAAGTTTAAGTTGGAAAAGACCTTTAAGATCATGGAGTGCAGCTGTTAATTCAGCACTGCTGAACCCAGGTTTAGGTTTAAATAAAGCCCTGCCAGATTTCAGGTCACCCTCGCCACCTGTCTTGGTGCTACCACAGCACCTGAGAAGGTCACATGAGCTGGGTTTGCCAATGATCAAATCAATAATTGGTGTCACACCACGGGCCTCTGGGGGATGAGGCACAACGTGGTGGGAGGGAGGCAGAGAAGCTGCTGCTCCAGGTCCCTGAGTGGTGTCTCACCCTGCAGACCAGCACGGGACACTCAGGAAGTGCTGCCTGACTGATGGATCCCACCCTGCCCTCTCCTCCTCCATCTCCATCACCCACAAGTCTCAAAGTTCAAGTGGTTCGGGACAGGGAAGAGTGTTCCAGACATGAAAGGTATTTCTGGGCATGGGGGAAGAAGTGATTAATCTCAATTACACGGTTGGACACTGCATAATCTGGGGCAGCAGATTCGGTTACCAGTCCTCCTTCCCATGGCTCTTGGAGGGGGATTCCAGCCTGAGGAGACTTTGGAAAGATGTTTTGACTGCTGAAGTGCCAAACTTAACCCCGTTGTAACTGGGGCTGTGGTGAAACATGGATGTTGTTTTTTGCTTCCTGAGCCTCCCGGACAGCCCAAGGTTTGTGCAGCTGTCACCTCTTTCCCATTCACAGTGTGACAGCTCCCACCCCAGATCACTTTTCCCAAGGTCACTGCTCAGAAAAAAATAAAAGGGGAAGAAAAAAAAGAAACCAACAGAGGCTGGTTCTTCCAGACTCCAGGAGCAGCTCAGCAGCCTGGGCAGAGGTGGGAGGGAACCACTGCTCACACAGCTTCCAGGCTTCCTGCTGCTGAATCGTGGTCTTCCTCTTCCAGTCCAGATCCCACATCTCCCCGGGCTCTGCAGAGCTCTCACTGCCCTTCCCGCAGCTCCATGGTTGAGCAGACAAGCATCCCCCAGACCTGGAGGCTCCTTGGGATCCATGTGCACCAAACCCTGCTGGGGTGCTGGGATGGATCAGCCCCACATGAGCTGCAGCACCAGCAGGATTTGAGCATTGGTCCCCAAGGAGAGCAGTGGCTGTGGAGCAGTGAGGAGCCCAGACACACAGAGTGAAGGGTTTCATCCAACAAAGCTCTCAGATCCTCCTTGTTATTTAACAGGCTCTTTCCCCAGACTAAAGAGCTGTTCCTGATGTTCTGTAGGGACTAATAACAACCTAATCCCAAATTGTGATGGACTAAACATACCCAGTGTGTTCTGAGGTTCACCTAGAGAGATCTTACATCCCCCCTGTGCTCTGTGTCCTTTGTGGTGTCACACAGCACACGGCCCTCAGTGACACGAGACATTTCTGGGTAAGAAGTTAAATATATTCCCAAGGGGAGCTGCAGAGGGATAGACTAGAGCCAGGGTGTAATTACCTGAGCTGGAACAGAGCCAGGCTCTAACTTGTATTGCAAATTCTTCGCATTGCTTTAGATACCTGCTAACAAAGTGATTATAAAAACCATATTTATAGAAGATTAGGAGCTATGCAATAGATCCACATCCGTAATTAGCCATAATAGATCTGCATTGATTATTATTGATGTTAATCCTCTTCTAAATATGTGCACATTAATTAAGCAGCATTTACCACAGACGCAATTATTTTAGGAACAGACACAGTTGGTGGGGGCAGCAGACAACGGGGTGTTTATTCCGATTTTGGTGTTTATTTTTCTCTCTGCGGCAGCACCTACATCAGGTTGTGCAAGAACAAAGAGCATCTGAGTCCAAGGGCCTGGAGCATCCAGGCTCCCGTGCCGTGATAAGCACTTACAAGTGCCTGGGAAAGATCTTGCCAAAATATTATTTTTGATGCATAAAATATTTCCTCATTACTGTGAAAAACAGTGTGGTGCCAGCCTCCGAGGGTGACAATGCTCCTTTTCCTGGCTGCCTGTGGGGGTGTTCAGCTCCAGCACCGCATGTGCCTCATCCCAGTGATCCTGGTGGCTGGGTGGGGGGGTGGGAATTGCTTGTTGGGAATGAAATCTGGGTGGGCTGGTGGGGGGAGCCCTCAGAACACCTCCTGAGTGATGCTCAGCTGGGGCTGGCTTTCAGGAGCCTTAGAATTTGCTCATCACTTTCCCAGCTGGAATACCTGGGGTGTCCTGGTTTGGGCAGTGGGTAAATGCAGCCTCTAGAATCCTTTCCCCATCATGATGATCTGACCCCATCAAGACTTGAGGACCATCTGCACTCAAACAACAGCTCCCAAGAGCCACTGGGCACCAGAGGCTGCATGTCATGGGCTGTTTCTGTTTGAGACACCCCAGAGCCTCCCAAAAATAACTCTGCTCAACCAACAGGCAAGTGGAAAACACCTGTCCTATCTTCTTCCCTTTCTGTCCTTTATCTTCTTTTATTTCCTTCTCTCTGTCCTTTATTTCTCTCTCTGCCTTCAAGCAGGAAGAGCAGGAAAGAGCTGCTGCACCCCCTCTTAGAATTGTGCTGCTCCCGCAGCCCCATGTCCCTGTGTCTCACTGTCCCCTCTCTTCTCCATCACCATTCCCATGGAAATGCTTCCCACAAGGCAATGGTAGGGAAGATGATTCCACCACTGGCACTCCCACCAGGCCAGAGCATCTCCAGTGGTGAAAAGTTTTGGTCAACTTTGGGTGAGAAGAGTTCATGAGCATCCCATCACCCCAGAAAGGGCAAGAAGAGGTGCTGGGAGAACTGGAATGAAGAGCTGGAGGTGCTAGGTGAAGCTGCAGGACCATCGACGCTTCAGCCTTAGCATGGAGTGGGGTCACAGCTGCCATAGTGGGACATGGTCACTCTCCAGAGGAGGGAGGAAGAGCTTCCCTGTCCCACCCACTGCTGCCGGGGCAATACCGCATCCCAAAAACCCCATTGCTCCCAACCCTGGGCACCTGATGGCTAAAGCAATTTCCCTCCAGTGCTCACTTGTGCTCAGAACGGAGGAACTATAACCCAGATCCTGTTTCCTACGTCGCAAACCCCATCTCCAAATCCAGCAATTAGCCTCCAATTTTCTTTCCCTATTAATGGCAAATGGGGTCTCTCTGGGACGCTCTGACGAGACTGTTTTCTTCAGCAGTTCAAAACCTTTCCCTCTTACTTATTTTTCACCCTTCCCCAAACTGTATTTCCCACCACAAAAATAACATTTTTCAGATCTTTGCAATTATTTATTCCACATTTTTCTGTCACAGCTTTGCAGGATTCAGCATTTCTGGTGGGAGCAGGGAGGGAAGATGAGCAGCTCCAGCCTCTCCTTCCACAGCCGATGAGCCAGGGTCTTGTGTGGGGTCGGTGGTCCAGGAGGGCCCCCATGACACCCACAGAGATTGGACCAATTAGGGACTTCTGACTGGGAGTAAAAAGGGAAAAGAAAGAGCCAGAAAGGCTGGGCTTGCCTTTTTCTCCTTTTGTCTCATTCCTCATCTTCTTTTTAATGGCAGGCCCCTGGGGGCTCAGCAGCATCCTTCAGAATGGAAATCCTTCCAAATGGAAATCCTCCCTGCCCCTCATGGCAGCGCCTGAATGTCATAGAGGGGATGAAAGGAGCCAAATGCAACCCTGCTCCCAATGGCATCATGGGGGGGGACCGAGCTAATGGGAGCATGGAGACATCAAGGAGGAGTGTTCAGGGGCAATCTGAGGGGTTTTCCCTCCTCCTCACTGGGAAGCAGCTGGAAGAAGGAAGAGAAGCAAATGAGAGATGCCAGAACTGTGACATTTTCAAGGACCTGTAGACTGCATGACATGGAGGCACAAGGCTTTGGAAAATCAGGAGAGGATGTGCCGACCAGGACCGGGGCTGATGTCACACCCAGCCAGAAAATGCTGAATAATTTTGGTGGCCTTTAAATCTTTGCTTAAAATAAACCTTTGCAAATTGAGGAGCCCTCAGAGCCCAGTGTCCCCTGGGACCTCCTAGCTCAATTCCCAAAGCAAATTAGGGACCATCCTTAGACAAGAACAATACATTCCCTTTAGGAATTCCTGGATTTCCTGGGCTGGGGCTGCTCTGTGCCAGGAGGGTCTTCAGGTACATCCCATTATGGTAAAATTTGCTGTTCCTGGGTTTCAGCTGGGATAAATCCTAGGGAAATAGCTCCATTTCATACCCACAGAACAAGGCTCCAGAAAATGGAAACAGCTTTCCAAAGAAACCTCCTTGTTTTTCCACCTTTGTTGTGCTGCTCTGCTAGGGCTCCAGGGAGGGGAATGAGTTTCATCCCTTCTGGTCAGGTTGGTGTTGGGTTTGGGATCAAGTTCTTCAGGCTGATGGTCATCCTGTGCCACAGCCCCACAGGACCAGCACAGCTCTCCGTGCTGCTCAGAAAAAGATGGGAAAATCCTACAGAAAAGGAATTCCTGGAAGAAGTAAGCGGCAACTGGTCCCACTGGTACCTTTGGTGTGTGTGAAATTCTCCCCTGGAAGTGTTATTAGAATATTCCAGTCTGAAGGTCTTGGGAAAGCAGATTATTTGGGGTAATTCTGGGAACAGACAGAGGCTTTTGTCCAAAGCTCGACTCCAGCACAGGTTCAAATCTGTTGGTCACACATCCCAGCCTGGCCAGGGGTGCAGGTGACAGCCATGGATGCAGGACCTGGCTCAGCCAAGCCCTGCTGGTGGTTGGAGCAGTGTGGGGAAGGGAGGGCTGTGGGATCTGGACTTGCTCCCAACGCTGAGCTCCTCCAGCTAAAGCTGAGAGAAATTTGCTTGGAAAGAGAATGCCAGTTCATCGAAACTGAAATATTTCATTAACATATTTTGGGTCTGGGAAGATGCTGCCAGCAGACTCCCAGCCACATCTAACAACTGGGTTGTTATAAACAGGGCAGGAGATTTTTCTCCTTTTAAAAGCCTTTATTGTGATCAGCTCAGGGTGGAGGCCTGACGGGTCGAGTACACACCGCCGCTGCTCCCAGAAGCAACTCGGAGGAGGAGGTGTGAAGCAGCTCCGTCCACTGGAGTGCAGGCAGGGTCGGGTTCACGGTCCTCACGGCCGATCCCGAAGGCTTGGTCGGCTCTGAAATTCCAGGGGGTCCCTCTCTGGGCAACGTCTCTGCGAGTCAGGGTGAGGGGGCAAAAACCGCTCAGCTTTGGGAGGAGGCAGTCTCACTCCTTGTGAAACGTGGTGGCAAAAGTAAAACTCCACAACTAGTGACAGTTGTTAGAGCGGTATGTATTTAGTCGGCCGAGATGCGTGGGGGATAATTCCTCCAAAGACACGCATACCCACCCGACGGTGTTTCCCTCTATTATTCCCCAGGGTCTTACATATGCATAACCCGCCTCATACATATTCATTCCCTGGCCCCGCCCATCCTCGCCTCGTATGGTAATTAACTCTACGCCCATGTGGGCATGCTCAGTTTGTTGTGGTGGTCTTCTGGGGGTCCTGGGAGATGAAGGAACGGAGTCTTCTTCAGTGAACTCTTCACCTTTATCTCTCCTGTGCAGCTTCTGACTCTCTTTGGCATAGTTTCAAGGAAATATTCAGTTTATGCTAGCTAAGGGTCTGTGTCCTCCATCTTTATCTGCATTCTTGGCCTTGTTGTCCCGGGATGTTTGCAATTTTCTCTTCACTATCACCAAGAAGTCCTAGATGCTTGTAACATGCAAAAGGTTAACAGACACAGCGTTCGGCATCCACTAAATGTCTTCTAGAATGGATTTAATATATATACTCTAAAGCACTCTTTGAAATACATCCTAACATCTAGAGGCCTACTATAAAGGATCATCTGAGATTCTCACATCTCCGTGTCACCTTGCATGGTCCATCCATGTGTCTTGGTGCTTCAGTCTAATAATGTTTTTCTGGTCCGGAGCAATAATTTCTTCTCCCAGCTGGCACTGCATCACTTCTATTTGCATGTCTGCTGGATTTCTCCTCCCCCTGGCTTTTTGGTTGCTATGTTGGGTGTTGGGGTGGCTTCAGGTTTCGGCTCAAAGGTGCAGCAGAAAGGGAACAAAAGAGGTGATTAACAGGGTGGGGGTGAACATTTAACAAGGAGCACTGGACTAACAATGACTTCATTTGCAACAAAATTACCATTGTTTATCTCACTGGCTCTGCTCCAGCTCATGCCAGCCTTAGGAAATTCTCGGTGGAGTTCTGTGGGGTCCCCACACCCTCCATCCCACCCACCAGCTATTGCCTGCACCTTCCACACTGAACTGTGATCCCACCCCACAGAGCCCAGGTGGTGCTGGTCCCTCCATCTTCCCCTTTTCCCTCCTTACAATTCCAAGGAAACCTTGATGTCACTCCAATCAGGAGCAACACCACTTCCCAAGGCTGGGAGAGGCTCAGTGCCACTCACTCAGTGCATCCTCTGGCTGCATCCCTGATGCCCCATGGAGCACCCACTCCCTTCGGGGACCCGGGGATATCCAGCACCCCTGACCTCACATGTGGGTCTGGAACAGGCTTGGGGCCATCAGCATATCCCATCTTCTCCTCCCTGAACCCTCACACCTCCTCATCTGCCTCTGTCTCCCACCACCATCCTGTCTTCCGAATGGCCTTGAGCCTTCAAAGAGAGGGGGAGAACAGAAGGAAAAATCCAGAGATGACTTTTAAAAAATGTAAAGCAAAATATCTGGTCTTGGCTGCTCTTAAAATTGGAGCATTTCATTAAAAGGATGCAGGGTTTTTAAAGACAAACTCTAAGCAGAGCCATGAATAATGCAGCTCCTATTCAGAACATGAAGATTTTAGTGCATCCATAATACATGGGGTCAACCTGGGAAGAGGCTGCTAATGCACAGGAATGCAGGAGGCAGCAGCCTCGGCAGCTGCAAAAGGAAAACAAACATGGGAGCTGGAGGAGCTCTCCCACTGGCTGAACACTGGCGTATGGCAAGACTCCAAGGGCTTTTTAAATCCTTTTTATTGGTGTCTTTCTCAACTAAAATAAACTTTGTAATCTCATTAAGAGCTTGGAGGCTGATGTGGCCCATGGAGCTCTGTAAGTAACTGACAGTGGAGCTGGCTCCACACTCAGAGCTGGAAGCTGAAGGGGCACAGACAGCTCTGGGTATCCTGGAGTCCTCCACATGCTCCACATGCTTCAGGCTTTGCTGTGGGACCCCCTGGAAAGGGAAAAGCTGGACAGGGCTCAGCTTGGGCAGACAACACTGGCCCTGCAGCGCTGGTTCATCCCTGGGATGAGTTGGTGGTGCCTTTGTGGGTGCTGCAGCCACTGGGTGGGATAAACTTAATGGAATCACAGAATCATTAAGGTTGGGAAAGTCCTCCAAGGCCATCAAGTCCAACCTGTGCCTGATCCCCACCTTGTCACCAACCCAGAGCACTGAGTGCCACCTCCAGTCCTTCCTTGGACACCTCCAGGGATGGTGTAAGAGTTGGCCCAAAAATCTTCACTATGTCTCATGTTTTCCATCTTGGAAAAGTAACTTTGGGGGAACAGGGGGGGTGCTGAGACCCCAGGCTGATGTAAACTGTAAATTACCATCTGGCCAGGTGTGTTTGCTTGGGAATGTGAGTCGCTGGATCTACATCCTGCTGGAACAATAGGGGCCACAGTACGCTGCCCCTGAGTACTATACAACCTGTGCCTGAGCTGCTGCAGTGGGACCAGCTTGCCCTGTTCCCCCTGCTCCATTGGACATTTGGCCTAGACTCCTATCATGAGATTTCTCCCCCACTCTGGCTGGGTGCCTCTCGCCTCGAAAGGAACTATATATTTCAGCCTCGGACGAGACCATGAGACCCCTCTGAGGCCTCCCCACGGAAGACAACGGATCCACTAGCAACGCCACGAGGACTGCGAAGGTGGTCTATTGGCAAAGGAATAGCCACGAGGACTGCCCCCGTCTCTCATCCGTGGTAGCTATTCCCTGTCTCTCTCTATCGTTTTCTCTCTCTCTACTCTCTCTCACTATCGTATATCAGTTTTGTGGGCACATTAATAAAGTGCATTGATTTTTGGTTAAACCGTATTCTCTTTGTCTCTTTTTGCACTTTGAGAGCACTACGAACTCAGCTCATTTTAGCGGGTTGTAACAGATGGGGACACCATCATCTCCCTGGACAGCCCCTTCCAATGCCTGACCACCCTTTCCAGGAAGAAATTCCTCCTGCTGTCCTAGCTGAACATCCCCTGGTGTGTAGGACAGGCCCTGTTCCTCCGGGCTCTGCAGCAAGCGCTGGATGGGGCCCTGGGTGAGCCTTGGATGTGTTTGAGCTGCGGGAACACAGCCAACAGATAAACATGACCCTCAGGAAAACACAATCGCTGCAGTGAGGAAAATTGATTCCTCAAACAGTTTTATTCACAGAATGTTTGGTGGCTTTAGCAGAGCTCCCAAGTTATCTCCCTCCTCCACTCTTTAGTGCCACAGAGAGTGTTCTCCCAATCCCTTATCTCTTTAATAGCCCTTCCTTTGGAGAGCGGAGATATTGGCAGATCTGCCGTGGCGTCATGTCCCTCAAACATGGGCTGCTCTTAAAAAATGGTCCCCTTTCACAGAAAAAGATGTGTAGAAGTTGCTTGTGCACATAAAATGAAACTAGAGGAAAAAAGGGGTCTCTGGCTTTTGTGGGACTGATGGGGAACAATCCATACTCTGCATTGGGGCTGGGTAAATCTGGTTTGGCTGCAAACCTGAATTACTATTTGCTTTTTTTTCCAGTGAAAGAAGATTTAGTGGCAACCCCTCTGATGTTGGTTTGGTGCCTGTGCAATCTGTCAGCAAGGACAAGTTCCCCACACTTAATCCAATTACACAAAAATTCCCTCACAGAATTATTTGGGGATGAAATAGGCAAAAAAAGTCACGGGGGACCCTTCATCCCATTTTATATCAGTTCATGAGCTACTCCTCCCATCTGGTGGTGGGCTGGAAGTGTCCCCTCAGCACAGCCCACACAGAGGGACCCTCTTGGGAAGTGCTGGTGCAGGGAGATCTCGGGGTGTTTTATGGAATTTCCACACCTATGGCATGAAAACTCCCACTGAGAGCTGAGGTGAGTCTGGGCAGGGGCTGTGAGGAGTCTTCAACTTCCATGGCTTGGTGGATGCGTGGGAGCAGGTGGTTGGAGGTGGACAGAGTCCAGCTGTGGCTCCACACTGTGGGAATCGTGGTATCTCAGACAAGATTTTGTTCAAAGGGACTTTACAGCTCATCCCATCCCACTCCCTGCCATGGACAGGGACATCTACTATCCCAGGTTGCTCCAAGCCCCATCCAACCTGGCCTTGGACACTTCCAGGTATCCAGGGGCAGTCACAGCTCCTCTGGGCAACCTGTGCCAGGGCCTCACCACCCTTACAGGGAAGAATTCCTTCCAATATCTCATCTCACCCTGCCCTCTGGCAGTGGGAAGCCATTCCCTCTTGTCCTGTCCCTCCGTCCTTTGTCCCAAGTCCCTCTCCAGCTCTCCTGGAGCCCCTTTAGGCACTGGAAGGGGCTCCAAGGTCTCCCTGGAGCCTTTTCTTCAGGCTGAACACCCCCAGCTCTTCCAGCCTGGCTCCAGAGCAGAGGGAATTCAGGTGGAAAATGAGCTGAATCAATGGATCCTCCTCCCATGGATCCTCATTTGCTCCAGGGAGGGAAACAAGTGGATGCTGATCCCAGCCTGGCGAGTGCAGGGCCTTGCAGGTTTTGGTCTGCTCTAACCTGAATCTCCCTTTTTTTCCCAAGACGTGGGGCTGGTCCCCATTCCCGGGTAGGCAATCACTCTGTCTGACACCTTGGTGTGCTCAGAAGAATTTCCTGATGCTCAAATTACCTCTTCCCCACTGCCTTTCTCACACTTCATGTCTGCAGCTCTGCCTCCATCTGCCTCCCCTCCTTCCTTTCTGCCTCTCGGGCAGGTGGGGAAAAGAGAAAGTGCCTGTGGACAGAGAAAAAATTCACTGTGGCAGACGTGGAGCTGATTTCATTCCTGGGGTAAACTCAGGAAAGGCTCCAGGGCTTTCCTGGGGGGGAGCTTGGCCAGAGGGAACAGGAGGCATGGGGAATACATTAGGAGGGTCACCCCAGTGACTACAAACAGGCTTGGTATTGTTGCCAAATGTTCATTAATCCAAAAATAGAATTTCAGAAATGTACAACTTCGCACAAGGAATTCAGACAATCCAGGAAATCCAGAGGTAGCTCCGTGACCCAGAGAAAGCCCTGGGGTACCCCCTGGAGCGGGAGTGTGGATCAGGCTGCCGGAGCAGCTTCAGGGGATGGAAACCCAGGACTGTTCATATATCATCGCTCTGGGGAGAGCCGAGGGGCAAAAGGCAGGAATAAATATCCCAGTGCTTCCAGATCCTGACATTTTGGGCAGGAACACAGTGGAGAGGCAGCCACTGCCATTGGCTCCATGCTGGAGAGCTGGGGGAACAAAGGAGGGGACCGAGCTGCTTTGGGGTCTGCTGTTCCTGGGTGTCCCCTCATCCTCTGGTGAGTGCAGGACCCCTGTCCCCTCTCTGGAGCCTGCGCTGTGACCCCGAGATGTCCCCGGGGGTGTTTGTTTGCTGCAGCCCCACCCACAGGAAGCCCCTGTGCCTGATACTCGCCCCTCGCAGGAGCTGCACCAGCACAGGCATGGCAGGGCCTGGGTGCAGCCGAGGTTCGTGCTCTGGAACGAAGAGGAAAGTCACTGTCAGCAGAGAGGAGACAGCCTGGGCTGCGGGAGCCACAAGAGCAGCTCCGCCCTGGGCCAGGTTTCCCACTGCTCTCCCCAAGGGAGCAAGTCCATTGCAGAGCCGGCTTTTCCCACGTCCCTGGACACCCTCCGGGTGAGCACTCTTGCACATCTCCCCCATCCCAGATGCTCTAAAGGCAAAGCTTCTTGCAATGAACCCGATGAGCTGAGGGTCAAACCAGCGCCTCACCTCCCCCCGACGCCCCCCGGGAACATCCACGGAAGTGCCGCAAATGAATGAGAAGGGAGGGAATGTGAAGCGATTTGGAGAATTAACTCCTAGAGAGGCAAATATTGCTGCCCCTCCCCCGCGGTGGCTTTGATGCATTCTGCCTTTGGCCCTGTGTGAACGACAATGGAAAAACCATCCCAGAGAAAGCTCAGCCACACAAAGCACGGCGGCAGTGGGGGCTGGGGATGAATTGAAACACAGAAAACACCAAGAACAAAAAACCTGCTCAAGGGCACCGATGGGTACATGAGGCAGGGTAGAAGCCCCCTGTTTCCATGTTTTTTTCTTGTGTTACTGAAATAATCCCCTGTGTCCACTGGAGATGGTTTTCCAGCTAATCCCGGCTGCCCTGGCTGGGAATTGTTTCAAGTCCGGTTGGGCAGTGGCTAGCGGACCGGCCACTACCTCCTTAGTAGTTCAGAAGCCACACGAGAGCTGTTAGTGAGGCTCGATGAAGGAAAGGAGGAGGCCTCGTGGCAAGATAGAGTTTATTGTCACATGCACCCCATGGTACAGGCACCTACGCGTCCCAGGAGAGAGAGCGAAGGAGGCGGTCTCATTGCTTATCAGGGACCAGGGGAAGGGGGTGGATACAAGAGGGAAAACCAATCAGGGGAATGGGGAGGGCACATAGACAGCAAATAGGAAACGAAGGGTGGGGGACTCCCAGCCTGCTCCAATCCGGGATTGAGTCCCTCCGAAGTCTCTGGAATGAGGGGGAGAGGCTTCCCGGAGGGGGGCAGGCACTGGGAGGAGAGCAACAGATGATTGACAACATATTGCAACAGAGGGGAACAAATGGAATTTCCCAGGCAGGAGATTGTACCAGATGGGGAGAAGTACAAGGGGAACTTGGGAAAAACCATTACAGAACAAATGATTATTAACAATAAGTAAAAACGAGAAAATGCGCCTCTACATGTTCCCAATGGTTGGAAGCACTGTGGTTGTTCCTTCCCTGGTAGGAGCTGAGATAAACAAAGCAATTTTGTTGCAAATGAAGTCCTGTCAGTTCAATGCTCCTTGTTAAATGTTCACCCCCTCTGTTAAATACCGGGCCATCCACCTTTCCTTCCCTTTCTGTTACACCTTTGAGCCCCATAACTGCCCCCAACATAGCAGCCAGAAACCAAGGGCGGGGAGAACCAGAGGACATGCAAATAGAGGTGATGCAGTGCCAGCTGGGAGAAGAAATTAAGAAGAGACTGCTCCAAAATTAGAAAAATTTCTTTAGACCGAACCACCAAGACACATGGATGGACCATGCAAGGAGTGAGACTGCCTCCTCCCAAGGTTGAGTGGTTTTTGCCCCCTCACCCTGACTCTCAGAGACATTGCCCAGAGAGGGACCCCCTGGAATCTCAGAGCCAACCGAGCCTTCGGGATTGGCCGTGAGGACCGTGAACCCAACCCTGCCTGCATTCCAGTGAATGAGGCTGCTGCACACCTCCTCCTCCGAGTTGCTTCTGGGAGCAGCAGCAGCAGCGTGTGCCCAACCCGTCAGGCCCCCACCCTGAGCTGATCATATTAAAGGCTTTTAAAAGGAGAAAAATCTCCTGCCCTGTTGATAACAGAAGCCATGTAGCAGGGAAGTGCTGCTTTAGAGGCTTGGCCACAGCTGATAAATTGATATTGAAGAAGTTGAAGTTGGACAAATGCATCTATTAGCAGTTTATGAAAGGTGCAAAATCCAGATTTGAAAAAAAATCAAAAAAAACAACAAAAAAACTGGCATGTTCCACCTGTTTCTGTATTTGCTTCTTTATTCTGTCTCCCTTGCCCCTAAAGGAAAAACAAATTGGGATGAACTAAGAAATTTCAATATTTCCTGCAAGAGAAACCTTTTGATCTTTAAATATAAGATGATTTTCATTTTACAATCACATTCATCTAAACTTTGTGTTTTGAGGAAGGACTTGAAAAATCTCCCTGCTTTGTCTAAAGCTCTGTGGCTGTGGGGCCACAGGCACCAGGGGCAGCCCTGGCAGGTACCTCTCTCCTAGTGTCACCTGAAGGCTCCATAAAGTGACATTATTTTAGCAAGCTGAGCCCCAGGACCTCTGTGCAGAGTGGTTTTCTGGTCTCCTCCTGCTCTGTCCCCACACCTGGCTCAGCTCAGGGCTCACAAACCGACTCCAGGCTCAGGTGTCTGAATGAACAAAATGGAAATATTCCCTCAGTGCTGCTGAGTGTTCCTTCCTCTTTTATAGGGAAAGCTCTCCCAAACGGAGAGGACCTGCCAAGCGTCCTTCCCTTGTGCTGGCTGGCAAAGAAATCCAGAAAGTAGATGTGGAAAACTTCCAGAGAGGAAGCGTTGAGAGCAGTCCCAGGGCAGGGTGGGGAGGCAAAGGTGGCTGATGGTGTGGTGGCATCTCTGTCCCTGTCCCTGCTGTGACCTGGCTCTGCCATCCAGACTGAGGATCCAGAGGTGAGGATCACTCCTGCCAGCTCAGGCTCAATAAACACCTCGGGGCTGGGGAGGAACAGGATCCTACAGGAATTATTGCAGGGGTTGGGAGTGCTCCTCCTCCCTGTCATCCAGAAAAAGGCAAAGTGGGAATGACAACGATCCCCATTATCTGGGAAAAGTGAACATGGGATTGAGCCAACGACTGCCATTATCTGGGGAAAGTGAAAGCAGGAATGAGACACAGATCCCCATTATCTGGGAATAGTGAATATGGGAATGAACTGGCCATTCCTCAGGGAGCTCAGGTACCCCCTCAGCTCTCTGTTCATCAGCATTTCCTCTGTCCTTCCAGGGAAGGACCTGGAAGCCATCCTACACAGGAAATGCAGTCCTGCATGGATTTGCCACTAAAACACAGTTGAGGAGCACAAGCAGTCCTTTTCCAATGACTACCAAGCACAGCCTTTGGCCACCAGAGGAAACCACCCCCTGTCTCTTCCCAGTTCCCACCAGCAGGCCCTGGAGACCTCACTGGGTGGGAATGTGGAGGTGGGGTTGACTTTAAGCTCCTGTGGCTGAAGGATAAGGAAAGGAGCCTCCAGGGCCCACGGCTGAGCGCCGCTGCAGGGGTGATGATTCCCAGGATAATGATGACTGTAAATCAGGGAAATGGATCTGGGAAAGCTGCTGAGCCCAGCTGAGCTTTCACCTGGAAAATTATCAGGCACTCTTAATGATTTGTGCCAATTTTCTCCCTGTTCCATCACTAATAACAGCAATAGCCAGTGTCTCTCTGGGATCACCTCCTGGTGGGAACACGAGGAATGGGTGTCCTAGGTTACAATGTAAAATTGTGCCCAAGGTATGTATTCTATCCCCATGAGCCGTTGGAGCCAGGGTGGGGCAGTGTTTTCCTTATCTTCTGTTAACGAGCCTAACAATGCCTTGCCCATGACTCATAGATAACTTCCTCTGGGAGTTATCTCTATTTAATGGGCCATCAAGGACCCACTGCATGACTCATAGAATGAGATCAGCCCATTGGGAGATGCTCTGCCCAGGGGGAGAAGCCAAGCATTCCCACCTGGATAAATCCAGGGTTTGGGACAGCACAGGCAGCTTTTATCCACTGGACTCCCAGAGGAGACAAGAGCTACCAGACCTTTCTACAGGAATCACTGCTTTGACAAGACCATCTCATCTGGACTGCCGCTACCACCCTAACAGGGTGTCAGGTTGTATTCTGACTCTGTCAGTGGTTTTTTTGTACTATTACTTTTATTTTACTTTCTTTTATTTCTTTTCCTCTTATTAAATTGTGTTTCTGACTTAGAGTCTTTCACTGGTTTTGCTTTCAAACCAGCACATATTTTTGACGCCCAACGTGGGGCTCGAGGTACTGAGAAAAGTCAGAATTACAATTTTGTATTGGGAAAAAAGACACCTTTTCACCATGATGCTCAGCATGTTCACATCTGTCTTGTACCTAGCTCTCTATATCTTTCCGCACATGGGACAGTATCTGCAGATCTTAATATTCTGGTGTAAACCAGGGTATTGCACTAAAATTGCTTTATTGGTCTATTATGTCTATTGCATGATAACCTCCGAGGCAATGAGCACAATTTGGAATATGTACTCAATTTTGTTGTCTTGTCCCGGTCTAGGATGTTTTGTTTGGGGTCTCAACAATCTCACCCAGCCGCAGTGGGGAGGGGTAAAGAATAATTTTTTCCCGTCTTTTAGGCCTGATACAGCAGTTTTTGAAAATATTGAGTTCTCTCTGGATACCAAGGACAGCATAATTTTGTTGTTAGTACTGCTTTCTCTTCTCTGCACAGCCTGCACCATGCTTAAAGTGCAACGTTTTCTTGAAGCAGAAGAGAAAAGAACCAAATGCACAGCAACAGCCTTCGTGTCTACACAGATTGTCACAGAGGAGAAAGGAACCAAAAGCCAGGCAACAGTGTCTGAGTCTACACAGACTGCCACAGAGGAAATAGAAGCCAAAAGCCAGGCAACAATGTCCGCATCTACGCAGACTGCCACAGAGGAGAAAGGAACCGAAATCAAGGCAACAGTGTCCGCATCTACACAGACTGTCACAGAGGAGAAAAGAACCGAAATCAAGGCAACAGTGCCCACGTCCACGCAGACTGCCACAGACGAGAAAGAAGCCAAAAATGCCAGCATTTCCACACAAACCATCACTGAACTGGAACAGCCTAAACCGGTAGCAGTTGCTCCTGTTCAGAAGAAGAAAGCAAAGAGCAAATCAGTCCACATAGTGACTGATGAGGATGCAGCAGGACCTTCGCACCTTCACACAGCAGAAGAGACAGAGCCAGAGATCATCACTCGCTCTCTGTCCCTGGGTGAGCTGCGTGACCTGCGGAGGGAATTCACCCGCTAGACAAATGAATCCGTCCTGACTTGGCTGCTCCGTATCTTGAATGCTGCAGCCAATGACACCATTCTGGATGGAAGTGAGGCCAGGCAACTGGGATCGCTGTCCCGGGATGTGGTCATTGACCAGGGGATCGGGAGAACCCAAGAAACTCTCAGCCTCTGGCGACGACTGCTAACAAGTGTGAAGGACAGATACCTTTGTAAAGAAGATCTCCAGGTGCATCAAGGAAAGTGGAGCACAATAGAACAAGGTATCCGATGCCTGAGGGAATTGGCTGTGCTGGAGATCATTTTCTCAGAGGACGAGAGATTTCCTAAAAGCCCAGATGAAGTCCAGTGCACGTCGCAGATGTGGTTGAGATTCGCACGGCTTGGACCAGAGATGTACTCCCGTTACCTGGCAACGCTGCAATGGAGGGCAGGCGAGGACAGGGTGGGAGTCTTGGTCAATAAACTAAGAATTTATGAAGACACTGTCACCGCCCCATTTCGTACCCATGTCTCATCCGTGGAAACAAGGCTGGCTGAGCAAGTCCGAAGCTTGATTGAAGAGGGCCATCAGAAACTGAAAAAAGAACTTAAGGAAGAAATTTACCACGTCCCACCAGAACCAACAAGAGTCTCTGCCATTAGGAGCAGGCGTCCCCCAGCCAGGGAGAGAACATACACTCCACGAAGTAACCTCTGGTTTTTTCTTTGGGAGCATGGAGAAGACATGAGGAAGTGGGATGGAAAACCCACCTCCTCCATAGCAGCCCGGGTACGTGAACTGAAAAGAGAGACCCCTACCACAAGAAGTTCATCTAGAGTCAATGCTGCTCCAGTCTCTCGAGCACAAAACTCCAGACGGGATAGGAATGATGATATGACTGATCCTCTCAAAGGAACCTCAGGAACACATTTACAGGAAGAGAGTAGCATGTACCATGACCAGGAATAGGGGGGCCCTGCCTCTAGCCAGGTAGAGGAAAGGGACAATCGGATCTATTGGACTGTGTGGATCCGATGGCCTGGCACATCTGACCGACAAAAGTATACAGCTTTGGTTGACACTGGCTCTCAATGTACCCTGATGCCATCAAGGTACGTAGGAACAGAATCCATCTCTATTTCTGGAGTGACAGGAGGGTCCCAGCAGCTGACTGTAGTGGAGGCCGAAGTGAGTTTAACTGGGAACGGGTGGCAAAAACACCCCATTGTGACTGGCCCAGAGGCCCCATGCATCCTTGGCATAGACTATCTCAGAAATGGATATTTCAAAGACCGAAAAGGATATCGTTGGGCTTTTGGGATAGCTGCTGTGGAGAAAGAGGACATCAGACAACGGAATACCTTGCCTGGTCTCTCAGATGACCCCTCTGCTGTGGGACTGCTGAGAGTTGAAGAACAACAAGTACCAATCGCCACAGCAACAGTGCACCGTTGGCAATACCGCACCAACAGAGACTCTGTGATTCCTATCCATGAGATGATTCGTAAACTGGAGAGCCAAGGGGTGGTCAGCAAGGCTCGTTCACCTTTCAACAGCCCTATATGGCCAGTGCATAAGTCCAGTGGAGAATGGAGACTGACTGTGGATTATCGTGGTCTGAATGAAGTCACGCCACCACTGAGCGCTGCTGTACCAGACATGTTAGAGCTTCAGTACGAGCTAGAGTCCAAAGCAGCAAAGTGGTACACGACCATCGACATTGCCAATGCCTTCTTCTCCATTCCTTTGGCAGCAGAGTGCAGGCCTCAGTTTGCTTTCACCTGGAGGGGTGTGCAGTATACCTGGAACCGACTGCCCCAGGGGTGGAAGCACAGTCCCACCATCTGCCATGGACTGATCCAGACTGCATTGGAAAAAGGCGAGGCTCCTGAACATCTCCAGTATATTGATGACATTATTGTATGGGGGAACACAGAAGGAGAAGTCTTCAAGAAAGGAGAGAAGATTATCCAGATTCTACTGAAAGCTGGTTTTGCCATTAAGCGAAGTAAGGTTAAGGGGCCAGCTTGAGAAATCCAGTTCCTGGGAGTCAAGTGGCAAGATGGTCGTCGCCAGATACCCACAGAAGTAATCAACAAGATCACCGCAATGTCTCCACCAACGAGCAAGAAGGAAACACAAGCTTTCCTAGGCGCCATAGGCTTTTGGAGAATGCACATCCCTGAGTATAGTCAGATTGTGAGTCCTCTCTACCTGGTTACCCGCAAGAAGAATGATTTCCACTGGGGCCCTGAACAGCAGCAAGCCTTTGCCCAGATCAAACAGGAGATCGCTCATTTGGTAGCCCTTGGCCCAGTGAGGACAGGACCAGATGTGAAGAATGTGCTTTACTCAGCAGCTGGGAACAATGGCCTGTCCTGGAGCCTTTGGCAGAAAGTGCCGGGTGAGACTCGGGGTCGACCACTGGGATTCTGGAGTCGAAGCTACAGAGGGTCCGAAGCCAACTACACTCCCACGGAGAAGGAAATCTTGGCTGCCTATGAAGGAGTTCAAGCTGCCTCAGAAGTAATTGGCACTGAAACACAGCTGCTTCTGGCACCCCGACTGCCGGTGCTGGGGTGGATGTTCAAGGGAAAGGTGCCTTCCATGCATCATGCAACCGACACTACTTGGAGCAAATGGATTGCCCTCATTACACAGCGCGCCCATATTGGAAACCCAAATCGCCCTGGGATTCTGGAAGTTATAACGAACTGGCCTGAAGGTGAGACTTTTGGATTATCCTCTGAAGAAGAAGAGGAGCAAGTGACACGTACCGAGGAGGCCCCACCATATAACGAGCTACCGGAGACTGAGAGACGATACGCCCTCTTCACTGATGGTTCCTGCCGAATTATAGGCGCTGACCGGAAATGGAAAGCTGCAGTATGGAGCCCCACACGACGAGTTGCCCAAGCTACCGAGGGACACGGTGGATCGAGTCAGATGGCAGAGCTTAAAGCTGTCCAGCTGGCTTTGGATATTGCTGAACGAGAGAAGTGGCTGAGGCTCTATCTCTACACCGACTCATGGATGGTAGCTAATGCCCTGTGGGGATGGCTGAATCGCTGGAAAAAGGCCAACTGGCAGCGCAGAGGGAAACCCATCTGGGCTGCTGAGATTTGGCAGGACATTGCTACCCGAGTAGAGAAGCTGACCGTGAAAGTTCGACACGTAGATGCACACGTACCCAAGAGTCGGGCTAATGAGGAGCATCGCAACAATGAGCAGGTAGACAAAGCTGCCAAGGTGAAAGTATCACAGGTGGATCTAGACTGGCAGCACAAGGGAGAATTATTCCTAGCTCGTTGGGCCCATGATGCCTCTGGTCATCAGGGAAGAGATGCAACATATCGATGGGCCCGTGACCGAGGGGTGGACCTTACTATGGACAGCATCTCACAAGTCATCCATGACTGTGAGACCTGCGCTGCAATCAAACAGGCCAAGCGGGTGAAGCCTTTGTGGTACAGTGGACGATGGTTGAAGTACAGGTATGGGGAAGCCTGGCAAATTGACTACATCACCCTTCCCCAGACCCACCAAAGCAAGCGCTACGTGCTGACCATGGTAGAAGCAACCACAGGATGGCTGGAGACCTACCCTGTGCCTCACGCTACTGCCCGGAATACCATCCTGGGCCTTGAAAAGCAAGTCCTATGGAGACACGGCACCCCAGACAGAATCGAGTCCGACAATGGGACACATTTTAAGAATGGCCTTATAAACACCTGGGCCAAAGAACATGGTATTGAATGGATATACCACATCCCTTATCATGCACCAGCCGCCGGGAAAGTTGAACGGTGCAATGGACTATTAAAGACTACCCTGAAGGCACTTGGTGGAGGGACCTTCAAGAATTGGGACATAAACTTAGCCAAAGCCACCTGGATGGTCAACACCCGAGGCTCCATCAATCGAGCTGGTCCTGCCCAGTCTGAACCCTTGCACACAGTGGATGGAGATAAAGTCCCTGTGGTACACATGAAAGGGATTTTAGGAAAGACTGTTTGGATTAATCCCACCTCAGGCAAAGGCAGACCCATCCGTGGGATTGTTTTTGCTCAAGGACCTGGTTATACTTGGTGGGTAATGCAAAAAGATGGAGAAACCCGTTGTGTACCACAAGGAGACCTAATTTTAAGTGAGAACTAGAATTAGTGTGTAAGGTTTCATTCTGTGTATATATGTATGTATCTGTGAGAATGTATGATGTAGATGGTGATAGAATAAGGGGTGAATTATGTCCTAGATTACAATGTAAAATTGTGCCCAAGGTTTGTATTCTATCCCCTTGAGCCGTTGGAGCCAGGGTGGAGCAGTGTTTTCCTTATCTTCTGTTAACGAGCCTAACAATGCCTTGCCCATGACTCATAGATAACTTCCTCTGGGAGTTATCTCTGTTTAATGGGCCATCAAGGACCCACTGCATGACTCATAGAATGAGATCAGCCCATTGGGAGATGCTCTGCCCAGGGGGAGGAGCCAAGCATTCCCACCTGGATAAATCCAGGGTTTGGGACAGCACAGGCAGCTTTTATCCACTGGACTCCCAGAGGAGACAAGAGCTACCAGACCTTTCTACAGGATCACTACTTTGACAAGACCATCTCATCTGGACTGCCGCTACCACCCTAACAGGGTGTCAGGTTGTATTCTGACTCTGTCAGTGGTTTTTTTTTACTATTACTTTTATTTTACTTTCTTTTATTTCTTTTCCTCTTATTAAATTGTGTTTCTGACTTAGAGTCTTTCACTGGTTTTGCTTTCAAACCAGCACAGACATACAACACATTCCATCAAAATCTTCACACCCGTGACTATGTGCCAAAAGCAAAAAATCAATGGCTGCTCGATTTTGCAATGTTGCGTGCCTAACATTATCTTAGTCACTGGCTAACATAGACAAAAGCTCAGAGGTAGCATTTGCTTGCTTTCCCACCCAGCACTGTAACTTTTCTAATTGAAATAATGCATGTCCCGCGGCAAGGCCAGGCATAAAAATAGAAGCAACTACCTGCTCTGCTCGGTTGAAAAGATTGACTTCATCATTACAAGTGTTGTCAATAACAGCACGCTTTTGTCTAGTGGTAGTAATGTTAGTCATATTGAAGTGTGCAGCCTGTAGTGCATCCTGACTTGGGAGCGCAATTGTAAGGCGCCCAAAAGTGCAGGGGCCTCCAGTCGGACGCTGGGGGATGCCGTTAAAGGCTCTGTCTCCACAAATCAGGAAAATTCCAGATGGCAATTTGCGGGGGATGGTTATCCCCGGAGCAGGATTTGTCTGATTTATAACTAGGGACTTACACCAAAAGGAAGAATTTTTCCACATAGGTGACTGAGGAGAAATGTTAGTGGGAAATGTAAGGTTACACCATTGGTTATTAGGTTCATTACACTTATATTTGCTAGCGTTATAAAAGAAGCAGACAGATGCGTGAAGCGAGCCTAATATTTCTAATTCCTCCGGTGGGGGGCTAAATGGCAGTCTGTCATCCCAAACATCAATATTGTCTATACAGGTAGTAAGGTTAGTTCTACAGTGCCTTGCTGTTCTATTTACAACCAGCATAGCATAGTCGGTTTCATTCAGCGGAGCACCAATAAGACAGGTATGGAAAGGGGAATCAGGTTGGGCTAACGATACACAGAAGTCGGTCTTATTTAACTTCTGAGCAAGGGATACCCACACATTCTTCCTTGGGAACAGGTTGTTAATGTCACCAGTTTTTTCTCTGTCTGTTTTTGCCAGGCATCCTAGCAAACCTACGACAAGTAGTATCCCACTGATCAGGTGGGACCTGCCACTGTGTCGGTATCCTAACATTGGCACTGCAGCTACTATCAAGGATACTTGATTGCTTATTTGCTAATATCTTTCTTACTATATGTTGTACCTTCCAGGCTAATCGCCTGAGCTCTAGGTCTTCAGAGTTTTCAATCCTTGCAAGACTGTCTCCGACGGAGTCTCCGGTGATAGTAGTTAAAGCCCTTTCTGGTGTATCCTGAAACCAGTCAAAGTTGCAATAGCGACACCAAAGTCCACGGATAAGACTTTGCTGATAAACCCACCAACGTTTTTTGCATCCCCCACAATAAATTTTTACCCAGGCCTGATGCTGATATGAAGAGCAAGCAAAACAAGCAATTTGATGATAACGTATAAAGTCTCTCTGCAGTCTAGGGATCAGACAGTCCTCAACCTCTTGGGCGGTATCAAACAGAAAGTGAATGCGGAATTCTTGTTCAATCGGGGTCAGTATCTTCCTGATCACTTTCTGTAGGCGGAATCTCCTTCTCTGTTCTGGGCTGTTCATGAGGAGTCACCGGTTGAGCCCACTTAGCTGGAACCCATAAGGTACCTGCAGGTGTGGAAACACAAAGGTAACCTCTCCCCCAATACAACACTTTAGCTGGGCCCATCCAGATCCCTGTTTTAGGGTCACAATATCTGACTACCATCATAGGATCTGATTGTACTGGTGTGGCGAAATGCATAATTGCAGCCGGAACCCCTTTGTTGCCAAAAACACATAGGTGATTGAGCACAAATAAACATTTTAGCACCCTATCTGGAATGCTAATGATATCAGAAAATTTTTCTAAATATTGTTTAAGGGTTCCATTTGCCCTTTCTACAATGGCTTGTCCTGTTGGCGAGTTGGGGATTCCAGTATTGTGATCAATATTCCAAAGGCACATAAAGCGGGCCACACGAGTACTGCAATAGGCTGGGCCATTGTCCGTTTTGATTTTCTGAGGGACACCCATTATAGCAATGCAGGCATTAAGGTGCCGCTCCACATGTTTGCTTTGTTCGCCAGTCTGAGCTGTAGCCCACATGTAGTGGCTATATGTATCTATGGTAACATGAACATATTTCAGGCGTCCAAAGCTAGGCACATGAGTGACATCCATTTGCCATAATTCGTTGGCTCGTAGCCCCTGAGGATTTACCCCAATCCCCAAACCTACACCTCTATTGTGATAACTACAAACAGGGCAGGCCTTAATCATGGCTCTGGCTTCCTCCAAAGGAATCTGAAATTGCCTTGCTAAGCCTTTTGCATTCTGGTGGAAGATAGCATGACTTTCTCGGGCTAATGACTGACGAGGAAGTGAGGCTTGTTGTAAATGGGAGACCAGTTTATCAGCTCTGGCATTTCCTTCCCCTAGGCCCTCCGACCATTTGTGGCTGCGAATATGAATAATAGAATATGGTGCAGTTCTGTCTCTGAGGGCACGCCTCAACTGGAGGAAAAGTTCATATAGTCGCTGATTTTGCACATCCTTAATGGTAGCATCTTCAATCCTTGTTACTATCCCCACCACATACAGCGAGTCTGAAACCACATTCAGTGGGTCACTCAAATTGGTTACTGCCCAAACTACAGCCAAGAGCTCAAGAGTTTGCAAATTATCTTCTGGTGTTGCCGAAAGTATTTGCTGGTGCCATTCTTGTTCTTGCTTCCAGACTATTGCTGCTGTTCGTGATCTTTTTCCAGCATCGGTGAAGGCTGTGATAGCATCTGGGATGGGTTTTTCTGATCTTAAAGGTTTTTGAATCCAGCTCCATTCCCCAATCCATTGGAGCGGTCTGGGTATGAGAGGCCCTGTAGCAACCTTGGCCCCAGACAGTAGGAGAGCCTCAGCTAAAGTGTGCGAATTTAAGAGGTACCAGTCTAAAGTGGCCTGTTCCATAGGCAGATGGATTATTTGTGGTTCAAGGCCGCTTATTTCCAAGATTCTCAAGCGTCCCTTTCTAATTACTGCTGCCAAATTTTCGATTTTTGTGGTAATTGTTTTTCGTTTCTGTAGAGGCGGTGATATCCATTCTAGTACTCCCTCCCCCGTTTCTTTTTGGGGTTGAGTAATTGCTCCCAAAAGATGCATATCAGCATGCCAAATAGTAAGATGCAAAGGTAGCTCGGGGTTGATTCGTGACACAAAACCTGTTAAAACACAGTCCATGATACGTTGCAGGGTTTCCTGTTGTTTCTCTGTGAGCTGCACGAGGGTGCACGGGTCCGTCCCTTTCAGCAGGGGTTGTAAATCTGCTAGTAGATTGTTAGGAATTCCCGTTACAGGCTTTAACCATTGCAGGTCACCTAGGAGTTTCTGCGCCTCATGCAGTGTAGTAATGTTGGTTGCAATGTGCAATTTTTGTGGTTTAATTTTCTGTTCAGTGATTGTCCAACCCAAATATTTCCAAGGTGCCGTGCGTTGTACTTTTTCTGGGGCAACAACAAGAGAAAATTCTGCTAATGCAGAAATAATAGTTTGTACTTGTTCATCTGTGAATGGTATTTCTTGAGCAAACAGAATATCATCCATATAGTGATAGATAATTGTCTTAGGCATTTTTTTGTCGCAATGGTTGTAGCGCGCTGTCGACATACAGCTGACACAGTGTGGGAGAATTGCGCATGCCTTGTGGGAGCACAGTCCATTCAAATCTTTTATCAGGCTCCCCATGATTGAGAGCAGGCAGTGTGAATGCAAATCTTTTCGTGTCATTAGGATGTAAGTGGATTGTAAAAAAGCAGTCCTTTAAATCTATAATTAGGATAGGCCAGTTTCTGGGTATCATGGCTGGATTGGGGAGGCCTGGTTGAAGTGCCCCCATGGGTTCCATTTGATTATTAACAGCTCTTAAGTCATGCAATAACCTGTATTTGCCAGACTTCTTCTTTATCACGAATATGGGGGTGTTCCAGGGGCTAGTGGAAGGTTTAATGTGTTCCTGATTAAGCTGTTCATTTACCAGCAAGTGTGCTTGCTCTAGGCTTTCCCGTTTCAAAGGCCATTGCTTAACCACAACAGGTTCTACAGTAGTCCAAGTAAGTGGCAGCGGGAAAGTCCAAGCAATGGCCATTACCCTAAAGGGTGATCGTTGGTGAGAACAAGTCCTAGTTGGGACAGCACATCTCGGCCAATCAAGCATTTCACCGTAGGAGGCAACGGAGCAATCGAAAATGATGCTGCAGCTTGCTTGCCATCTATTTCCACTTTTAGAACAGGTGTACGGTTTGCCAATGTCATTCCCCCGATTCCTGTCACCGTAGTAGTAGATGGTTGCACCGGCCAGTCAGAAGGCCACTCTCCAGGGGAAATTACACAAATGTCAGAACCGGTGTCCAGTAATCCTATCAATGTAATACTTTGCCCTTGGAAGGACAGTTGACATGATCTTTTTGGGCGAGTGGATAAATCAATAGTAAGCAGGGCCAAGCCTCCGGTAGAGCCAAAACTTCCTTGTTGTCGGGGTTCCTGTTTTAAGGGTGTTAAGCCCCCCGTCATTTGTGGAAGTGGTACTAGCTGGGCTAAACGTTGTCCTTTTGTCACTTTTACTGGGGGATAGGGGGTATGGACCATGATCATAATTTCCCCTTCATAGTCCAAATCTATTACACCTGGTAATACAAACAGTCCCAACATGCTTGTAGATGATCGACCTAGAAGCAGTCCTCCAGCTGGCTGTCCATTTATCATAATAGGTCCAATTATCCCCGTGGGAATTTTATGCAGCTGGTTAGTCATAATTATAACGTCTACTGAGGCTGCCAAATCCAAGCCGAGACTCCCTCTTGTGGCCGGTTGGAGTTGTTGCGGGGTGTTATCGTTGCGGCTGCTATTTTTGTCCCAGCGCGGCTGCCGTCCGCGCTGGAAATCAGGTTTCCCGAATTCCCTTGTCTTCTTCGGCAGGCAGTGGAGTTGTGTGTATTGGATTAGCATTTTCCACACCAAATTCCTGTTGCCGTGCATTCTCGACGAGTATGGCCTGAATTTCCACATCTGAAACACTTCATTCGGCCGGCAGCAGTAGGATTTGAGCGGGGGCGGACGGCTGCTGCTTGGAGGGGAGCAAGAGCTGCCATAACCTGATTTTGGGAGCTAATAGCCTGGTCCCGTAGTGCCTCTGCTTGCTGCTGTAAACCCTGCCCTATTTTCTGAAGTGCCTCAACCAGAAACACTTGGGAACCGGTTGGCATGGATGAGGCTTTTTCTAATAATTGTTGTACTTGCCAGTCCCCTGGGATAGTACTAATCAATTGTCTAGTTGCAGGATTGCCATTCTGCAAGATGCATTGTTTAAGTAGGGCATCTTGCATGTGATCGGGTACCCCAGCTCTGGACAATGCCTCCATGATTTTGTCTACAAAAATGCCCAGGGCTTCCTCCCTGCCTTGTTTAATGCCCATATAAAGGGGTATTCCGCCTGGCGTTTTAACTTTGTTCATTGCTCTCTGAGCCACAGCCATAGCCTCCCTAAGTTTGCCTGGTCCTAATGCTGCCTGGTCCTCAACTCTTGTATGTGCACCTTGAACCAACAACTCATCCATAGTAATTCCTGCCACGGGATCTCCCTGGGGCCTCGGAAGATTAACACTCATTGTAGCCTCTTCCCGCCACTTCGACTCAAACAATAGCCGCTGGTGGGGCGAGTAGATGAGCTTAGCAATACCCCTGATATCTGATGGTAACAGGACTTGGGAGTTAAACATATAATCCAGCATTTGTTTCACCGGCTCGCTATTAACCCCGTAACTCCCCACTGTGGCACGCAATTGGGCCAACATTTTCCAATCTAAATTTTGCACTTGTGCCACTTGACCACCGCCCTGCGGGTTAGATGTAAAGATAACTGGGAACGCCATCTCTTGGGCGGCTGCAACAAGGTCCTCGTCTCCCTTGTCAAATCCTTCCCTTGCCAATGTTTTCCACATTTCATGTCTCTCTCTGGCCATGGCCTCCGCTAGGTCAGATTCTGCCCCAGGGATAGGCTCCTGGCTTATTAGAGAGGCAGTCGGCCGGGATATAGGACGAGATATAGGAAGGGGAGTGAGGCCATTGTTCTCGGAGTGGTTAAAGGAAACAGAAGGGGGAGCGGAAGGTGCAGGGGGAGGTGCAGATGGCGATGGGTCAGGCACTTCAACAGTCGAAAAGAAAGGGGGGTTAGGGGCATTAGGATCCTGAGGCGAGCCATAATCTCGATTACGCTCCCGGGCAGAGCAAGCCTCCTCTGCTGCCCTTTTTTCCGCCTGAGCCATTAACAGCTCATTGTATACTACTTTCCACAATTTTCCCATTTTTTTGCGGTTTTATCATCTTCCAAAACTAGTTCCCACATCTTATCTCCAAATTTTCTCCATTCCGTTAGCTCATGGACAGAATGAGGGTTAACAAAAGACCCAGAAGAGGTAGCGTATGTCAGTAGGGAGGGGAGCTCCTTATCTAGATTTATCCCCTTAATCTGTCTCTTTCTCAAAAATGCTGTGAATAAATCATATGCTGCTTGCCTGTCCATACTTACGTCAGTGCTGTTGCAGACCTCCAAGCTTCGGCAGCACGTATCGGCCGAGCCCACCGCTGTGGTCACTCGGGACTCGGAGCCCCTTCTAGTGCTCTGTAGTCGTCCTTCTAGCTGCAGGACTCGAACCCAATGTAGCTCTCAACCGTGGTAGCGTCTCTCCTTTCGCTCTTTTTTCTCGACGGAGCCGAGGATCACGTCGGGGTTCACCATTTGTTGGGAAGCCACGGGAGACGAGTCTCATCTATCATGGTCAACAAGTCTCGTTTATTGTATACAAAGGTATCATACTTATACAGGCACTAATTAGCTCATACATATTGCAAAAGCATAGCTCAGGATTGGTTAGCTACTTGCTAAGGCATACATCCCTTGTAGTTACAGTTTTCTTTCATCTGCTTATCTTTCAGCATACCAAGGTACTATCATCATGTGATTTATTGGAGACACTAATCTTCAAGGGCAGCTTGTTCCTATCCTGTAGGCACACAGCTGGGCTTTGTAGTGTTAAACCTTGATTAACTTCAGTGTGTCATGACCCTTGCTACGGAGCCATTGCTCAGATACATTGTCTACAATCAAGGACCCACTGCATGACTCATAGAATGAGATCAGCCCATTGGGAGATGCTCCGCCCAGGGGGAGGAGCCAAGCATTCCCACTTAGATATAATCCAGGGTTTGGGACAGCACAGGCAGCTTTTATCCACTGGACTCCCAGAGGAGACAAGAGCTACCAGACGTTTCTACAGGATCACTGCTTTGACAAGACCATCTCATCTGGACTGCCACTACCACCCTAACAGGGTGTCAGGTTGTATTCTGACTCTGTCAGTGGGGTTTTTTTGTACTATTACTTTCACTGGTTTTGCTTTCAAACCAGCACAATTGGCAATGAGAGGGACAAGTTTAATGAGATCTGAGGAGTGTCCTTGACCAGATGCTGCCCTGGGATGAGATGCTTAAGCTGGGTGTGTAAAAAGTGCATCACTACACCCAATAATTCTCATTTCTTTCAGCTCTGGGTGATCCTTGGTTGCTTCCTTGGATTCCCAGTGTAAGACAAGGAGTTCTCACTAATCCATTTCAGAGATTCCTTAGGATGAACAAACTCTTTATGCCTAATTTCAAACTCACTTGAACATTATGGGCTTGAAAGTTTATCTAAAGGATGAAATGTTACGGAGTTCCTGTTCCAGGAGAGACTGGGAAAAAGGGCACAGAGGAACATATGCTTCAGCTAAAATAATTCCATACATTTTACACCACACCCTCTGATCACTGAGCCCCAGCATAAATCCTCCCCCCAGCATATAGAAAATACCCTCCATCACATTTTAATTATATTTTAAATCAAATTTGCAGAGGAATGGATTGAAGTCTTTGGGAAGGTTATTGTTCTAAAAATCAGCAATTCAGACAAATGTCTAATAACATTTCAAGATAGTCACAAGTCCTTTGGGTCCCTTCAGATCATTCTACCAAAGCCAACAGATTGGACACACATCTGAGACTTTTAAATCTTTGTGGGCAACTGTTAACAAGCAGAACATCAGGAAATGGCATTCTTTGGACTTCTGCTGGCACAGCCCCAGCACGAGACAGGAGCCAAGCTGCAGATGAAGGGTTGGGGGCTGAGGCACCTGGCCCGGATCCAGCCCAGCAATGCTGGGGGTGCTGAGCCTCTCAGGCAGACTCTCCTCTCCTGACACGTCCTTTGGAGCAGGAGGGATGGGACAAGCTCCTGGAGACAATCCAGGACATGATCATGCTGGACCTACCTGGCTTGTTCAGGGAGGTGAGTCAGGAATAAAGGGTAAAAGGGGAATCCATTCTGGCTGTGGAAATACAGATTGTGCTAACTGGAGGTACAGAAAATTCCCCTTTTAAATTAGATGGAAAAGTTCTTCCTGGATTGCAAAGCAACTTCTTTGTGGATGAGAAACAAGGGTGTCCCAAAAGAGCCCAAGAGGTGCCAGAACAAGCCTGGAAATTCACTGAATTCCGGAATTCACACATGAGATACTGCCTGTGAGACTGTGGCTGTGGGACCGTAGCACTCCTTTGGTCCCTGGGGAGAAGAGGACGATTATCGAGGGTGGAAAAGCCAGGAGAAACTGGTTCTTCCTCTTGATCTTTACTGGAGAAGACAATGAGGGGAAACATTTCCATTTCAAAGGCATTATGCATAGGAAATCAGAATGTGACCTTAGCGGGCAGGGCACTCTCTAAAGAGGAAATCAAGGAGCAACTGGAGAAAGTGTAGTAAATCTCCCAACCTGGATGGTATTTATCCAAGATTTCAGAGAGAAATCGAATTTGAACTCCAGGGAAGGCAGTGACATGGATACTCAGCACAATCTGGATCGAGGGAAAAGAAACCACCACAACTCCTCTCAGAAAGATCAGAAGGCAAAGATGACACCAAAATCAGAGTAATATGAGAGGCAGGCACAGATGTTTCCAAATTCTCCAGAAAGAGAAAAATTAAAGCATAGCTTGGGAAGAGTTCTCCATCACAGGCATCTACAAGCAGCTCCTGTCCCGCCTCCTCCGGACGGGGACAGTCCCAAAGGCCTGGCCACGGTCCCCCTGTTCAGGTTGCAGCCTCCAAACTGCGGCACAGCTGCTAGGAAGCATTTTCCCGACGTCAGGCACGAACTCCCTGACAACCGATATCACAAACCCCATAAACCGAGCCCCACTCCGAGCCCTGCGAAAGCCCCCGCGGTGATCCCGGTACCCCAGGCACTCCCTCGGCAGGTGTCACCTCGTGCTGTCCCGGCCAGGTGGGACACAGGAGCCGGATCCATCAGCAACACTCAGATCCCGGAATGGCAGGATGGAAACGGGACCATTACATGCTGTAATTCCTGCGCAGTGACTCATGCGATAGCAGGGACCAGGTGACAAAGTCTCCACAGCTCCCACCCCGGGAAGGGCCCTTGAGGGAGGAAGAGCCTCTCCCACCCCGGGGCTCCCTGCCTGTAAAATCAGACACTGAAACATCCCAGCTGGGGGATCTGAACCCACGCAGCGCCGCATTCTCCCACTCCTCCTAGTTCCTATCCAGAGGAATAAAGGCTCCTTGTGCCGGGGGACGGCCGCGTCCATTGAGGGCGGTAATGGGAGCTGACAGCTCCGGCGGGCAGCGGGCGCGGGCACCGGCGTGGGCAGGCGGAGAGCTCCGCTCGCGTCCCCCTGACAACGCCAGCCCCGGCTCATCACGCTGCCTGCGAGAGGTTAAACACGAGTCACTTCCCTCCCTTCCATTCTCAGCTTTTCAAACGCCATTGTCTCCGTCGTGTGGCATGGGGAGCAAAGCCGAGCTGAGCTGAAGAGCCCTCCTGGCGGTGCAGGGACACGGCAGGAACGAGGAACCCCACAAGTGCGGCTGGAATCCCAAATGCCACGGCAATGTTGGAATCATTATCCCACACTGGAGGCAGCCACGCCGAGGGGAGCTGGATGCACGGGAAGGGACGGGAGTGGGGGAAAGAGAGAGAGAGAGCTGTTGGGTTAAAAGCCACATCCCTGCCCCGTGCTCCTCCTTGGGGATCCCTCACATTCCACTGGGAGGGAACACAAAGGCTGACAGGCGCTGATCATCACTGAGTGGCAAGGACCAGTGGGACGCACCTGGTGGGAGAGGCTGCTGGAATCCTTGGTGCAGCCCCCAGAGACCCCAGGAGGGCCCTCCCTGGTGAAGGATCCAGAGCCCCTGTCCAAGTACAGAGCGGTGAAGCCCCCCAGGAACCCCCGTGAAGGAGGGGGATGCTGCAGTGCCGTGGCAACAGCCCTCCTCTGCATCCCACGGATAATGGGCAAGCTCTGCTGGAGTGGTTTCAAGGGCTTTGAGTGCAACTTGGAATATAAAAAAAGGAGAAAGAGAAGGCTGTGGGGATTTGGGGACACATGAGAGAGCCCTTTCCACAAATATTATCCTTTGGTGTGGGAGAAAGGTCCATCCATCAGCTGCTTGGAACATCCCATGGACCTGTGTGGCCACCCCGAGCACACTCCCGCTCACAGACATTCCCATCATGGTGGGCTTTTGGCTGGTTTTAATTTCAGTTTGGGAGGAAAGAAAGGAAAAAAGACACCATCATCATCCCCCATTTCTGTATCTCTTGAGGAGAGGAAAGGAGAGGAGAGGGCAATAAATTCCAGCTCGGAACCGAATCCCTAGATGCATCCAATACTCCAGCAGATGCCCAGGCACTGAGGAATGGCTGCACAGCATTCCCAGTCCCTGAGGACATTTCAGTGGGACAGACTGTCTGTGTGGCACAGCTCCAGGGACTGAGAACACGGCCCACACCACCAAGCACTCAGAACCTGCTCCTGCCCTCCAAAGCTCCCACATTTTCTGGAATGTGTGGCTCAGGAGATGTCCTGCAGATGCTGTTGGGGTCTTTCTGCTTGTTTATTTTCCCGGCAACAGCCATCATGGGGAGGGGACTTCTGTGGTTCAACAAGTGTCTGGGGACCACGGATCCGACCCCTGCAAATCCACAAGTGGAAGAGAAGAAATGCAGGAGATGTGAGAAGAGCCCTTTCTTCTCAGCCTGTGCATTTTCCAGCTCTCAGGACCAGCCCAGTTGACTGCAGAGTTCTGGTGGCATTAACTGATGAAATTCCAGGGGAAGGTTGTGACTTACCATCGGTGTGGCTCCAGCACAGAGGTGAAGGTGTCCCAGGGAGGTGGCACTCCTCAGGCTCTGCTCCCAAGCAGATGAAGTCCAGACTTCCCAGGAAAACTGAGTGCTCAGTCCTCCTCAGCGAGGCCATCCCACTGAAGGATAAACTTAATCACAACAGCTCATTCCTGATTTGGCTCTGCTGCCAAAACAGCCCACAAGCAGGACTGGGAAAGGGGGAAGTGGTGGGACAGGGACAATTAGAGCCAACTGCAGTGATTTTAAGTTGATCTCTTTTTTCCCCTTTTAATGAGTGCTGGTTTATAAATATGGCAAACCCACGTTATCAGACACAATGAAACAATTACCCTTGGCTTCCCCACGGTGGGGATGGGCCTTGGCAGGAGCCTGGCACTCTCTGATGTGGATACCTGGTCTCGAGAAGTGTGATGGGTGAGCAGCAACTCCACCAGGCTGTGGGGCCCAAAACCACCCCAAAGTCAGAGCACATTTTAGTCATGACCAATTGGGTGCTATGGAAGATTGGACCCATCTTGGTTGCTGAGTCATTTTAATCCCAGATAGCAAACAACACCCTGGGCTGGGGCTCCAGCACATGGTTTGGTTTTCTCTGGAGGAGGCAGAGCCCCGGAAGGTTTAATGAATGTCCAGGCAGCTGGGGCTCACCTTGGCCTCTCCTGAGCAAGTTCTGCTGGACACAACATCACCGATTTTTCTGTCCTATTTGCTCTGTGCAGTTGTGGGTTTGTGTTCATCAAACCCCACTCAGGGTCCCCCTGCCCCATGTGCATGTTCCTCTCTCTTCCCTTCCAATGTCAGGAAGGTTTTCCTTGAGCAGGGCAGGCTTCCCCCCGGTCTGGGCCATTATTTATGGGGCACCCCCGTACAGAGCCCAAACAGGGATGTGAGTGAGTTATAGTTCTGGGTGACATCATGGACTGGACTTCATAAAGGGGCTCAGCCAATGGTCTCTGAAGACAGCTGCAAAAAAAAGTAGCCCTGAAGGAGATGATGGAGTGGGTGAGACATAAATTTCTTAGGACAGGCAGTGAAAAAACATTTACAGCCCTTCTTTCCTGAGTCTGGTTTCAATCAGAGCCGCAGTGGCTGCAGCGATGCCTCGCACTGCGCACTCACTCAGACACACTCTCTATATGCTCAACCTGCTTTAGTTCTTGGATTTTATTCCCTTTTTTACTGGTTTGAAAATGTCCTGATGCAGCATGGCTTGCAGATCCTCAGGCAGTCAGCTCCCATGTCAAGCAGCTGCAGCCGAGGGCTGGATGCAGATCTGGCCTGCAGACGGGAACCGAGTAAGAATAATATTGATAAGGGTAAGGAGGGGCCAGCTTTATAAACCCATCACATTGCAGTCGCAGCCTATAACAAACGGGGTATTAACTCTAACATTCATTAAGGCACTTTGCCATTTCTTCCAGGCCTGAGGACCCTTTGGAGCCTGTGGAGCTGTTGATTAAACAAGTTCATTGAGCCCTTCCAGTGGGACTTGAAATTCCCCGAAGAGTTCAGGGAAAATGAAACACCCCAAACCTCCCATGTAAGAAGCAAGTCTTGTGTTCCCCGAGTGCCTGGTTCCCTCTCAGCTGTGAGTCACTGTAGCTGTGCCTGATTTTTGAGTGAGGAGGCATCATTTTCACCTACATCCTCGCAATATTCCTAGGGATCCCCCAGGAATATCCATACAGGTGTACGGAGGGTGATGGGGAGCAGGGCTGTTGCTGAAGCCCACCTTGAGTGGGGCCAGATGATGCTGAACCCTGGGACCTCCTCTTCCCTGAGCTGTGCCTGCTCTGGGCAGGACCCCGCTGGTCCCTGCACCAGGGTTAAACATCCTTTCCATGATCCTGAGCTTTGCAAAGCTTGTGCTGCACTAACCCTGGAGCCAGGAGGGTGTGAGAACCTCTCCAGGAGAGCAGCACCTCTCCCAAGGTGGGCTCAGTGCTCTCCCAGGCTGTGCCACATGGACAGACTGTGCCTTTTGGTGTCGGCACATCCCGGAGCTCTCCATCTTCCTGGAAAGAACCAACTTCCAGTCAGTTCAGCAAGTTAATCTCCACCTGCGTCTCCCATAACCAGCCCGAATTTATCAGCAATCTGCATTTTCCATGTATGTGCGAGGCATTTATTAAAACCCAGAGCGAGGAGATGAAAGATTTATCCATTTGCCCCCAGAGATGTCCCTTGCAAGGGCAATGCAGGACTCAGGAGCAGAAACCTGGATTTTTTTTATGGCAGCTGCATGAAGAGATACAGAGCCTTTGAAGTGCTCCTGGCCCCGCTTCCTCCCGTCTGCCCCCGGTGCCACCGTGCGACACAGCCGGGTCCCCCTGCCCCGGCAGGGCAGGGTCACGGCACAGCCAGGACGGGCAGCGCGGTGGACAGAGTACGATGGGGCTGGTGGGAAGGGCAGGAGGGCATGGAGAGGGGAGAGCAGGAAGAGGAAAAGGAGAGGTAGGAGGCCAAGCTGACCATGGGCAGAGATGGCTCAGCCAGCTCCACGCAGCCTCGAAACTCATGAACAAGCCCTTGTGTTAGAAGTTTTCGGCATAAAATGATAACGTGGAACCACTGCCTGCCCAGGAGGTGAGAGATGGAGAGGAAGAGCCACCTCTCCACCGTGCTGAGCCCCAGATCTGCTCCGGCTGGTGCGGGGCACCCAGAAATTGCACGCCTGGGGTGCACAACCACCAGGTCACCTCCTCGCCCCTCGCATCCTCCCCACCAAAGCGCAGTGAGCCCCGGCTGCTCTGCAGCACAGCAGAGCATCCTGAGCTGCCGGTGATGTCGATCAGGAGGAGCGACTCGAGAGGGGGAAGCAGTGATTCGGGAGGGGGAAGGAGTGGTGACATTTCCCCGCAGTCCCCCCATGCTCATCTGCAGAAGGGCAGGGAGGCGCCGGGCAGATGCCAGCCCAAATAAATACACAGCGAGTGCTCCCCACGGAACCATTTGGGCTCTGCCAGGGAGGAGGGCACTGCCAGTGGCGTGGTTTCTAATGAGCAATTTTAATTTCTTCCATAAACAGCTAATAAAACTCATCTCTCTCTCCTTCTCTCTAATGCACCATTTATTTCTTGCTCTGAAAGGCGAGCAAGGAAATTCAGGCAGGAGATGGGGGGGGGGGGGGTTGATGCTAAATGTCAGCGCTATCTGATGAAGCCTAATTGTCCCTCGGAGCTGTTGCAGCAGCGTCGGCACCCACAGGGAGAGCCCACGGGCCGCGGTGGCAGGGAGCTGGCAGAGCCTGCCCTGGGATGCTGCTGGAGCAATGGGGCAGCAATTTTATTCATGGTGATTATTAGGAACAGTCTCAGAATGGGCATTGCTTGTTACTCTGCAGAGGGACTGGGGACCCGTTCCTGGGCAGGGACAGCAGAGGAACAATGGCCAGCCCCTCACCATCTGTGGAAGTGTTCAAAACTCATGGGGATGTGGCACTTAATGTGGTTTAGTGGGGAATACGGGGGTGATGCTGGGCTGATGGTTGGACCTGATGATCTTTGAGGTCTTTTCCAACCCATATGATTCCATGATTCTATGATTCCATGATTCTCTCCTTTGCCCTTTCAGCAGCTCCAGATCTACCTGGGCTGCTTTCTCCTTTTCCATTTCAAGCCAACTCTGAGCTTTGCAGATACCATCAGAAGGCTCGGGAATGTTGCTTGTCCTCATGGATTATTTCTGAAGTTACTGCAGGATAATTGTCCCTGTGCCAAGAGGCTGGTGACGATCTCCCAATTCCAAACTCACCAGGTTGGGCAGGGAGAACACGGAGCTGGTTACCCAGGAATAACCAGGGTGGTGCTCTGGTGCCTGTGGTGGTGCAGGACAGAAGGAGGTTTCCTCCTTTTGCTGTAGTTGTTGGTTTTAGGGCCAAAGCAGAGCAGTTTCCCATGGAAATATCTGAACAGTGGGAATAGTTGAGACACAGGTGTCCTGCCAAGGAACCTGGGAGCCATGTGTGGAATCTGGGCCTGTGTGCACATGGAATGTTTGGAATATCAAGGAGAGATCCCTTTTCATCTCTCAGTCTGCCTGGGGAGGGGACATGGGACAAATATTTGCAGCATTTCTTCTGGATTGTCAGTCCTTAGCATGAGCAGGACAGGGAGGAAGCACGTTGAGGAGGCACAGGAGGAGATGTGGAGCTTTGGGCCCATCCGGAGTTTGGCTTCCCAGGGGATACCAGTGCAAATAAAACACAAACCCTGCAGGAATGTGAAGGCTGGAGCTTCTGAGGCCCAGGGAAGTGTTAGGGCTTAAAGGATTTTACATTTCTGAATCTTTCCCTTTCTTGTTGGTTGTTTATTCTCCAGGGTAGAACTCCCAGTCTGGGAAGTGGCACTGACTGCCTGTGGCTGAACATCTCTTCTTGTGGTGATATTCAGGCACATCCAGCCTAACACCCATCAAACATCACCAGGCTGGGCCTGATCATGCTCTAGAAAGATCTATAGGTTAAATACAGAAACCCATAGATATTCTTGTGGAAAAACCATGGCTATTCACAGGACCTGAGTTCCCTGAGCAGCTGGATTCTTGTTCTGCACAAGGCTGTGGCCATTCCTTAAATCCATGAGACCTACTCAAGTCTAATGCAAGAGAATTTAAAGGTTTCACAAAACTGTGGATCGGGTCCATGGCAGTTTTAAGCAGCCTTAAGTTGTACAAAGTGAAAAACTTCCACTCCCCAGTTGGAGCTGTTTCCCAGTGTGTGCAGAGGAGCTTTGGAATATTCAGGACATGAATGATAAAGCTGAGAGAAGACTGTAAATCATTTTCTACTCCTGTTAACTCAGGATTTCAAACAGTTCCTTCAGCTGCACTGGAGCATTTCTGTTCCTTTTGGGAACTTTGAAGCTGTTTCCACTGGTATGGATATTCCAAAATTCTTATCAATATTTTGTGTCTGGAACACACACACAGAGCTGGGTCACAGCCTTACACAGCCCATCCAACCCTGTGCTGTCCATGGGCACAGCCTAGGATGAATTGGGAAAATCCAGGGGTGGATGAGCCCACCCCAACAATGCTGTTTCTCATGGAAACAGCATCCTGCCTGCAGACATCCCAGAGACTGAGGAGGGAGGAAAATTTGTCAGGTGAATTTGTCAAGCAGAGGTGATAATCATTCATTTAGCCTGTAATGACATGGCACTTACCATGTAATAACTTGGATATTGCATGGAAATTACCATGTAATCCAAGGCTCAGGAGCTGCCATATTGTCTGGGGCTCCATGGTAATTTGTACCCTCTCATTTACAGCCCTGAAACTGCTTTTATTGTGGCAACAAAGCAGAGATTCAGTTTGCCAAAAGGAGAATCTCCAGAGGGATGTTATGAATAATTAGGCAGCCACGGTGGTTTTGGATAACATCTTTATTGTAACTCCATTAATGAAAAATTGATTGCTTTCCTAGCTCTGACTTGCCTCCAGTCCTTCTACCCTGAGCTCCTCTCCCCACTGGAAAGCCGGCTCTGCAAAGGCGGATCCACAGCGGGATAATTGCTCCAAGAGGATGAGCCCAGGAAGCAGGGCCCTGGAAGAGGCAGCAGTTTGAACAGGCCAATGTTCACTGGAAAGCAGAAATGCCTGTGGAAATGTGGGGTCACTCCTCAGCTGATTCAGTGCTGATTTCCATGGATTTTGGAGGAGATGCTTGCAGAGAACCTGGCCCAAGGTTTGGTTGGCGCTAAGGACACCCAAGTGCAAATGGTGGCACAACCTTTGACCACCAAGAGGGTTCAAAATGGATGTGACCTCCTCCAGACCAAAATCCACCTTCAAATCACACTCTCAGGTCTCTCTATCCCCATAAAGCTCTTTTAGAACTCACTCATCAGGGTCCAAACCTGACCCTTGCCACCCTCAAATGCACATCCTCAACCCTGCCTTTGTGTTGTTGTTGGGGGTTAGCCTTGTTTCTTTTTTTCACCTATAGAATTTTTTCCCAAGAGTTGCAAGGCAACTAATTGCTGGGTACTTATCAGTGCTCAGCTGAAACAAAGCATGGAGGCTAGGTGGAGGCTGGCCCTTGGCTACACCCTTTGTCTCCGGGAGTTTCCCCCCGAGGGGGGGGAGAAAGATGAGGGCTGGGGGGGCAGCTTCACTTTGAGTGTGGTCTGCAGTCGGGAGAGAACGAGGCTGCCGTTGCTGCGTGGTTTTTTTCACTGGCACCACCAGGATCTGATTCTGGAGAGAGCTACCATCATCTGCTCGTGTGCCCAGGAAAAATCCTGATTTCTCCTTTTGCTGCTCTGCTGGAGCTGGCTCAGCCCTGTCCCACTGCCTCGGCGCTGCTTTAAAGCTGCTCTGCACCGCGGCCCCGCACTGCCTTCCCTGCCGGACATCCCTGCCCTCCAGTGACCACTGACAGAGCTCCGAATTTCATCCGATCCACCAGCCCGGGATACCCCACCGTTCCAGCTTGGTACCTTTTTTTTGGAGTCCCCAGAGACCAGACTGCCCCGGGTTTTGTGAAACCAAGCTCCGTCAAGGTCCCTGGTTCTGTTTTCGCTATTGATTGCTGTAGTTGTTGTAGTTTGTTTGCCTTGTTATACCTATTAGTAAAGAACTGTTATTCCTATCCCCATATCTCTGCCTGAGAGCCGTTTTAATTTTCTAAATTATAATAATTTGAGGGAAGGGGATTTGAATTATCCATCCCAAGAGAGGTCCTGCCTCTCTTTAGCAGATACCTGTCTTCTTTCAAAACCAAGACAGTTGTGATAAATTGTGTTTCTCTGAGCCACCACCACACTAAGAATGGGTTATTTTTAGATGGAAAATCAGGTGGTCAGAGGGAAAGTTTTGCATTTGAGGATGGGAGGGAGACATGGCCCACACTACCCTCTGCCCTCTCCCTCTTCCCTGCCCCTCATCTTCCTCCTGACCTGCTGGTAACCCCCTCCCACAGAGCCTCCCCATTCTCCTCCCTGGGATGCTGCGCTTGCTAAGGGGCTGGACAGCAGCTCCCAGGCCTTGTGGAATTATGGAAACATTTAGGTCGGAAAAGACTAAGATCATTGATCCAACCTGTGCCTGCTCCCAGCCATGGGGTCTCTACTCTGGACTCCTCAGTTCCTGCTCCTCTTCCTTGTTTGGCTCTGCCCCTGCTCCTCTTCCTCACTCAGCTCTGCCATTCCCTTGGAAGTTGATCTGCAGAGGGAGCAGCCCTGGTGTTGTTGCTTGCTGTACAAACTTGGAAACGGGGCTGTGCCTGTGATGGGAGGAGGATGAACATCTGGGGGAGGTTTGCAGTTCCCAGTGACTGAGATCCTCTGCTCGGAGAAGCCTAAACAAACTCTGTAACCTCAGGGGAAATTCTGCAGCATTTTAGTTTTAAGTGTTTCCTCTAAAAAAATAACTGTTTGACCTAGAAAGCTCCCAGGGAGGATTCCTGGGGCTGGAGAAGCTCTGGGAGTCCAGCGTGGAGATGGGATTAGGAATTAAAGTGTGAAGACAGAGAACCACATCTCTGCTTTGAGCTCAGACTGGAAAGTGCTGCTCACCACAGAATCACCTCTGGTTTATTTCCCAGCAGGGCAAGTCAAGGAAAATTCACCTGGAACCACATCCCTTATTTGATGACTGTCCTAGGGTGATGTGCGTATCCCCAATCGTCTGTTGGGTGCAAAGGGGAAGGGAAGCGCAGTTTGTTTTTCCCCAGGAAAACTCTGCTCCTCGGAGTGACCTTGGAAGCGGGGGAGTTGGAACACGGCGAGACTGAAAGAAGCTCTGTTTTCGTTTTTTTTTTCTTTCCCTTGGGAGTTAGTTTAGTGGTAGCGTAGTTAGATCCTGTAGAATAGCTGAAGTTTTTTCCCTCTTTTTTTCCTTTTTTTCCCCTTTTTTTCCCTCTCCTCGGAACTGTTCCAATCTCTCTGGACTGAGGACCTGGGGGAAGCGCCGGGGGGCCTCCACCGGGGACCCACACCACCAAGACCAACCCTGCACATCTCCTTTTCTCCCAGCGCCAGAGGATCAGACCAACGGAACACAATGACTAGCTTCAAGAGGAGACCTTCTCTTTTTAAGTTTGTTATCCCTCCGGAGCGGCACAAAGCTCTTGTCATTGGGTATTGTGCTGGGAGTGCTTTACCTGTTTAATAAACAGGTTTTTTCCACTTCTCTCTGAGGAAGTCTTTTCCCGAACCGGTTAGGGAAGGGGAGGGAGGGCCCCCGTGGGAGGGTTTCTCCCAAATCTGCCTAAAACCAGCACAATGACATGGGATTCTACAGGATTACACCTATCCATGCCCTTAGGTTGATGTAAGGATGGAGTGAGATGGATTCAAAAGGGGAGAGCCCCAAATGTGAATGTTCATTCATCTCACTCCCAGACCTGTCTCACCTGGGGATGGAAGAGGTGTCCCCAAACCCTTCTCTCAACCCTTTTGGATGTCTTCCATTTGTGGTTCAAATTATATTTTTTCAGGAAAGAAAAAAAAAAATGGAAATTGCTGACCCATTTAGAGGTCTCTAAAACTGCCACTTTTAGAGCCCCCAAAATAGCTTTAGTGAGTAGCAGATGTGCCAAAGTGGAGAAATAAACACAAGTGTGCTGCTTTTAACCTCCAAAATGCTTCTTGTGCAAGGCTGCAATGAAACCTCAAAATAGGCTCCAGCCCACAATCCAACCTTGCATCCACCACAGGTCCTTATCCCAGTGCTGGGGGATGTTTCCCATGGGGCTCCCAGACAGGAGCAACCCGACTGCTCCCACAGCCAAGGAGCACCAATAAAACATGGAATTAGAGAATCAGAGAATCTCTTGAGTTGGAAGAGACCCACCAGGATCATTGAGTCCAACTCCTGGCCCTGCACAGACACCCCAGCATCCCCACCCTGTGCCTGGGAGTGTTGTCCAAACACTCCTGGAGCTCTGGCAGCCTTGGGGTCGTCCCCATTCCCCATTCCCTGGGGAGCCTGGTCAGTGCCTGACAGCCTCTGGGGGAAGAACCTTGTTTAGATATTCACCTAAATCTCCCTGACACAGCTCCATCCATTCCTTGGGTCATCATGTCCCTGCTCACAGAGAGCAGAGATAAGAGCTGCCCTTCAGGAGGAGCTGCAGCCCCTGCTGAGCTCTGCCCTCAGTCTCCTTTTCTCCTGGCTGGACAATGAAAATTCCCTCAGCCACTACCCATCCCGTGTGGCCCCTCCAGACCCTCCCCCATGCCCGTGTCCCTCCTTTGGACTCTCTGACAGCTTTAGATCTTTCTGATATTGCAGTGCCCCAAACTGCCCCAGGGCTTGAGATGAGGCTGCCCCAGGGCAGAGCAGTGTGGGGCAATCCCTCCCTCAGCCAGACCCCCGTGTCCATATCCAGACCTAGACATGCCAGGAGCAGAGAATGGGATCAGCACCAGCACTGTGTTGAGCACCAGGATGCAGGTGCAGGAGAACACCTCAAGTTCCCAATGAAAGGTGAGTGTAGGAAACACCTTTGAGTCCTTTGCTGGGATAGCCCCAGAAATTACAGCAGCTCCCTCAGCCCCGTGGCTTTTCCAGCCAGAGCAGAGCCTGCTCCCAGCCTGGCTCCTTGTCTGGAAGCTCTGCAGCCAGCAGTAATTGCATTTTGTCAAGTGGTTTTAGCAAAGCACTCCACATTTATTAACCATGTGGATTAGAGAAATGATCTTCCTGATTCCAACTGCCAGCCCAGCCAAGGACTTATTGCAGAAGGAAATAATGGATCCCATTCCTCCCTCCCCACCTCACCAAGGGTCTGTCCCTGCACTTTATTTACTTGGGTCAATAAAGGAATCGCTCACACAGGTCACTGCTGGGTCCACACTCCTGCATTCCAGGTGACAGCCTCAGTCCCGGATCTCTCCAGTGCTGTCCCTCCCTCCTGTCCTCACAGAAGGAGGAAGGAACTGTGACATCAGAGTCAACACGGATTTCACAAAATCACCTCAAGCTAATGGGAAAAATTCATTAGAGGAAGGGGGGGAGGGGAATGCTCCTGTCTCGTACATCATCCCTGTCCTCCTCCCTCCCCTATAATGTCCTCTGCCAGAGACAGGAACTTCCCTCCTCACTTTGATTGCATTCATTTACTGCAGGTTTCATCCTGTCAGCCCAACATGGGGACACAAAGAGCTCTGTGGGCACAGGAAGCCAAAATTCTCCATGTTTTAGCCAGAGACCTCCCAACTCCACCGCTCCCTGGCAAAGGGGGTCCTGTGTCCCTCCCTATTGCTCCTATTGCTGCCATACCCAGTGCATTCCCAAGCTCAGGAAGGTCCTGCAGGCTGTTCCCAAAGCCAGTTTCCTGGGGATCTGGGGTGCTGACAGGTCCCATGCAGACAGCTGGCTCCAGGAGAGCTCTCCAGGCACAACAGCCTAGGTTTGATTGCTCTGGGAGCCAGGTAACAGGGGCCTGCTGTTCGCTCCATCCAAACCCACACCTATTCCCACTCCCACGGGGTTTTCCCTTAATTGAGCTGCTGACTGCATTAACCTGGGAAGGGAGTATTGATTGAGGAGCCAGAGGAGCTGAGCTCAGCTCAGGGCTTGGCTCTTTACGGAGACATGGTGGGAGCTTCCAAACAAGGACACACGTGAGCTCATTGGGATTGGGATTTCCTTGGAGGGAGAAGAGAAGCCCTTCCATCTTTCTGCCGCAGCTGGAATAAGACAGATCCTCTTTTAATGGAAATTCTGAGGCTTTGCCTCCCTCCATCCACCTGCATTCACAGCATTCCCATCTCCTCCCAGCTCTCCCAGCAGAGCTGCAGCTGAGGGAAGGGAAATGGGGTTTCATCCCTTGCAGTCACCCAGTCCCTGACACCTCGAGGGCTGGGTCATGTCTGGAGGAACAGCTGTGGGACCTGGCAGCAGCTCCCGGTGCCAGCCCCACCAGAGGGAGCACCCAGCTCTCCCTGTCTCTGCGGCTCAGAATTCCACAGCAATTCAATGAAATTCCTCAAATTATTAAGTCCAGGTCATTGCAGGAGAGGAGAGATGTGAGAAGGAAAATTTAATAATGAATGAAGTCTTCCAAAGCTAAAAGCATCGCTCCAGCACATGCAAGGACTCAAGCCAATAGGGATATTCCCAGAGTCCTAGGATGGTTTGGGCTGGAAGGGACCTTGCAGCTCATCCCACCTTACACCTGCCATGGGTAGGGACACTTTCCACTATCCCAGGTGACTCCAACCCCCATCCAACCCGGTCTTGGACACTTCCAGGGTTGGGTCAGCCACAGCTTCTCTGGGCAACCTGTGCCAGGGCCTCTCCACCCTCACAGGGAACAATTTCTTTCCAATATCCCATTTAAATCTAAAGCCATTCCTGCAAATAAAGTTATTCCCAGTCAGGTGCACCTTGGAATGCTCCTAAAGCAGTGTCCAATAGATTGGGGTTCCAAAGGAGCAGCCCAGTATGGAAAATATTGATATTCCCAGGTGATGCTGCTCATCTGCAGCATCTCTTCAGACACTGCAAACTTTTGGAAGTCACCTCAGGAGTCTTCTCCTTCCCCAGCTGCTGCAAACCTAGGTTAGGAATTTTGTTCTGGCTTTCTTTGGGAAAGTGAAAATATTTCTCTTTTATCCTCTGCTTGGAGGGGAATAAGACAAAGCTGTTAGAGCTGGCTGTGGCACAACATTCCCAGTCAGCCAAAAACACCACTGTTCCAGTCTTCTTTCATCCCAGATTTGAGCAACAGTGTCAGCAGCTCCAAATTTCCAATGAAATAAAAATTCCAAACCCCTACTATAAACACTGGAAAGCCTTCTCTAAATAGTTTGCTTCAATCAGGCTAAAGTCACTCAGCTTTATCATTTAATGAACTCTAGCCTGTTATGAGATCTCAATGATGTCATGGTTCAGTGACAACGCCAGGACAGGGCTGTGGCTGAGGGACCTCAGGTGACACAGGGACAAGGGGACAAGGATGCTGCTGACACCCCTGGTGCTCCCTGATTTCTCCCATGGGTTTTGATTTTTTTTAAATTTTTTTTTGAGCTGTTCCACAGGGTTTTGGCTCCTCCAGGGAGATAGGAAGGCACTTTTGGCTTGGGAGTGGGTGAAGTGAGGGCTCTGCAGACACCCCCCCCACCCCCCACACCCAGTTCCAACCACCTTGGAAGCATCTTACTCAGGAGACATCCCACTGGAAATGCTCTGATTCTTCTGGGAACAGCATTGCAAAAGCCTGAGCGAGTCATTTTGTGAGAGGAACGGGGCAGGCAGGGAGAGCAGATAATTGGGAATGTTTCCCAGGAGGCAGATCCTGAGGTGAGTGCAGAGTGCCTGCACTGTGCAGCCTCTGGATGCAGCAGGAATGAGCCGGCCGGATTATCTGGAAAACAGCTTCATTTACATTTCAATTCCAGGTGAGGAAGGGAATTCAGCTCCTTTCTAATTTCAGCCTTTCCAGGGCTCGTCACACTCGGGAAGTTCAAGTCCATCCATCACCCCGCCCGTGCCGGAGCAATTCCTCACACTCAGCAGTGCCTCCCTCCAGGGAAATCCGGGCAGAATCCATGGGATGGCTCAGAGAACGAGGCGTGCCCAGGCAGGGACAGCAGCAGGTTCTGCCCTCAGGTTTGTTGTACCAATTCCCAGAGCTTTCCCAGTGATTTACAGGAACACTTCTGCAGCCCGAGGATCTCGGGAAGCTGCTGCTCTCTTGTGTTCATGTGTTTGAGCTGTTCTGCGGCTCTGTTTACACCTCAGGCTTCCTGCACTCCATTTGCCTGTGTTATCACTAATCCTGTTTAATTGAGGCTTCCTTGGATTCATGAGGACCAGAAAGGGGATGTTGGCAGAGTCCAAGGGCAGCTGGGCCTTCTGTGGACACATGGGAATGCTGGTCAGGGCAGGAAGAGATGTGGAACCAGTTCCAGTGAAACCACTGGGAACAGAAACAGTTTAGACCCCAGGATACAGGATTACCCCCAGGGGTGTCTGCAGTGTTCCTGATGCCCTTCAGAACACTAAAACTGGGATAAAGGCATGGGAGAAAGCTGCATCCCAAGAGTGCAGAGCCACATTTCCAACAAACTGTCCCGAGGGGCTCTTGCAGGTTCCCAAATTGGAATAACCAAGCTCCTCGGCAGAGCAGTGTCCAGCTGTGCATCTGCCAGATGTGCTCAGTGCTGCCATTCAAGGGCTGTGCCTGGAGAATCCCAGAGTCCCAGAATGGGTTATGATGGAAGGGACCTTAAAGCTCATCCAGTGCCACCCCCTGCCACGGGCAGGAACCCCTTCCACTATCCCAGGTTGCTCCGAGGCTTGTCCAAGCTGGCCTGCTGTGGCTGCTTGTCCCAGCTGTGGCTGCCCCATCCCTGGAAGTGCCGAAGGCCAGGTTGAACCTGGGATAGTGGAAGGTGTCTCTGCCCATGGCAGGTGTTGGAACAAGGTAGTCTGCAAGCTTTCTTCCCACCCAAATCATACTGTGATTACATTAGTTATTATTATTGTTATTAATTATTATTATTATTATTACACTCCAAGTGCAGAGCAAGAGGGCAGTGATGAGGAGAGGGAAAGGGAGCCTTGGCCAGGGGGTTTTTGCACCCAGGTTCAAGCAGCTCTTGAATGAGGGGCATGAAGAAGCACCATCAGCAGTCTGGGAACCCTCCTGCATCTGAGGGAAGATGAAGAAATATGGAGTGGTTTCAAACTGCAGGTAGTGAGTGATAAAAGCTGCTTATCACAGGTTGAGAGAGGCAGAGCTGACCCTGCACTTCTGTCTGGGAGAGTGATGGGGGGAGTTGGTTCCAGGAGAGACTGAGAGATGAAGACAAACACCTTTGTGGATGGGAGGGAAAAGGTGGGTGAGGGAAGGGAAAGCTGTGCTTGGCTGCAGTCCCAGCCGAGGGCCAGAAAAATGAGCTTGGTAACAGCACCTGGCTGGCTTTGAGCAGGCTGGGCTGCCATCAGTCATGGCTCGAGACAGGGATGTGTCAAACCAAGCCATGGAAAGATAACAGCCTGGAAACTTGGCTGTGGATGGACAGGCAAGGTCACCTCTGGGAGCTGGGAGAGCAGAGGGGCTCTGGGTGCACAGCCTGAGCCAGGGCTGAGGCAGATGATGCCCAAATGATAGGGGTGAGTGATGGAAAAAAGGCTGAGGCAGCACAAACCTCCTGTTCCTGGGAGGAGAAAGACAAGGAGAGGTCACTGGCAAGAAAGAAACCCCAGGATCACAGGCAAAATTTCAGTCATGAGAACATGGCAGTTCTTCATGGGAATGTGCTGACCCTCTGATTTCCTCTCGCTCTCCTCCTCATGCTCAGGACTCCAGTCTGGTTCTCACTGTACTTCCCAGCCTCCTTCATCCCTGCATCCTCCTCATCCAGCTGTGCTCTGGGCTCCCCTCTTGGTACTGCTTTTCCTCCCCTTAGACCCTTCCCTGTGCCACCCACCCCTCAGGGAAGCTCCCTCCTTTTTTCTTCCCTGAAAACCACTGCAGGCAGAGCTGTGAGCCAGAGCCAGCAGCTCAGGCTGCTTCCCACTGGGAAATTACCTGTCCCAGCAGGAGCCTGACCCCTTCAAAGTGCCTGAAGATCCCTGCCTGGTGTGAAACAGCCTGAGAAGACACTGAGGGAGAATCTGGCTCCTCTGAAGTCAGCAGTAAAAGCTGTTTGAACTTGAGCAGAGCCGGATGTTTACCTGGGAGAAAGATTTCTTCCCAGGAGTTTTGTTCAGCAGTTATTAACCCTGGAGCAAGGGGTAAACAACAAATACCAACCACAGGGCTGGTTTAACTCTTTCTTTTGGAAAAACATCTTCTGCTTGACTTCCTTGGGAGCTTTGCTGTGGGCGCTGGGAAAGCTGGACCTGGCAGGGGGATTTGTTGTGCTGGTGGAAGGACAAGACAAGGGCCTGGCTGTCCCCAATCCTCCCCTTGCTCTGACTGTCCCCAGTCTCCTGGGACAGCAGAACAATTCCCTGTGAATCATGGACAGTCCATCCAAAGCTGCTGCTTGGCCTTTCCAGGCGATGATGGGATTGCATAGAGGGGTTTGGGGTGAAAAAGCCCCCCATGACACCCCATTGTCTCCCCGGGTCTTGAGGCTGCAGAGGAGCATCGTCCATGGCCGACATCATCCCTGGATCCTTGTTCTCTTGGTGGTGGGATGGACTGGAAAGGGGAGTGAGGATCTGCTTGGACTCTCGGCCATTGTCCTGAGCTCCCTGAATTTCCTGAGAGGGGATTCCCTCCTTGAGAGTGAATTCAAAATCCAGGCTGTAAGCAGGGCATGGAGAAGGAATTCCCATCCCAGACTGTGAGCAGGACACACCACCACAACTGCTGAGGAGGAAGCAGCATGGAAGCAGTAGCTGTTCCAATGACAGTGTGTCTGTTCCTCCTGCAGGATCTTTCCTGACCATAATCTCACTTGGAAGTGAACTGGGAGCTCTGGATTTCTCAGCTCTGCAGCAGAACCATGTGAGCACAGAGCCCACAGCAGAGCTGCTCCCACTTCCAAAGAGCCCTTGGATGGCAGCGGTGCAGAGGGAGCAGAGCAGCTCTGTTAATTGAAATGTTTTTATTTATTTCCACTTCATTTTTGCTCAAAGCCATGTTTACAGCGAAGTTTCAGAGCTGCTAAATTGTGGAGCCTTCAACCCCCCTTGATGTGTACAGAGCTGGCAAGAGCAAACACAGCCTTGTTATTGTTCCTTCACTTCCCATCCTTTATCCCTCTGCTGCTCCCATTTGTGTCTGATCTCCTGCTCAAGGGCTGTCTCCTGCTCCATGTCGCTACAAAGCCCAATACAGGGATCCCTTTCTATCTTCCAGAAGTCCCTGAATGTTGCCATGGTAGAAATAATAAATAATAACTCAGAGAGGTTGTGTTTTGCTGGGCTGAACGTTTGCTTGTTAGCTTTCAAAAACAAAGCTGATTTTCCTGCCCCATGGAGGGAAATTTCGTTTTCATGGCCCTGAAACCTTTCCCTTCTCTCCGCCCATCCATCCTTTCCCTGCCTGTGTCCTGCTCCCCCAAATGCTCCAGGGAATTTTCCCAAGGGGCTTTTTTCCCCTCTCAAAGCTTTTCTCAGCTCGGATCTCAGCTGTGAGCACTTGTCTCCTTTGCCAGCTGGGATCCCGTGATTTCCCCTCCCAAAGCTCCTCCTGCTCCTGTGAGCTCTGTTCCCATCCACAGCAGTGTCCATTCAAAGCTTTAGGGAATGTCTGGAGGCTGCACAGGGAATGCTTCTGTCCCCAAAGCTCATCCCTGAGCTGGGAATGAGCTCAGCCTCCAGCACGGTCCTGCTACCTGGGAATGGGAGTCTGACTGTCTCCTCCAGGCTGGGCAGGTTGTAATTCAGAATTTCATCCCACATTTCCTGCCATGTCCCATGGACACCACGGACATTTGTTCAGCGTTGTTTCAGCCCAGGCCAGGCTCTCCATGGCGTCAGTGTTTGGAAACGGGAGGACACCCAGCCAAATCCTTGGGTCCTACATCCCCCTCCCCTTCCCTGCCGTGGGATGTGATCCCCCTGCAGAGCCACCTCCCAGCTCTGCAGAAGGGCAAGGCTTTGGGAGAGGAGGGAGAGGGATCAGCTCCTCCATCCCTCATCACTCAAAGCAGCTCCAGGCCAAGGGATGCTGAGACGCCCCAGCACCATCCTCTGCCACCCCTCCGTGTGTCCCAAACCCTCTGGAACAGCCCAATTGCCCTGGATGCCACTGCTGGAGCATGTGGCATGGGAAGGGTATCAGGAGGGGAGCAGGGAATGGGGACAGGGATGAGGAGAACCCAGCTGGCTGCTGTTTCTCATAAGCCGTGAGTGAAAACCCCTCTGTTTTTCCTAAGTGGGAACATCTGCCTTTAATCAGTCTGAGAGGGTTTTTCTTTCTCTTGCTCGCCTTTTTTTTTTTTTTTTTTTTTTTTTTTAAGCAGGGAATGGAAAAAACTTCTTTCCTAGTAAATAAAATATCAGACCCATCTCTGGGTGTCAGAATAATGGCCCTGCCCCAGTGTTGGCACCACCAGCACTGAGCTCTGGCTGCTGCTCTGGACTGAGTCCACTTCCCCCCTCTTTGGGTGGGATCCCCCTATACCTCCCTTTCTCCTACCAACTCTTCCAAGCATTTTCCCCTTCCTCAACCCCTCATGGATGCTCTGCCTCTCCTGGGGGTCCCAGCACCCCCCAGCTGGCAGTGCCACAGCCAGGGCACCTCTGTGCCCCAGGCTGTCCCTGTGTCCCACCAAAGGGACTCTCTGAAGGGGAACGGATTTAAAGACATGGCAGAGCTGAGCCCAGCACGGTCCCATGTGGATCATTTTCCTGGAGATAAAATGTTGGAGCCACTTCTCCTTGTGCTCTGCATTTGCCACATAAACTCCCTCATTTTGGTTTATACTTATGGACATATTTGCTTTTTATGTATTTATGTGGCTATTTTAGGGCATTTCTGCATTAGATCTGACCACGGTGCTGCTGGTCAAGGAGCATGGGAATATTGTTCTGTATGGAATCATGGAATCCCAGGATGGTTTGGGCAAGAAGGGACCTCAAAGCCCATCCAGTCTTGCCCCTGCCATGGGCAGGGACACCCTCCACTATCCCAGGTTGCTCCGAGTCCCGTCCAACCTGGCCTTGGACACTTCCAGGGATGGAGCAGCCACAGCTTCTCTGAGCACCCTGTGCCAGGGCCTCCCCACCTTTTTTCTTCCTCAATATCCCACCCAAATTTCCCCTCTTTCAGTCTGAACTCATTACTCCCTGTCCTACCACTCCAGTTCCCGACAAAACTGGAAACAGACACACCAGATCTGACCAGAAAGATTTTTCAGTCTGAAGGCAATACCGGTATTTATTCTGGTTTTCCAGGAAACAAAATCCAATAAACTTTTTTCAACAAGAACCAAAAGTTTGTTTTAATAAGAGAAAGTGATTTGGTTTTGCTACAGGCAAAGCTTAATTCCAGTGATATCAGAGCCTGCTAATGAGAACCAATCAAACAAGGGCACAGGAGATACAGCAAATATTAACAATTTCTGTCACATCAAACTGAGAGCATGGACTGGGAAAACAACTCCGCAGTGATTCCCAGGGCATGGCAGGGGGATGCCAAGGATGATGAAGGTGTGGCAGCGAGGGGAGGGATCCATGCAGCCCCAGGATCTGTCAGGATCGGCCGGCTCCAGGTCAGGGTATGGTTTGTGTCATGCTATGTTTGTTTGGAAATCTCCATCCCTAGTTTTATTCCCACTCTGACCTGTGGGTGTTGAGTCCCCCACGCCCCTCTCAGAGTTCATCTGTCACCATCTTATCTCCCTGGGCTTCTTGCAGAGCGTTTTCCCTTCAGCCTGAGGTTTGATCCCAGAGGAATGTGGACCCCAGAGTGCAGCCAGGGACAGGGCAGGCCCCAGCCATGGGCTCCAAGAGGAATTTCTTGGCATCCAGTGAATAAGAAGCTTCAGTGCTGATCACCCAGACAGAGACTCGGAGCGAGGGGTTAATGATGGAGCCTGACCTCCAGAGGACAGGGCAAGAGGCATTTCCCAACTGCATTAAATGGGACTTATTGAAATATCGGTGTTATTTCCAGGAATTGATGGATCAGTTCCAGACCAGACGCAACTCTTGGATCTCTCCAGATTTTATTTGTTGATAACAGCGATTTGTCCAAGACACTTCTCCGTCAGGGTCAGATCTGGCTTTGGATCAGGGAACAGACCAAAAGCCATTAAGGTGCCTCTGGTTACAGCATCTGGCCTTCCACATTTCCTTCCCTGCCCCTGCAGCCCCCCGTATCTCTGCTGTCCTACAGAGCCAGGATGTGTCCCACTTTTGCATTGAAGAGATTTAAACACAAACCAAGACACAGCTTCTGACCCCACTGGTGTGGGATGATTCAGCTCTGGATTAAACATAAACTTGGCAAATTCCAGATGGAATCTTCCCAGCCTGGCTCAAAGGATGGGGTCCTTGTGATGACCCTGTGTCCGAGCTGGTCCTGACTTCCAGGCCTCCATGTCCCTGCAGCTGGAACCCCACAGCACCACCCCCAGAGGAACGGGATCTTGGGTTAATTCCCAGAATTAAGCCAAGGGGAGGCTCAGATGTGCCTGAGTTTCCCTGTTGGACATTATATTGTAAGTGCTCCCAATCCTTGTTTCCAACAGCAATTTTGGGGCTGGCAGACCCTTCCCACTCCCAAGGCACCACAGACAGGGCAGATCACCAAGTTTATCACCCAGGGAAAACCTGGACTACGTTCAGGAATCACAGAGGCCTTTCTAAAGAACACTATCATTGTGGAGCCAGCCAGGCCTGGAGGAGAGCTCTGCCCACAGAACCCAGCAGGAATTGCTCCTCCAGACTCTGACTATTCCATGCCAGATCAAATGTGCAGTTGAGAATGGGAAGAGATGAAAGCTTGGCAGGCAGTGTGGTGACATTCCCTGTAAAACAAGACCTCCGGGAGTAAAAGATGCTATTTAGTGGTCATCCCTCTGCCTCCACACACGGAGACCACACCAGCTCCTGGCACTCTCTGGAGACAGCCCTGGGCAGCAATGGGATCTCGGGCTCAGCCTTCCCCTGGTTCCAACTGGTGCTTGCCTTCCCATCGCCCTTCCTGCTCAGCCCCATTTCCCAGTCTATTTGTGGAATGAGGAGCATTGCTATCATGCTCAGAGAGAGGGACAGAGAAAAGGGAGGGAGGAGGGCAGGAAGAGAGGAGGAAACAAAGACAGCATTGTTATCTCTTCCAAAAAACTGCAGTCGCTGGGGCAGGGCAGAACGAGGGGCTGGGGCTGTGGTTTGAATCCACATTTGTGTTTAACCTCGGGAAAGAGTCAACAGCCTGGAAAGAAAACACCACACTCCAACGCACAGCCTGCCCCAGCTCCGAAACCCTCAGCTTGATTTTCCAATTTGGGGCACTTGGCTGGAGTCCAGCCTGGATCCCAGGATGCTGCTGGAGTCAGTGAGGGAAGAATCCCAGCCCCAGCCAAAGGCATCATTCCCCTGTCCAGCAGGAGCAGCACATCAGCCTTATCAGCTCTTTTCTTATCAGTTCCCAGCAGATGCTACAAGAGGATTTGTCATCCCAGCCCAGCCAAGCTGCTGCGAGGGCCAGGAATGGGGGAAGAGAGAAAGGACAAAAAAAGGAGTGGAACAATGCAGTGAAAAAACAGGAATTCTGCACCGTCTAAATGGGAATGGGAGCTGTGAGTGCCGTGCCAACGTTCCAGGGCTGGGAGCACAATCTCTGCTGTGGCACCACCACTTCTGGTGGAGTTCTCCTGACGCTTCCCACCGGGAGGCTCTGCCGAGCGGTGCCAGCCCCGGATCAATTGGGCTGAAATTTCCCATGTTTAGTATCTCCCTGAGGCAGGAGCTGCAGGAACAGGAACAATTCCCTCTGCATGGCACAGCCGTTCCTGGGAGGGCAGCACACACAAACCCCCTGTTTTGCTGCTGGAAACCGGGAAAACAGCTCCATTTCCAATTATATTTCGTTTATCTCCCTGAGAAGTTCTTGCTCTCCCGCGACGTGGAATGGATCCGCAGCGTTTTCCAAGATGCAGCTCTGGTGGCAGAGATATGTCTCCTGCTTTTTCCATGGAAATCTGACTGATTTGAAGTGCCTCTGGAAAAGATTCACCCTTCCAATGGAGCTCACTCTGATCATTCCCACCTCTCACAGTGGGTATAGGAGGGGACAGGAGTGGGATTTGGGGATGGGCAGGGGACACAGAGTGGAGACGGAATGTCCTGGGTTACAATGTAAGATGTGCCCAAAGTATGTATTCTAACACCATCTTCATGAGCTGTTGAAACCAGGTGGGGCAGTGTTTCCCTTATCTTCTGTTAATGGGCCCAACAATGCCTTGCTGCATGACTCATAGATAACTCCCTCCAGGAGCTATCTCTGTTTAATGGGCCATCAAGGACCCACTGCATGACTCATAGAATGAGATCATCCCATTGTGAGATGCTCCGCCCAGGGGGAGGAGCCAAGCATTCCCACTTAGATATAATCCAGGGTTTGGGACAGCACAGGCAGCTTTTATCCACTGGACTCCCAGAGGAGACAAGAGCTACCAGACGTTTCTACAGGATCACTGCTTTGACAAGACCATCTCATCTGGACTGCTACCACTACCCTAACTAACAGGGTATCAGGTTGTATTCTGACTCTGTCAGTGGTCTTTTGTACTATTGCATTTATTTTATTTTACTTCTTTTTTTTCCTCTTATTAAATTGTGTTTCTGACTTGGAGTCTTTCACTGGTTTTGCTTTCAAACCAGTACAGGGGATCATAGGGAAGAATGAACCCAGGACTGGGAATATCAAATGAGGAATATTTTAGGGGTGAGAACAGTGGTAGGAGGATCTGAGCCTGCAACCCCATCAGGGAAATGCTGCAGGAGGTGAAGGCTCTTGGAGGAGAACCCAGGTGGGCAAGGAACCCCAAAATAGGACCCAACTTGGGTGCTGAGGTGGTGACAGGGTGGGATGGACCCCCACAGCACATCCTGGGAGCAAGGGGAGCACAGAATAACATCCCTTTAATTGTTTTGTGTGGAATCAGATGAATGGGAGTGCCTGAGCTCCATGCCTGCTCCCTTTCCCTGTCTCTCACAACCCAGAGTAGGAGCTATGTTGAACTTCCTCACTACTAACTACAGGGTGTCAGTGGCTTCTCTTTCCTCTCTAGTGATTCAGCCGAGTGCAATCGCTCATCCAAATGGAAGCAGGAAAATGTAGAGACAGCATGGAGGGTGCTGGGCTCAGCCCCCCCAGTCCTGCCCTGCCTTTCCCTGGCTCCCGTTTTAGCTCTCCCAGGCTCCAGAGCCCCCCAGTTGAGGCTGATGAGCACAGACCTGGCTCAGACCCTCCTGCTCAGCCACTCTGCCATGTGGCTCATCCCTCTGCACTGTTGGGATGACAGGGACAGTGTCAGCTGGAGGTGCTGGGAACTGGGCAGAGCAAACTTCCGGAGCTGCTCTCCCTCATTTGGATGAGCTATTTGTCCTTGGGTGACTTTTTGATACTTGTATCCCCAATATTCCATCCTCACCGAGGAAATCCTCATCAACTCAATTTTCATTGAAATCCTTATGTCTACACAAAAGGCTCTGATTTTCGTGGATTAGAATTTTTCAACAACAAAAGAAGAAAATTCATTGATTTGTTGAAAATTTCCTACTATGTTGGGAGAGGTCTCTGTTGGAAACCCCCCAGGTCCCAGCAGAAACTTGTCCCATTTCAGGGACCACAACATCCATCAGAGGTGACCTAATTGTTTTACCCTCATTAATATTTGGGGGACTGCCTCCCACACCCAGCTCAGAGCTCCTGAGTGGCCAAGGGACAGCAATGTCAGCCTGAATGAGCATCTTCTGTGAGGGTCCTGTGACCACCTGGGGCTGTGCCCCCCTTTAATCCCAGTCCAGGAAAGGGAGAGGTGGGCAAGGGAATGAATCTGCACACTCTTGGAAAATCAAAAGGGACAGAAGTGCCTTTCCACCAGATTTCCCCCCTTTCCTGCCCCATCTGCAGCTGGGGAAACCTTTGCCATTCCAGTGGGTGCAGGCTTTGGGAGTGTGCAATTCCATCCCCAGGCCTCCTTCTCCTCGTGGCTGAGGCAGGTTTAAGGTTACAGCAGGCACAGGAAATCTTGGCCATTTTCTCCCTTCGTTCTGAAATAATTTTTTCAAGGCATTCCCAGAAAAGTTATTGGAGCCCTCCCCCCAAATAAGGCTTTGATTAGGGGCCAGGCTTTGGCCCAGATTGCTTTTCCTGGGGCACAAAGGTGCCAATTCCATAAAAATGGTTTGTGTGAAACAGGTTGTGTAAAACCTATTGCTGTGCTGGAGTTTTATCTTCCCACAACTGAAAGAAAAAAAAAAGAATTTACCTTTTACCTTTAGTTTTTGGTGGTCACAAATGACCCCCAACCAAACCTCACCCAAAGTCCTGCTTGGGGGTTATTTCCCTCTGCTGTTTTACCACCACATCCCACTTGTCCAACGACCCTGAGCCCTCCCTGCAGCATTCCACGGGCTCCTTCCAACCCTCAGGATGGGGGCTCCAACCCTGGGACAGCCCCCATGTCCCCCCTTCTCCATTCCCATGAGGGATATTGCCCCTAATCCGTTATTCCATCCAGGCTTCTGGGCTTTGAAGAGGTGGGAAATCCATCACCAACGGCTGCCACTGCCTCCTGCTTTGCAATAACACCATTGCTTTGGAAAATCTCAATGAGAATCATGCAAGTTTTATTAAAAAAGCAGGAAAAAAAAAACCATAACAAGCTTCCCCTTTCCCCTCTCCCAGCTGTGGAGCAGCAGGTGTGTGTCATTTGGCTGGCCACGGAGATTTACAGCCTGCTCCAGGATTTCTCAGCCAGCCTTTGGTCGTGGAAGTGTTTTCTGCTCCCAAACAAAGGAGCTGGAATGAGGGGCCTCGAGGGACACAACAACCAGAAATGAAAACACAAACACATCCTTCCCTAATGCCACTAAAACAAAACCACCCAGTGAGGCAGCAGGGCCAGCTGGCCAAGGGAGGACTTTGGGGTTCTCTGCTGCTTCTTCCCTTCCCACCTGCCTTCCCCTCTCTCCCTCCCTCCTGGCAGGAGCAGGGGGTGCAGGAGGGGATGGAGTGGTCACATCCTGCCACCACTTTTGTGGCTGGAGGAGCCCGGCCGAGCCCCCTGGCCCCATCACTGCCAGGCACCGTGACTCAATTCCCCGTGTTTCAGCAGCTTTCCTTAAAAATAGATCAAAGCTGCGGCCGGGGAGAAGCCACGGGAAGTGGCTTGGTCGTTCCTGGTCCTCACTCTCCACCCCACACCTCAGTGCAGGCTGCAGTCCAGCAGTTATTCCCGTTGTTTTCCATGTTTTCCATGGGGTGACCGTGTCCTTCCTCCATACCCACTCATGCCCAGCCACCACAACCCCTCTGGTGGGATCCCTGCCTTTTCTTTCCTGGTTTTGCTCTCCTGGCTTTGCTGTCACTCAGCCAGTTTTCAGGAGCAGACCTGGGCAGCATCTTTGATGCTTCGTTAGTGGGATCCTTACACTGGGAGCAACGTGAAGCAGGGAGAGGAAAAAAAATCCCAACCATTCGTTCCTCTGACACAGATCTCTGATTTCTGTGTGTGGCAGGAGGAGCATGTCCAGGACATGGGATCCCTCCCTGGAGAACTGGGAAGATCCTGGGGGGAAGAGAGCAGAGGCCTGGAGGGACCTGCGGATGGATGCTGCATCTGCTGGGACACCTGGATGATCTGCAGCACCTGATCCTCAGGGATGCTTCCCAGCAGCCGCCAGGGTCTGGAACAATACCTGCAACAGCCACGGAATGCTACCTCTCCTAGTCCTCCCCAGGGGTGCTACTTCCCACTGGAATCATGGTTTGTGCTGGAGCTGAACCTTGCTTGGAGCAGCAGCCTTGAAACAGGGATTGCAGGATCATCCTGGCAGGGTAAGGGCACCAATCTCCCAGCCCTGCAGGGTGAGAGGTGATCCCTGCTGCCCGCAGGTGCCTGCAGGACGCAGAGCATTCCCACACAGAGCTGCAGGGCAAATCCAGAAGCATCAGGGCAAGAACCAGTTTGGGAAATCTCAGCTTACACAGCAGAACTGACGTAAGAGGGGATAATTAGGCTGGAGGTGCCTCTGCCAAAGGAAACACTGGAAGTCCCACTTGCCGGACTTGGAACTCATCAGGGTGTGACTGGGGGGGGACACCGGGGATGTGGTGCCTTGGCAGGGACCCCTGGCCAGTGGCAGGTCCATCCTGACAGCTCTGCCACACGTCACGAGGTTACACCGGGGCCTGACAGAGTGACGGGTTCCCTGGATGCGATCCCTGCTCCCGGCTCAGCCTGGCACACGGCAGGGCCAGCGTCAGGAGGGGGCTGTGGTGTGTGCACAGCTGTGCACATCTGGAAGAGGCTCTGCCTCTGGGACTTCCTTGCCAACAGCCAATGGCTTGGGAAGAGCCCTAGTGCCAGCTGCTCTGGCCTGCAGCACAGGGAAGGCCTGGCTGGAGGCCCTGGAGAGGGGCTGGCACCAAGGGAGCCAGAGCAGTGGGACACCACGGACTCCATACCCCCTTCCCAGGAGCTGTGGGATCAGCTCAGACCCCATTGCTGGGCACCAGCCAGCTGATCCCAATAAACAGAAATGACAGGGAAGTCTCCTGGCCCTGGTGAGCCCCACTGGCCCCCAGGAACCCTTCCAAGCCCTCCTCAGCAGAAGTCCTGGCTGCTGGGACTCCAGAGTGGAAGGAAGCACACAGCTGAGAGCTGGAGGGATCAACCAGGAGAACTACTGCCAATCCAGGAGCCAGAATTCCTGTTTACTGTATCAGCTGGGAATGAGCACCCTGACCCCAGTCCTAACTTGGCCAACAGCACCAGAAGAGCCACAAATGGAGCAGGGTGTCCCCAGGGTGTGACCTCAGAGAGGTTGTGGGCTCCCCATCCCTGGAAGTGTCCAAGGTCAGGTTGGACAGGGCTTGGAGCCACCTGGGATAGTGGAAGGTGTCCCTGCCATGGCAAGGGTGGGACTGGATGGGCTTTGAGGTCCCTCCCAATGCAACCCATTCTGTGATTCCATGACTTAATGATGATCTCTGGAGATGGTGGAAGAGGAGCTGGAGCCACCAGCACAGAAGTTCTCTACTCTTCTTCCTCCGAGCCCAGCCCCATCCCTGAACAAGCAGAGCTTTGTCCAAGTGTTTACTGCAGGCAAGAGATGAAACCAAAGGAAACAAAGAGGCTCAAAGGCTTCAGGCCGGGCCTCCCGCTGAGCCCTTCCCAGGCCGCCCTGACTCAGCAGTTGCTGTGTCCCACATGAAAAATGGCGGAGTCCAAATAAATAAATAAAAGTCAATAAATTTCCTGCAGCAGAGCTGGTGAGTGATGAGGGAACAGAAAAACTTGTTCAAACACAGCGGTGTGTTCCCGGCACAAAATCCGACATCACGTTCCGGAGCTGAGAGGGGACACTGGAGGGAGGAAGAGAAATAAATACACATTTCCCAACAACTGCTATGGCTTCCAGAAAGTATCAGCTGGTGCTGGTAAGGTTTGTGCTCGGGGGGGGGTAAGGAGGGGGAGCAAGGCAGGCAGCAAGGAATGCTCAAGAACTCTTGGACTGGAGGGATGAGAGGGTTCCCATCAAAGCCTCTGGGAAAGTAAATCAGGTGGAATGGCAGGACAGCCTCTGTGGGCTTCCATCAGAGAATCATGAAACGCTTGTGGTTGGCATAGACCTTTAAAGACCATCCCGTCCTATCCCATCCCCCTGCCACAGGCAGGGACACCTTCCACTGTCCCAGGTTGCTCCAAGCTCCATCCAACCTGACCTTGAATCCTTTGCCTCCTGTGAACCACAAGATATGGGAATACTTGGTGACCCCTGTGCTGTGCTTGGAGTTGTTTCCACAGACCAGCAGAGTCACCAGGAATATCAGGACACTCCTCCGTCCCTCTGGACCTTGGACACAGAAGGAACCACACTTTCCAAGCTGGAATGGCAACTGACAGCTGGTCCAGCATGGATTGCTAAACAGGCACAGGATGACATGGAGTTGGTGATGGAGCTACCTTGCCACCAAGGGTTACATGGACAGAAACCTCATGCCTCAAATTCCCATGGGATACATCCCACAGATCCCACTCCACTCTAGTTACTACCCCTAGTATGGAGCAGGAGGAGCACACGGAGGGTGGGATGGATGGACCCAAGGACCTGAGGCTGCTCTGCTGTTGAGCCTTGGATCTGGAAGCTGCTTTTTGCCCAGGGTGACTTTATTCCTCCCCAGCCCTGGATACAGCTGACAGTGGGAATTGTGGTGTCCGGAAGCAGGAGGGGAAGCGGCTCCCAGCAGAAGGAAGCGGTTGCAGCATTGATGCTCTAATGAGACAGCACTGGGCTGGCCTGGCTTGTGCAGGAGGCTGGGCTGAGGAATCCAATAGTCCCTTTGGCCTTGCAATTTGTGAAACTGTTCCATTCTGGGAGATATTTGGCTCTGGCTCTAAATCATCCTCTGCAATTCAACAGCAAAGAGCTGGGAAAAACAAAGACTTTTGGAAGGGCCCCAAGAAGCTGTTGGAGTGGTTTGTGATAACATCGCCAGCCCCCAGCCCGCTCGTTCTCAGCGAGGTTTGATTCTAGCCTGGCTCCCTGCAAGCAGGGACTTCACCCCAGGGATCTGGGATCTGAGGGGAATTCCACAAGCCCCCCTCCTGTGATTCTGGATGGATGGATTTGGACACCGGCACTTTCCTCGCCTGAATCCAGCCCCGTTTCCCTGACAGTCAGAGGAGCAGAGTCCAAGCCTCAGCCCCCGGCCAGCCAAGAGCATTGTTTTAGGAGGGCTGGCTGTTGGATGCAGCTCTTGGATGCATCTCCCCCACTGACTGGAGAACAAAACCCTCTGGAAGCACTCAGGGCAGTGTGCACCAGCTGGAAGGGCCCAAGACCTCGGAAGTGGCTCTTGATCAGCTCTGCTGGGCTCAGGATGCCTTGTTGGGATGCCAAGACAAACAAATAAATCATATTCCAAGGCATCTGCCCACAGTAGTGCTGAAGTCAGGGAAACATGAAAGTGGGAGCTGGGAGCTGGGGCAGAAATCCGGTTGGAATCAGCAGCCTGGCTCAGGGCGTTCATTTGATTTTACTGCTGCTGCTGCTGCCGGTCGGACCAGAGGGATTATTGATTTTATAGCCTTGCCTTGGCCTGTTTTCCCGATAGGAATTTGGGAGATTCTTACACCATTCCCTGGCACGGTGGGATGAGCTGCAGCCCCGCAGGGGAGCTCCCACCCTGCCAGGGAGGGGCACAACCTCCCATCCCCATCTCCTAAACACCTTCCCTCTGGTTCCAATCCAAAGCTACTCAAGGGGGTCGATTTGGCTATCCCAGGAAGGCAGTCACTGATACAAGAGATATTTAAATGCATCCTGGAGCAGGATTGGAGGAAGAGGACAAACTGCAGAGTTGGGCTTCTCTGGGGGCTGCTATTTTTACTACAGGTAGGATTTAATGAGGACACTCCAAGCATTTTTTGCCTGGAGGATGAAAACATTTAAGTCTCTTTAAACCCTGTAAGTGGCAATTTGCCAGCTCTGCACCAGGAGCCTGGTTTGGTGTTAATGAGAGGGATCCCTAGCAGCTCAGGGAATTCTTTGGGGGTGTCTAATGCTCTGACTGGTCCCACTCAGGCTCCTCTGGTCCCAGCTGGTGGGGACAGGGGGACCCAGCCTTGGGGTGCTGCCAGAATTTGGGAAGGGCTGGAGGGGTATGGGGCTTGAGGGAGGCTCGGGCAGGCAGCTGTGGCAGCACAGAGAAATCCAGCATGTCATCTCCAGCCCCAGACTCCGGGTTTGCCAGAGGTTTTGTGCAAAGGACTGGAGGAAATGAGCTCGGAGCAATCAGCTCGGTCATTCCTCAGCCTAGGAGAGGCCAAAAGCACGTCATTGGGAACTGATCTCAGCTGTTTGTTTGCCAGGACTCTGACCAAAAAAAGCTCTGTCTGAATTAAAAGAGAAAAAAAAAACCCACCAGGAATTTCCTTCCCCTGATGGTTTGGATTGTTTCTTCATGTTGTTTTAATGTGGGGCTGTGTGGTGTTTATTTGGAGCTGGAGGCAGTGGAAAATCAGCTGTGGATGGAGCTAGGCATCTGCTGGGGATGCTGAATCCTCAGGAGATGGGAAAGGTGAATTACCTGAGCTTGGTATCCTCCTAGTTATTCACAGGTGTGGGATATTTGGGAGGAAGAGCTCTTGTGGGGTGTTGGCTTTGGCTCCTGCTGCTCCCGACACAGGGAGCATGTGCCCTCCTGGAGCATCCCGGCCTCCTCGGGAATACACAGGGATGAGCAAGTCCCTTGCCTTTCCCTCCAAATTTTCAGGCAAATTATTACTCATGCAAGAATCTGACCAAGTTTGGGGACCTGTGACTGGTTTAATAAATCCCCAGGGATTGTCTGGCTCTTCACAAAGAGCAAGGAACAGGATCCATAAATCAAGGCAAAACAAACTCAGCACTTTGGGTCAGGAAAATATTGAGAAATTTGTGGGTTTTCTCTAATCCTCCCATGGCAGGGGCCCTGGAAATGCACTTTTTTGGGGGGTTTTTGGCATCCTTCTGGCTTTAAGACCAAATTTGTTTTCCAGCTGACATCCTGCCAGGCTCAGCAGTGTCCTGGGCATCCGAGGTCCAGCTCAGCACTGCAGGAAGTGGGAAAACTCCCCAGGGATGCGATGAGCCTGGCACTTGTCCCAGCTGTAGAGGAGTTTGCCCACAGGCTGGAGCTTCTGGGCTTCCACTAATCCCTGAGTTCTGTGCAGCCTCCCAGACCCCCTCCGGAGTGTCCTGGAGTCAGGCAGGGATGTGGCTCTGGCTGGATGCTTCTCCCTGCTGGCATTCCGGGCTTACACCCTGAGCATGCCACCAGGACATGTCCCTGCAGCTTCAAGCAAGGGGTTGGACCTTGAGGCTTTCCCTCTCTGCTGCATCCTTGCTTTGCAGACACACAAGGATTTGGGTGTGGGATTTTTGGAACAATCCGAGCATGGACTTGCTGGAGTTGAGGGTGGCCACGATCCTGTGGTGGCTCCTCAGGCCTGCAGCTACCACAGGCTGTCCTTGGCAAGCGTGGAGCAGCTCATGGCAGAGCCTGCCCGGCCCTGGATGGGTGATCTGGACTCAGCAGCAGCCCAGCCCTGGACCTCTCACCTGCCAGGAACATCTGCTGGCCAGAGGAGCCGGGTCCTGGCAGCTGCAGAGGGACAGTGCCACCAGGAATGCAGCTCAGAGCACAGCAAGGAGGGATGGGACAGCCCAGAGCATGGCTGGAAAGGGGAGAGAAGAGACAAGAAGGGGCAGGAAACTCCTCCTGGGCTCTGGAGTTCATCCTGCAAAGCCAAAGGGCTGAGGGGTCCTTCACAGCCAGGAAGGAACCGGGGATGCAGAGCCAGGGGGATGTCTCCAGCACTCCTCTCCCACCCCATTCCTACCCTCTGGCACCCTCAGGATGTGCCCAAGGGAGAAGGACGTGGCTGGGCACTCTGTTACAACGCGTGCGCAGTAACTCGGTCCTAAAGAGCGACTCGCGTCTCTAAGCCTGGAGCACAGGACTGTAATGGCACTGACGATACAGCGAAGGGACAGGTTCTCGTTTGGATATCTGAAGACTGTTTATCCAGGGACACGAACAAGGAACAGCAAAGGGGTCCAGGGATGCAGAACAGAGGTTCAGGGACGAGAACAGCTTCGAATAGAATCAGGGACGAGAACCAGGATTGGGCTGAGGGCACAGGGTTATACACGAGACAAAAAGGGCAGATCTGAGGGTCAAGGGCCAATAGGGATAGGGAAAAGTGGTGCAGAGGGGTAACTAAGAACCAGGGGGAGCCAACAGGGTAACGGGTGGAGTACTGTGGCAAAATTAAGCCAATGGGGCTTAAGTGTAGAAGAGATTCTTAGAGAGCAAGGGCATGATTTACTTTGGGATTGGGCCTGAGCTATCCTGGGCTAGGCCTCAGAGTTGGGCCTGAATAGTAGTGAATAGACCTGTGGTGCAGCAAGAAATTAGATTAAGGTGTGTTTAGTATTAATTAGTATAGTTATAGCAATTTCACCGTGACGGCCTTAAAGTTAAGATTGTTTACATTCCTTTCTGTTCAAGTGCCAATTAGAGAGCACCTGTTACTGTAAACTATCTGAAACTGTATTTAACCGACCATCTTGTGACAATAAAAGGAGAATGCATGCATTAGCCATATTGGTTGTATCGTGCATTGCTCTGTCCAGTCTCCCATGTATTTTTCAGACCCCTGGCTTCAGTTAAGGAAGGGAAGAATATTCTGGAAAGAGTACATACATGGTGAACAGGGACTGAACAGGGGTGACATTAACTAACTAACCAATAATATAACAGAACTTAAAATATATTATCATGTGGCCATAAAGCCCCATGGGAGGGAAGCTTTTCTCACCATAACCTAGAGGGGTATTTCTGCCTATTTGCATCAGTCCCTCCAGGGTTGAGGTATAACTGCCCTAGTGGCAGGCCCCCAGGCCTCCACAGCACCCTTCTCCTGGCACACCGCCATCCTAATCCCAGCCTTTTCAAATGACGTGACCACCCTACTCCCAAGACATGGCCACTCTTCTCTGGGGATGTGGCCACCTTTCTGAGCTGGGACTGAAACTCCTCTCCAGGGTTGTTTTTCTGGGACAGACTTCTCCTTAGGAAAGGTTTTTAACCCAGGAGCAGGACTCTGGTGCAGGCTCTGACCCTGATCGATCCCCCAGCTCCCTCCCTGAGCCCTTTGGTCTCTCCTTGTGCACAAATCCCTTGGTGACTTCAGCTGGAGTTGGCTGCAGTCTGGCATCAATAAACTGAAACATTTATTGCACCATTTAAATCTAATGTTATCCCTTCATTCCTTCCCACTGGTCTCCCTCAGTTCTGGGGGCAGCTCATCCCCCACTGAACATCCCCTTCCTCGGGCTCCAACACTCAGCTCTGCCCCAGGAATGGCCCTGGGATCCGGAATGTCTCAGGCCGGTGGGATCAGTCAGAGCCATCCATCTCCCAGCACAAGAGAGGGAGGGCCAGACAAGAGCTGGGATGCACCTGAAGGTTTAAGACCCATCATATTTTCTGCTTTAATCAGCAGCTCCCAGTGCTGACTGAGGGTGAGATAAACTCTGTCAGCCCTTCTGCAGGTGGGAAACTGGAGTCTCAGAATAAAAAACGAAGCCAGGGTAGAAATGCATCAGGATCCCAGGAAATACCATTTCCTTGGACAGCAGTGCTAAATGGAGGGAGCAAATGCTTCTCATGGACTCCATCCAAATGCCCTTGGTGCTGAAGAGCTGTTCCAAAGGGTTGGGGACCAGATGGATGGATGGATGGATGGAGTTTTTATATTGGAAGGGAGGGGAGGGCCATGCCAGCCCCCCATTCAATAGCATGGACTGTGCTCCCAGTTCTTCCATGGAATCCTGCAGCTCCCACACTGCTGGACACCTCCCTGGCTGCAGAACAGGCAACAGTGATGCTTTGGGGACATCAGTCCCCTTTGCCTCCTCTGAGCACCCCCATGGGCTGTGCTGGCCCGACCCCTCCCTCCTGTCCCAGCTTGGGGGTTCTCCTTCTGAACCTGGAGAGTTCCAGTTCCTCCTGCCTGTGGATTAGGACCACACAGATGGAGAGGGCACTGGAGCAGCAAATCCCATTAGAGGGGGAAGATCATCCCAGGAAACCTCCTCGGGAGGTCGGGGCACTGGAGATACAGGGGGAACCTACACCCAGGAGCGGGATGAGGAGGGAAGGACCGAGGCTTCCCTATCCCATCTGGGCAAGGGGAGCCTCGGTGCAGCCGAGCTGTAGCTGGGCCAGGGAGAGGGGCGTCATGTGAAAAAATGATTCCGGCACCTCACGGCTCTGACCCAACTTTTCAGCTCAACCTCTCCTGCCAAGGCAGCAATTCCAGAGCTGCAGCTCCTGATAAAACCTAAAACCATTGCCCATAAATTGTAATAAATAAATAGCAGCTGCAGATCAAAGTATATCCATCAAGGGCTTCCTCTTTTTTTTTTTTTATGAATGGCTATGGATTCGGAGATGCCATTTGCCAGTAGTCTGTCAGTGGAGCCTGCATTTAAAATCAATTTGGTAATTACAACTCTGACTCGGAGCCACAAATCAAAAGGGAAACTTCAGCCCTTCAGGATGTTTTGGCCCATTAGGGAGCTGGTAATTACGCACCCCAGCCGGGCATTAATTTAAGGCCCCGGTGGAAAAGCGCTGGTGTGAATTTGAGACAGGAAACTGGCTGTGAGGAATTTCCAAGGTTGGCGTTGTGCTGTCAATCTGTTTACAGCTACCTCCCTGGATATGCTGGAAATCTGAGGGAACACTTGCTGAACCTGCCACCGCCATTGTGTCGGTTTATTTTTCCTGGGGAAAGGGGCTGGTCTTCTGTCGGTGAGAGATAAATGAGGAAAATATCTGGACTCTGTGTTTACACAGGATCTGCAGTGTTTGCACGAGGCTGCTCCAGGGCACGGGGACGCCAGGGTGATGGGCGGGGGGGTTGCACAGGGACAGATCCGGGTGTGCCAATGGAGAGGGCTCTGACAGCACGAGCCACAGGAATGGGTTTCAGCGGCTGTGACTGCAAAGCCATCCCTGTGGCCTCCCCTGGGATGTGTGAGGAGGAGTCAGGAGCTGTGCTGGGACCTGTGACTGCAAAGCACCCGGTGGAGAGGGCTCTGACAGCACAAGCCACGGGAATGGGTTTCAGCGACTGTGACTGCAAAGCCACCCCTGTCCCCTCCCCTGGGACATGTAGCTTTTGCCCTTGCAGAGAATCCCTGGCCACTCCCATTTCCCAGGAGGAGCCAGGGGAGCAAGAGGGTCTCTCCAGCCAGCCCAGCCCAACTCAGCTCAGCCCAGCCCAGCCCTGCAGAGCCAGGTCTGGCTGTTCCTGTGGAACTGGACAATGTTCAGGAGCTGCAAATGTTATTAATAGTCATAAACTGCTCTGGTTCCTCAAAATATCCTGTTACTGGTTGTGTCCAGGTTCTCCCGGAGGCTATTCCCACATCCCCTCGTGCCTGGGAGGCAGGTCTCCATCAGGAGAGCTGCAGAGAGAGTTAAGCCCCAGGGAGCAGCAGGAGGATAAGGCTGGATTTGGGATACTGGGGAAGGAGAAGCCCCTGGCAATCCTGGCTCAGCCGGATCTGCCTGTTCCAGCCCAGCAGGGGCTGCAGAGGCTATATCCCATGGGATGAACTGGGACTCTCCTGTGACCTGTGCTGAGCGAGAGACCCCAGCACCCTGTGAAAGGCTCAAAAATGTGACAATTAATGGAGATCACAGGGTCAGAAAGGCTCTGCTGCCCTGTTCCTCCTTGGCAGACATCCCTCAGTCCCTCTCCATAGAATGTGCAGAAGTGCAGCCAGCTCCAACCACTGTAAGGGCTTCACTGGGAACAACAGAGCTACTGGGTGGATACAAAACCAAACAGTAGGAATTTCTCATTCTGGATTGACAGTTTTTAATTTCAAATCTCTAAGCACTCAGCAGAGCAGTGCCACAGGTTCCTGCAAATCCGTGTCCCTTTGGAAAACACCCTGGAGCAGGACACAGCTATTTTCTATCAGGAACATGTCAGTGCTTGGTAGACACCATCCGAGGTCCCACAGGCACAAACTCAGGCCGTGGCCATGACAGAGCCAAGGTGAGACTGGGGAGGAGGCCAAGGACTGACCCTGTCTGCTCCTGGGATAATTTATCTCCCAGAGCCAGCTCAGATTTCCTGGCTTCAGCACTGCTCTTGAAAATTTATGGGTTGAGAAAGTTCTTGGAGCCCAAATCCCTCACCTTGTCACCTCTTCAACCTCGTGTTTATCAAGACACAAGTTCCTCTTCCTCCTACCCTTTTGTTAGGGGTTAAGTTTCTTTCTTTTTCACCTATAGAATTTTTTCCCAAGGGTTGCTTAGCAGCTAATGGCTGAGTACTTATCAGTGCTCAGCTGAAACAAAAAAGATAGACCCTGGCATTTAGCTACACCCTTTTGTCTCTGAGAGTTTCTCTCGAGGGAAAGAGAAAGACAGGGCTGGAGAGCAGCTTCACTTTTAGTGTAGTCTGCATCGGGAGAAGAGGGGGCTGCCGTTGCTGCGTGAGCTTCTCACTGGCACCACCGAGATCTAGTCCTGAAGAGAGCTGCTATCATCTGCTTGTGTGCCCAGGAAGATCCTGATCTCTCTCCTTTTGCTGCCCTGCTGGAGTTGGCTCAGCCCTGTCCCACTGCCTCAGCGCTGTTTTAGAGCTGCTCTGCACCGCGGGCCCGCACTGCCCTCCCGGCTGGACATCCCTGCCCCCCAGTGACCACCGACGGAGCTCCGAACTTCATCCAATCCACCAGCCCGGGATACCCCACCGTTCCAGCTTAGTACCTTTTTTTTAGAGTCCCCAGAGACCAGACTGCCCCGAGTTTTGTGAGACCAAGCTCCGTCAAGGTCCCTGGTTCTGTTTTCGCTATTAATTGCTGTAGTTGTTGTTGTTTGTTTGCCTTGTTATACCTATTAGTAAAGAACTGTTATTCCTATCCCCATATCTCTGCCTGAGAGCCGTTTTAATTTTCTAAATTATAATAATTTGAAAGAAAGAGATTTGAATTATCCATCCCAAGAGAGGCCCTGCCTCTCTTTAGCAGATACCTGTCTTCTTTCAAAACCAAGACAGATTCTGGAGCCCAACGTGGGGCTCGAGGGCATTGAGAGAAAAAGGAATAACAGTTCTTAAGTGACCTGATTTCTTGTGCACTGGATATAGAAACCTTGATAGGTAACGCCATGTAGTCTAACTTATCCTGGTTCGGGTGGCATGTGGTTGTGGCTTTATTTTGCCCATTTACAGGCCCTTACCTAAACATGGGCCCTATAACAAAAGCTACTGTGGCTGTTATCCAGTTTGTTTTATGGGCTGATAAGGTGAGGAATTCACTGATTTTTAACTTGCTCTGGACAGCAGGCACGTGGATACGTGGCTACCACATACTAAGTGGGTGTATTTAGGGTTACTTTAAGAATAGTACTTTCTGTGAGGAAATGACAGTGGGGGAAGTTTTCCAGACTTTTAGCCAGTTCCTTATGCCTACTCTACCAGCTTTTGAAGAGTTCAAATTTCCTCTAGAAACTAACCAAATGTTGCTGATGATCCTAGCTTATTTAGCTTTCAAAGATAAGGTGAGGTCAATTTGGAGCACTGCACAGACTAGGGATATTGCTGTAGGGCCTGATACTGTCCCAGAAGCTAGAGATACTGCTGTGGGGCCTGATACTGTCCCAGAGGCTAGAGATACTGCTGTAAGGCATGATACTGCCCCAGAGGCTGGGAATGCTGCCATAGAGCCTGGGGCCAATGCCCCAGAGACTGGGGATGCTGGCCCACTGCCTGACCCTGCCCCGCAGCCCACCCCAGAAATGAACCACCCCGATTGGGTGGGGGTTCTAGTGAAAGAGATACATGAGATGGGCCAGGTGCTGAAAGAATACATTTCCCCAGCTGGTGAGAAGCCCTCCCCTTGCCCTGAAAAGGGAGAATCCGATGGTGCAGCAGTAGAACCCACAGAGGTTACAACCGTCCAGGTTCCAGCTCAACCACAAGACCAGTCACAACCAGCCGCAGTTGCCCCTGTAGAAAGAAGTATAAGATGAAATCAGAGCACCCAGGTAAAAAAGATAAGAAAGGAGGGCCCTCACAGCCCACAAGGGAACCAGAGGTTGAGATTGTCACCGAGTCCCTGACTTATGAAAGCCTACGTAATCTGCAAAAAGATATTGCACGACAGGGACGTGAGGCTTATACAACTTAGTTACTTCGGGTTTGGGACCTTATAAGTACAGGCGTGCAACTGGATGGTGGTGAGGCAAGGAACTTAGGACCCTTGACCCAGGACTCAAGAGTGAATCAAGTATTTGTAAGGGAGCAAAGGCCCCTTCCCCTCTGAGAGCGACTTCTAATGAGTGTAAGGGAGAGGTTTGTCCACAGAGACAGAATGCAGGAGCACCATCATAGAAGTCATTGGAAAACCCTTGAAGAAGGGATCCAACAGCTGAGGGAAGTGGCAATATTAGAGGTACTCTTTAAGAGGGGTGGAGAGCATGACAATGACCCTGACAAGGTCAGGTGCACAGGGCAGATGTTGTGGAACCTGGCAAGTAAAAGGCCATCTCAATACACCACCTTCATTGCAATGATCAATCCTGATAGCAACCGAGAGACAGTAGGTTCTGTCGCCAACAGGCTCAGAAATTATGAGAGCATGATCAGTAGCCCAATGCAGGCTCAGGTCTCTGCCATAGCTAAAGAACTCAAAGAGGAGATAATAAGGGAAGTGAGAGGGGAGGTGAGGGAGGAGGTGAGGGAAGAGATGAGGAGGAACAGTTCCCATGCAGCACCAGTGTGAGTCACAGGCCCCAGAGCCAGAGCCCAATGCCCTCCAGCTAGAGAGAGAGGGTACACCCCAAGGGCTGACCTGTGTTTTTTCTTGCGTGACCATAGGGAAGACATGAGAAGGTGGGATGGAAAACCCACTTCTGCCCTGGCAGCACGGGTGCGTGAGCTCAAAGAGAGAAACACTAACCGAGGGGGTCCCACTAAAATGAAAGTAGCCTCAACCTCCCATGACCAAGCCACCAGGTATTATAGAAGTGAAGATGATATGTCAGATCCCCTTGAAAGAACCTCTACGATGTATGCCCAAGAAAAGAATAATAACCAGTGCTAGAGGGGCCCTGCCTCTAGCCAAGAAGAGGCACGGGAAAACCGAGTCTTTTAGACTGTGTAGATTCGATAGCCTGGCACATCAGAGCCACAGAAAAATTAAGATTTACTAGATACTGGTGCGCAGTGTACCCTGATGCCATCAAGACATGTAGAGGCAGAACCCATTTCCATTGCTGGAGTGACAGGGAGATCACAGCAACTGACTCTGGTGGAAGCCGAGGTGAGCCTGACCAGGAAAGAGTGGCAGAAACATCTGATTGCAACCGGCCCAAAGGCCCCATGTATCCTAGGCATTAACTTCCTCAGGAATGGGTATTACAAAGACCCTAAGGGACTCAGATGGGCTTTTGGAATAGCTGCTGTAGAGGCAGAGGGCATCAAGAAATTGAACACCTTGCCTGGACTGTCAGAGAACCCATCTGCAGTAAGACACCTGAAGGTAGAAGAACAACGAGTGCCAGTTGCCACCTCGACGGTGCAGCGCCGGCAGTATCAGACCAATCGAGATGCCGTGATCCCCATCCACAAGATGATCCGGGAGCTAGAGAGGCAAGAGGTAGTCAGCAAAACCCACTCACCCTTCAACACCCCCATCTGGCCTGTGCGCAAGTCTGATAGAGAATAGAGACTGACTGTAGACTATCGTGCATTGAATGAAGTGACACCACCGCTGAGCGCTGCTGTGCCAGACATGTTGGAACTCCGGTACGAGCTGGAGTCCAAGGCAGCGAAGTGGTACGCCACTATTGACATTGCTAATGCATTTTTCTCCATTCCTCTAGCTGCAGAGTGCAGGCCTCAGTTTGCATTCACATAGAAGGGCGTGCAGTACACCTAGAACCGACTGCCCCAGGAGTGGAAGCACAGTCCCACCATCTGCCATAGACTGATCCAGGCTGCACTAGAAAAAAGAGAGGCTCCAGAACATCTGCAGTACATCGATGACATCATTGTGTGGGGGAACACGGCAATAGAAGTGTTTGAGAAAGGGGAGAAGATCATCCAGATTCTCCTGGAAGCCGGCTTTGCCATGAAGAAGAGCAAGGTCAAGAGACCTGCCCAAGAGATCCAGTTCTTAAAGGTAAAGTGGCAAGATAGACGTCGCCAGATACCCACAGAAGTAATCAACAAGATCACCGCAATGTCTCCACCGACCAACAAGAAAGAAACACAAGCTTTCCTAAGTGCCATAGGCTTTTAGAGAATGCACATTCCCGAGTACAGCCAGATTGTGAGTCCTCTCTACCTAGTTACCTGCAAGAATGATTTCCGCTGAAGCCCTGAACAGCAGCAAGCCTTTGCCCAGATCAAGCAAGAGATCGCTCATGCAGTAGCCCTTAGCCCAGTGAAGACGAGACCAGAAGTAAAGAACGTGCTCTACTCAGCAGCTGGGAACAATAGCCTGTCCTGGAGCCTATGGCAGAAGGTGCCGAGTGAGACTCGAGGCCGACCACTGAGATTCTAGAGCCGAAGCTACAGAAAGTCGGAAGCCAACTATACTCCCACAGAGAAAGAAATCTTAGCCGCCTATGAAAGAGTTCAAGCTGCCTCAGAGGTGATTAGTACAGAGGCGCAACTCCTCCTGGCACCCCGACTGCCTGTGCTGGGGTGGATGTTTAAAAGAAAAGTTCCCTCTACCCACCATGCCACCGACACCACATAGAGCAAATAGATTGCCCTCATCACACAGCGCGCCCGTATTAGAAACCCAAACCGCCCTGAGATTTTAGAAGTTATTACCAACTAGCCAGAAGGTGAAAGCTTTAGTCTCATAGACGAAGAAGAGCAAAAACAAGTGACACGAGCTGAAGAAGCACCACCGTACAACCAACTGCCAGCAGAAGAGACACAGTACGCTCTTTTCACTGATAGTTCCTGTCGCATTGTAAGCATGAACCAGAAATAGAAGGCAGCTGTATAGAGCCCCACATGACAGGTGGCACAAGCCACTGAAGGAGAAGTTGGATCGAGTCAACTTGCTGAACTCAAAGCCATTCAGTTAGCCCTAGACATTGCTGAAAGAGAGAAGTGGCCAAAGCTCTACCTCTACACTGATTCGTAGATAGTAGCCAATGCTCTGTAGAGTTGGCTGGAAAAGTAGAAAAAAGCCAACTGGCAGCGTCAGAGAAAACCAATCTGAGCTGCTGATGAGTAGAAAGACATTGCCACTCAGGTAGAGAAGCTACCTGTGAAAGTCCGCCATGTAGATGCCCATGTCCCCAAGAGCAGAGCTAATGAAGAGCACCGAAACAACGAGCAAGTAGATCAGGCTGCCAAGATAGAAGTATCAAAGATAGACTTAGACTAGCAGCACAAGGGAGAGCTGTTCCTAGCTCGATAGGCCCATGATGCTTCAAGACATCAAGGCAGAGATGCCACCTATAAGTGGGCACGAGACCAAAGAGTAGATCTAACCATAGACAGTATTTCCCAGGTTATCCATGACTGTGAGACATGCGCTGCGATCAAGCAGGCCAAGCGGGTGAAGCCCCTATAGTATGGAAGACGATAGTCTAAATATAAGTATAAAGAAGCCTGGCAGATTGACTACATCACCCTTCCCCAGACCCGCCAAAGCAAGCGCTATGTGCTGACCATAGTGGAAGCCACCACTAGATAGCTAGAGACCTACCCTGTGCCTCACGCTACTGCCCAGAACACCATCCTAGGCCTTGAAAAACAAGTCCTGTAGAGACATAGCACTCCTGAAAGAATTGAGTCAGACAATAAGACCCATTTCAAGAACAGCCTTGTAAACACCTGGGCTAGAGAACATGGCATCGAATAGATATATCACATCCCTTATCATGCACCAGCTGCCGAGAAAGTTGAACGATGCAATAGCCTGCTTAAAACCACCTTGAAAGCACTGAGTAAGAGGTCTTTCAAGAACTGAGAGATTAATTTAGCAAAAGCCACATAGTTAGTGAACACCAGAAGTTCCACCAACCGAGCAGGCCCTGCCCAGTCTGAGCCCCTGAGAACAATAGATAGAGATAAAGTTCCAGTAGTACACATGAGAGATATGCTGAGAAAAACTGTTTGAGTTAATCCTGCCTCCAGCAAAGACAATCCCATCCGTGGGGTTGTCTTTGCTCAGAGACCAAGTTGCACTTGGTGGGTAATGCAGAAAGATAGACAAACCCGATGCATACCTCAAGGAGACCTTCTTTTAAAGTGAACTACCCATGCCACTGTATCCATACCCATATCTGCATGTATATATGTATATAATTAAAGTAGTGCATGTATGTATATAGTTTAGAAGTTTAAATTCAATGTAATATGTTAGTATGAGAAAAAATTCGGGGTAGATTAATGTTAGGGGTTAAGTTTCTTTCTTTTTCACCTATAGAATTTTTTCCCAAGGGTTGCTTAGCAGCTAATGGCTGAGTACTTATCAGTGCTCAGCTGAAACAAAAAAGATAGACCCTGGCATTTAGCTACACCCTTTTGTCTCTGAGAGTTTCTCTCGAGGGAAAGAGAAAGACAGGGCTGGAGAGCAGCTTCACTTTTAGTGTAGTCTGCATCGGGAGAAGAGGGGGCTGCCGTTGCTGCGTGAGCTTCTCACTGGCACCACCGAGATCTAGTCCTGAAGAGAGCTGCTATCATCTGCTTGTGTGCCCAGGAAGATCCTGATCTCTCTCCTTTGCTGCCCTGCTGGAGTTGGCTCAGCCCTGTCCCACTGCCTCAGCGCTGTTTTAGAGCTGCTCTGCACCGCGGGCCCGCACTGCCCTCCCGCTGGAACATCCCTGCCCCCCAGTGATCACCGACGGAGCACCGAACTTCATCCAATCCACCAGCCCGGGATACCCCACCGTTCCAGCTTAGTACCTTTTTTTAGAGTCCCCAGAGACCAGACTGCCCCGAGTTTTGTGAGACCAAGCTCCGTCAAGGTCCCTGGTTCTGTTTTCGCTATTAATTGCTGTAGTTGTTGTTGTTTGTTTGCCTTGTTATACCTGTTAGTAAAGAACTGTTATTCCTATCCCCATATCTCTGCCTGAGAGCCGTTTTAATTTTCTAAATTATAATAATTTGAAAGAAAGAGATTTGAATTATCCATCCCAAGAGAGGCCCTGCCTCTCTTTAGCAGATACCTGTCTTCTTTCAAAACCAAGACACCTTTGTTTCAGCTCTTGGAGTACAGAGCTTGGTCCTGGCAATGCCTGGGCCATGTGAAAGTGGGATAAATCCTCCCTGTCCTCTCTTTGTCCTCACTCCTCTCTTTTTGTCCCTGTTTTCCTTCTTCTGGCGTGACATCCTTCTCTTTTCCACCTCCACATGTTCTCTGCCACTTCCCTGCTCTCTGTTTCACTTCCTTGTCTTGGCAAAATGGGCATCTTTGAGCCTGGGAGTTGCCACAGCAACAGGAAAATCATGGTGACATTGGGATGGGTGCTGGATTGATGTCCTGCACATTGCCCATCAACACCTGGGATGTTCGAAGGCTCTTGGGGCAGGGAATGGCCATGGGGAATGACAGGCTCAGGGAGGGCATACCCCGCCATAGGAGAGGAGTTTCTTCCTCTTCCATTTGTTATTGTTTTCATGGAGAAAAAATATGTCCAGGTTTCTTTCCAAAGAGTTTCACTGTCTCACGGATTTTCAGTCAGTCACCTGTGGTGTAAGAAGCAATTTAGTGGGATCAGCAGGGAACCTTCCAGGCTTGAGCAGCAGGAAACAAAGGAGGGCAGCAAGGTCCCTGCTGGGAGAGGAGGCGGTTTCAGCACTTGGATGAGGATTGCTGGGAATGTCCAACCCCGAGCATGAGGGGAGCCTAAGTGAGGGGGTGGGAGGCACTCAAGTGCCAGGGATTTGTGAAGAAGGCTTATAAAAATGCTGGAAGTAATGAAAGGAGAAAAGAATGACCAGAAGAACAGAGAAGTTTATTCCAGGAGGAGTGCCATGGCTGTGGAGGAAAGAGAGGAGGAAATCTGAGAGCTCAATAAAACCATGGACAATCAAGATGATGTTGCCCTGATTTTCAAAAGCCTTCGGATATTTACATACTTGGAGTCAGAATTCCCACACTTTTCTCAAAACACTATGTGTTTTTCACATTCCTTCTTGGAGGAGGAGAAAATTGACAGACTGTTCAACTAGCCAATGTGATTCGGAGGAGATATGTTATCCTCCAATCCACTCTCATTTTAGAGAGTCTATAAAATGTAGAAACTGTAAATAAAGTTCTCCCCTTTTGCCTTGGGCGACTGAGCGTGTCCAGCGTGCTCCTTCCGTGTCCAGCGTGACAATTGGTGACCCCTCGTGGGAACAGCGTTTGGTGCTCATCGGAGTGTGAGGCACTTTGGGTGAGATCGGTGATTTTAAACCCCTCTCTTCCCTGCTTGTGTAGTGGCCGCTTGGCACTTTGCCTGCAGCTTTTGGAAACATGCCAACCCTTGCGTCTTTTCGGGAGGACTCACTGGTCCTCGATATCTGGAGAGATTTGCTGGAAAGGAGACAGGTTTCTGTCTCCCAGGGTGGCTTTGAGGAGATCTTCCGATGGGCGAGAGGCCAAGGTTTTTTTTCAGATCCCAAGGAGGCTTTCTCCAGGGAGGCGTGGTCTCTGCTTGGTGAACACCTCCTTGAGACCCTCTCTATTGACTGTGACGTTGAGATCGCACAACTTTTGATGCACTGGAAGAGGTTTAATAGCTCTTTCCACTGGTCTGAGAGCTCTAGTCCCCAAGGTTCTGTTCGAGATCTCGGCTCCCAGCCAGGTTCTCCCGTCACGGAGGACCGAGAGGGTGAAGGGTAAGCCGAGGTCCTTTCAGAGGCGGGGGAGGAATTTGAGCCGCGGCAGGAGGCAGAGCCCTCCCTCCCCCCCCGCGGCGCTGTGAAGGGAGACGTCTCCGTCTCAGAGCGCGGCCCTCGGGCCCCCGGCCAAGGCGTGGGCGGCACCCCGCAGCCTGCTGGAGGCTCCGTGGGGCCGGCAAAGCCGGCCCCGCCTCTCCCCGCTCTGCAGAAGCGGCGGAGTGGGAAGGAACTGCCCTCCCCTAGTGCCTTCCCGGCGTTCGGGGGTGGGGAGGAGTCCCAAGATCGGTCTCTGCCTCTCATTGGGCAGGACTCTGTAACAACGCTCTGCCCAAATTGTGGCGTCTGCACGACCCACGCCCTGGAGGCAGGAAGAGCGGGGCCGGCGGCGGAGCCGCCGGCCCCGGCAGGACCTCCACCAAACCCCCCCTGCCTCCGTACAGCCCGAGGGGCTGCCCTGGGCAGTGGAGGCAGGCGGGGATGGGGCGCTGACCGGCCTGTCAGGCACCACCCCACACCTAGCGGGGGGAGCGTTGGCTGCGATGGATCTGCAAGCTGCAAAAGGGGTCCTCTTAGGGGCGGTTCCAGACCCCCCCTTCCCCGCGCTGCCCCCCCCGGGTGTGACGGGGGGTGGTGTTTTCGGCGCGGGGATGACCTTGGGCTTGGGCGGGGCTGCGCAGCTGCCCGATCTCTCCCCGCCGCTGCCCCCGGTCACGGCGCAGGGCGGTGACCTGGCTCAGCGAGCCGCGCCCCTCTCTGCGCCTCGTTCCCCCCCCCCGCGCCGCGGCAGTCGTTGCCCGCGGCTGCGCCCGTCCCGTCTGCGCCGGCTGCGGGGACCCGTGCCCGTGATGTGGCCGGGGCTGCTGGTTCCTCTGCGAGCGTGGGTTCGGCTGGAGCCGGCCTGGGCCCGGCGCTCCCCTTCTCTGCGGGTGCGGGCGACGCGATGTCAGGTGGTGTTGAGCTGGCCCCCGCTCAGGCACCTGACCCAGAGCCTGTGGGGTCAACGGGACGGGGTCTAACAGGTGCTGCCGCCTCATCGGGGGGCTTCCAGGCTTTCCCTGTGCTTAGGGGTGTCACCCACAATACTCATCAACCCCTATCCTGGTAGGCTACAATGGAGCTCCGTGATCAGGCTGGCAAATATGGTCTGGGGTCTGACCAGGTCATGCAGATGCTTCGTGTACAGGCTGCTGACTTGTTGACACCCTATGATATCCGAAGCATAGCTCGTGTTCTTTTTCAGCCTGTGGAATACGAGATCTTCGAGTCCATATGGACTGAGTTAGCAGTCAGGGCCGTGCAGTGGAACACCATGCGGGGTCCGGAGGACCCCAGACGTGAGATCAGCACGGATGTTCTGCTGGGCACAGGCAATTATGCTGGCCCGAATGGGCAGGCTGGCTTTGACCCCCTGGTGCTTGAGCAGTGCCAGGAAACAGGCATGCCAGCAGTCATCCAAACCATTGAAATGGCGGCCCTGAAGGAGTCCTTTGTGGCAGCTGTCCAGGGGGCTGACGAGCCTTTCCTGCAGTTTGCAGGCAGGCTGACTGCTGCTGTGGAGAAACAGGTGGCAGATCCTGACGCAAGGAGACATATACTCAAACACCTTGCGAGGCACAACTGCAACGCTGCCTGCAAAGCAATTATAGAGGCGCTTCCTGGGGATCCTTCTGTCCCCCAGATGGCACAGGCCTGTGCGAGGTTGCGCACCTCAGGTCGTAAGCGGGCTGCTGTGGCCACTGCCATGCAGCCTGCTATGACCACTGCCATGCAGCCTGCTCTGGCCCCTGCTGTGCAGCCAGTCTGGGCAGTGCCCCAGGGCAGCCAGCAGCAGAAAAGGTTTGTGCAGGCCAGCGGGAAACAAGGGAAGAAGCGAAAGAAGTCCACGGTTCCCTTGTGTTTCTGTGGTCGCTGTGGCAGACCGAATCATCTGTCGAATGCCTGCAAGGCCACTGTTCACGTTAACGGTCAGGCCTTGCTGGGCTCGGGAAACAGGAAGCGAAGCGCGAAGGGGAGACGCGCGCAGACAAAAATCTCTCTCCAAGCCCCAGAGCCGATGGAGGTCTGCTCGGTCAACTCACAGCCAGCACCCGCGGCTCAGCAGGTGTTGATGTCTGCACAGCAGACACGATTGTGTTAGAGACCAGCGACGTGCACAAGGTCCCATTGGATGCCTTTGGCCCCTTGGGTGATGGTATGAGTGCTCTCCTTATGGGGAGGTCTAGTACCACCCTTCAGGGTCTCATTGTGCACATGGGACTCATTGATGCGGATTTCACGGGACAAATTTGTGCCATGGTATCCACATCAAAACCCCCTGTCACTATCCCAAAGGGAACACGGCTTGCTCAACTTGTGCCTTTTAGATCCTCTGTTTGCAGGGCAGTTGACCGGTCGCGAGGAGACGGCGGCTTTGGGTCCACTGGGATGCCTCAAGTGCACTGGACCACTGTCCTGTCCGACGACCGTCCCATAAAGCCGTGTACCCTGTCCATCCCTGGCGCGACACCTCCGGAAATTTGCCTCCGCGGACTGATTGATTCCGGGGCTGACATCACGATCCTCTCGCTCGCTGCCTGGCCCCCTGAGTGGCCCTTGAGTCCCGTGCAGACGTCTGTTGTGGGACTGGGAGGAACGAAGCAGTGCTACGTGAGCCAGCAGCCCGTGGTCATCACAAACTCAGAGGGACAATCAGCTGTAGTCCGGCCTCATGTTACTTCGACTGAGGCTAACCTCTGGGGGAGGGATGTTCTGGCCGCGTGGGGGGTGCGCATCGGGACAGATTTTTAATGGGGGCCACTGTGACGAAGGGCACAGACTGTCCTACGCCTCCTTTACGGTGGCTGGTGGACAAACCTGTCTGGGAGAACCAGTGGCCTCTCCCTAAAGAAAAGCTCGTTGCCCTTCGAAATCTAGTGCAGGAGCAGTTGGACCAGGGTCGTCTGGAGCCTTCTACCAGTCCCTGGAACACTCCTGTCTTCTGCATTAGAAAAAAGTCTGGGAAATGGAGGTTGTTACAAGACCTCCGGAAAGTGAATGCCGTGATGGAAAGCATGGGAACGTTGCAGGCGGGCATGCTTTCGCCTACCATGCTTCCAGCGGATTGGCCGATCCTCATCGTGGATCTGAAGGATTGTTTCTTTACGATCCCTTTACATCCCGATGACAGACAAAAATTTGCCTTCACGGTGCCAGCAATTAACAATGCTGAGCCCGCACAGAGATATCAATGGACGGTTTTGCCCCAAGGGATGCGGAATTCTCCCGCCATATGCCAATGGTATGTGGCCCGTGCCTTGTCTGGAGTTCGCAGGCAGTTTCCCAACGCCCATGTATATCACTACATGGACGACATTCTGGTGGCTGCACCCACCCAGGATGAACTGCTGAGGATACAGCCTCAGTTGATTGATGCTTTGCACGCTCATGGGCTGCAAGTGGCTCCAGAAAAGGTTCAACAAGAGCCTCCTTGGAAGTATTTGGGGGTCAAGATTCTGGAACGGACAATCCGTCACCAGGAGGTGCAATTTGTGCGTTCGGTGAAAACACTGAACGACGCCCAGAAATTGGTAGGCGTCATCATGTGGTTGCGTCCGTATTTGGGACTAACCAATGGACAACTGTCTCCTTTGTATGATTTGTTAAAGGGAGACACCGATTTAAAGTCACCTCGTGAATTGACCCCTGAGGCACGTAAAGCCCTGGAGGAGGTTCAGCAAGCTGTTTCCGCTTGCCAAGTGTACCGCATTGACCCCTCCGTTGATATCACTGTGTTCATCACTGCTCCAGATTTACATCCTACAGGTATCATCGGCCAATGGAATGACAAATGGTCGGATTCCTTGCACATCTTGGAATGAGTCTTCCTGCCCCACCAGCCGCAGAAGACGGTAACTCCGTTATCTGAGCTGGTTGCTCGATTTGTGATCAAATGCCGGCAACGGTGTTTGCAACTGATGAGAGCAGACCCCGCAAAGATCGTGATCCCAATTGATCGGGAAAATTTTGACTGGAGCCTTGCAAACAGTGTTACTATGCAGTGTGCTCTGGAAAATTTCACAGGGCAGATTGTTTATCATCTGCCCAGCCACAAGCTACTGCACGTGGCGAAAAATACACAGATTTCTTTGCGGCCCAAATGTAGCCAGGAACCGGTGCAAGGACCCACCGTCTTCACGGACGGTTCGGGAAAGACAGGAAAGGCCATTGTAACCTGGAAGGATGGAGCAGAGTGGCAGGTTGTGGAAGGTCATGAGGATGGTTCAGCCCAATTGGTTGAGCTAAAGGCTGTGGTCATGGCATTCGAGAAGTTTTCCCAGGAACCTTTCAACTTGGTCACGGATTCCGCCTATGTGGCCGACATCACACAGAGACTGGGTTATTCAGTTTTGAAGGAGGTCAGTAATCCTGCCTTGTTTCAGTTACTGAAGACCCTGTGGTGTGCCATCCAGGCCTGGGTTCACCCATATTATGTTCTGCATACAAGGAGCCACACTAATTTGCCAGGGTTTGTAGCGGAAGGTAACGCGAGGGCTGACAAGTTGGCTAACCCAGCGTGGGTAGCACCTCAGCCAGATGTACTCGCGCAGGCCAAGGCATCACATGAGTTCTTCCACCAGAACACACATACGTTGCAAAAGCAATTTCAGCTGACAGCAACTGAGGCTCACAACATTGTTGAGTCATGTGACGACTGTCATGCCCTTGGTGCACCTTTGCCAGCAGGGGTAAACCCCAGAGGCCTTAGGGCCTTGGAGCTTTGGCAGACTGATGTCACCCAGGTTGCCGAGTTTGGCCGGCTCAAGTATGTGCATGTCACGGTGGACACGTTCTCCTCTGCAATGTGGGCTTCTGCTCACACTGGAGAAAAGAGCCGTGATGTCATTGCCCATTGGAGGCAGGCCTTTTCCATTCTTGGTATACCTTCTGCTGTGAAAACTGACAATGGTCCTGCTTATGCATCAGGGAAGGTGTGGCAGTTCCTGCAATTGTGGGGTGTTTCACACAAGTTTGGTATCCCACATTCTCCGACTGGTCAAGCTATTGTAGAACGCGCTCATGGTACTCTGAAGCGGGTTCTACAAAAACAAAAACGGGGAATGCAGGGTGAAACCCCGCACAGTCGGTTGGCAAAGGCTTTGTACACCATCAATCATCTTACGGTGCCACAGAACTCAAATAACACTGTCATCGTGATCACCATCTTTCGTTGCAGGGTTCGGACGAGACACATCAGCCTCGAGCAAAGGTGCGAGTGAAAAATCTAGTCACCAAACAGTGGGAAGGTCCCTACGACCTTGTCATTTTGGGGCGTGGGTATGCGTGCGTGTCCACAGATACTGGGACACGCTGGGTACCCTCGAACTGTGTCCGTCCTGACCTGCGACCTCAGAGACAGAACCCGGCCAACAGGCAAGATGGAAACCGTGACCAACCTGAAAGCCATCAAGCGGATGAACCGTCGAGTGATGACTCTGATGCAGACAATGCAAGTGATCACTCTGATGGTTCCTCCATGACTGAACCCTGAAACATTGTTCAATTTTCCTTTGTAACATTGTTCATTTTCTTTTTCGTTTTTCTTTTTTAACGGAAAAAGGGTGAGATGTTGCCCTGATTTTCAAAAGCCTTCTGATATTTACATACTTGGAGTCAGAATTCCCACACTTTCTACCAAAACACTATGTGTTTTTCACATTCCTTCTTGGAGGAGGAGAAAATTGACAGACTGTTCAACTAGCCACTGTGATTTGGAGGAGATATGTTATCCTCCAATCCACTCTCATTTTAGAGAGTCTATAAAATGTAGAAACTGTAAATAAAGTTCTCCCCTTTTGCCTTGGGTGACTGAGCGTGTCCAGTGTCCTCCTTCCGTGTCCAGCGTGACATGATCCCAATGGAATTTCTGCTTGGAAGAACACAGAACACTTCACCACAGCCAGGTCACTTTCCCAGCCCAACCTGTCCCCAAATGCCACCTCCCTCTTGCTCTCCCTGCACCCAGACACCACCATCCCGAGCAATGGCCACACATACCAGAGGGATACACAGAGCCAGCCACACTCAGCTCCTTCCCACGCAGTTTCAGAGCTGCTCTGCTGGAGTTTCCCGAGCTTTATTTAGCTCTGCCAGGCTACTTTTGTGGAGTTGAGTAATTGCTGTTTGTTTATCGTGGATTGGGTGTCGATAGCTGGGTCACACCCCGAGTGCTTTGGCTCCAAAGGAACCATGCATCCATTCAATGAAAATCTCTCCTGATGCTTTCATTGTTTCAGGAATTTCTCCTTCCAAGGGAGGTTTCTTGCACCTTTAGGAGCACAGACCTGTGAAGGAGGTGGATGGGGCTCAGGCCATACCACCAAAATCAGCAAAACTCAGTCCTGCATCCCTGATCTTGTTGGCCCTTGAGGAAGTGACCTTGGGGAACTGGATGGTGGTGCTGGGTCCATGGTTGGACTTGATGATTTCAGCTCACCTGACACCACCCTGACATAGCCTGCTCCATGGCCAGAGCCAAAAATAACTCCATCGGATAAACCTCATCTCCTGATGGCTAAAGCAGCATCTGAGCTGAGCTTGGGAAGTGGAGAAATGAGGGATGAGTCCACCAGGGACCAGGTTTGGAAAAAAGAGAAGGAAAACTCATTTTGCAGCCATTTGGTGGAGGGAGCAGCTGTCTCTGAGCTCCAGGGAAGCCAAGCACCAGCTCCACTCGCTGGCACATCCCACCTGCTCCAGTCACTCATTCTAGCCTTTCCCACTGATAAGGCTGTGGAACAGATTGCTGTCGCCAGTTTGGAGCTGAATGGGGGGGAGCTATGTGGAAAGCAGATTGGAAAAGAAAAAGACATCAAAAAATCCATGTAAACCAAAAAAAAAAGCCTTTCCCTCAGCCAGGGCCCTGCAGGTGGGCTCTGGGTGTGAATGGGCTCTGGGTGCCAGTGTGTGGAGGGGCACGGGCAGGATGGGGAGCAGATGGGTGCAGAGCAGAGACTCTGGCAGAGTCAATGGGTGCCTCGGCAGAGCCTCCCAGCACCAGCCTGGCCAAGCAGCAGCCAAAGCTTTGGAAGCCCAGGTTCGAGTCACGCTGGGCTGCTGTGACACTTCCCCTTGTGCCCGCACAGAGGGACCAGATCCCAGCAGGGCAGCAGCAGGACAAGGCAGGAACCGCCTGTATTCATGTGAGCAACACAGAGAAAACCATGACCATGTCCATGTCCAAGACCATGTCCATGTTGGTCATGTCCACCACAGCCACCACCACCATGACCACCATGACTACCACCATGCTGTGCAGAGCCCAGATGTACTGAGATCCAGCTTCTACCAGCTAGGAACTTAATTAGGTCCATTAATTAAGCTCATTCTGCCACCTCCTCATCAGGCCCACATGTGGAATGTTGGAGGGACCATGGGCCAGGACCCTGTCCCTCAGCTTCCGTGGGCGCTGCAGACTGTCCCTGGTCCCAGCAGTGTCCCAGGCAGTTCAGAATGGGGGTCTCTGGTGAAGGACCCTTCCCAAACCTCTGGGAAGGGATGCTCCCTGCTCATCCCAGTCCCTGCAGCTCATTCACATGGTTCTTTTATCCATTTATCCCAGGAAAACCAGGCCAAGCACCTCGACTCCCCCTGCACCGCACAGTTCCCACGACATCCTGGATTTTGTTTATGCTCAGATTACTTAATTATTTTTTCTCTCTAAAATCTGGGCCATTTATTTGAAATAAACCTGGTGATTTAACATAGGAACAAAATCCCAACCCCCGTGGCATCGAGTTTCAAAACATATGGGTTATTTGAACATTTCTGTCACTTCCAGCAGGGTAGGAACTGCTGGAATTTAACTCACACTCACTAATGGGTTTGTTTCTCTTTTTGTGTGTTTCTGGGTAAATTTGGTATTGGGGAAATAAAACTTGTCAAGCTTGATCTGACACTCTCCAATCCCAAAATTCCTCTGGGATTGGCTGGGTGGGTACACATCACCACCAAAGGGAGAGGAGAACTCCAGCTGGAATCTTAGGCTGGTGGCAACATCTCTGCTCCTAGCTGGCACAGCTCATCATTCCTGGGATGAGGGTGCTGAGATGAACAACCTCACAGCACAGCTGGCAGCCAAACACCCTCATTCCAGGGAAGCTGTGAACGTTTATCTCCTGTGGCACCTTCCCTCAGAGGTGGCTTTACTGCAACTCCGTGTCCGGATTTGGGATTGCTGGAAATGTCAGCCAGATCAGTAGTGATTAGCTGGAAAGGACCTACAGAGCCCGGTGTTTTCTCTGGATTAACGATCTGGCTGCTGAGCCAGGATTCCCTTGAACCACTTGAGAAACGAAAGGACAAACACCTGGCACTGGAATCCCAACACCTGCCGGAATCCCAATACCTGTGGGAAGGCAGCAGTGCCAGGCTGGTCTGTGGTCCTGTGGCTGAGATCCATTTGCCAGCAGGAAAAGAGGGAAGAGAGAGAAAAGGGGAGTTAGGCACAGGAAGGAAAAATGGGAACAAGGCCTAACAAAACCATGCTGCCAGAGGGGAGGCAGCGATGGGAGCGGGAATTCTGACATTCCTCTGAAGGACAGGGACTCTGGGGATTATTTTAATGTGGAGCATCTGAGGAACAGCTTGAATGGCCTCAAGCTGCACCAGGGAAGGTTTAGATTGGATTTGGGAACCTTTTCTCCACATAAAGTGTTGCAAAGCTTTGGACCAGATTGCCCAGGGCAATGGTGGAATCACCAGCCCTGGAAGTGTCCAAAAACCCTGTGGATGTGGCACTGGAGGACATGGGTTAGTGATGACCATGTGGGGCTGGGGTCATGGTTGGAATCAATGATCTTAAAGGTCTTTTCCAACATGAGTGATTCCATGAATCTATAAATCCACTTTCCCAGGCATGTGGCTGACATCTGTCCCCTGCACTGAACATGGAGCACAGTGGGATTTAGGATGGACAAGGACATCCCAGGGATCCTACAGGGCTGAGCTCCCAGGACTGTCTCAGCTTCATTTCTTAAACACGATGGGGGTGCAAGGGCTGGCTGGCTGGGTTTGAACAATTCCCAGGCAGCCTCATCCTCCTGGAGCTCATGGATAGATCAATAATTCATCCTGAGCACAGGGTGAGGATTCTCCCAAACCCACCAGTGGGATTTCAGCCATCACCCAAACATCACCTGTGGCATCTTCCCACCTCTCCTTTCAGATTTTCTTTAAAAGCTTCATTTAGATGGAAAATTATATTTTCAGCACATTAATTAAGTCTTAATTGCTGATTAGAAACATATTTACTAAGGTCTAACAACCATGGAACAAATGACGTCTTACTACTCCTTCCTGGGATTCAAACCTGCAGAGAGGCTGTTCCAGTGAGGAATTGGCATGTGGATAATGTGCAGGCAGTAGGTACGGAGGAGCCACTCTCCCAAATGGGAGCAGACAGCTCATTATGTTAATGAGATGCCGGCTGATGATGAGAAACACATTGATAAGGTTTGGGACTGATAGGGATCTCCTGTGCTCAGTAGCTGTGAAACCTCAATCAATGTGTTTCTCATCAGCAGTGGCCATCCCCTGACGTTCTCTGATGTGGAGAAGAGCCGCACTTCCCAGAAGTTAATAAGGAATCCCAGCTCCCCACCTCCCATTCTCATCCCCACTGCAGCGGGAATGCCGAGATGAGGCTTTGCCGCTCCCCTGCCTCCCACGTCAGTTCTGCAGGGCCCCCACAGAGACCTGGGCCTGCTCCGGTGGCATCCAGAGAAGAGCTCTGGGCCACTTGGTTTCCCTGAGTTCTGTATTCCATGAACGCAAATATTCCATGAACCCTCATGTTGTTGTTTCGAGGTCTGAGAGCCCCAAGGCTCTCAGGACAGTCTTGCTGGAGGAGGTCCCTCTCTCCTGACTTCCAGCGATGCCTATCCAAGGTTTTCTGTGTTGGAGAAGGCAGGGATGTGCCCAGTGCCTGGGTATCTGAGGGATGGGGAGCTGGTGGCTTTTTCACCTCTGCCTCAAGTTGTTCTCTGCCACTCGGTGTCCTCAGCCTGGCCAGGCACTGATTTCTCCTGGAAATCCCTCACCTTCCCTCGCCAGTTTTCCAAACTTCAAAGCTTCCCATCTGTCTCCATTACCATCAATCCCCCATCAATCCGTCTATCCTGCCAGCTGTTTCCTCTTCCTGGGGGTTTGTGCTCAGATCTGACCATCATAAAAAAAGTATATATATAAATAGATGGACATTTGACCAAAATTATTGCCTTAAGAAAGAGCAGCTTTTTGGCTGATTCATAAATTTTGATTGAAGAATTTCCTGGTTTCATTCTCACTTCTCCACCTGGTTTTTCCTCAGCAGCCTCGGGGCCATCAGCCTTTCCGCAGCAACAGATTCCCCTTCGTTAGCAAGAAACCTCATTTAGCCTCATCAAATGCTGCTTCAGCACAGCAGTTAAATCTTTAGGCAATGCTACATCTCTGCCAGAATTTCATTCCCAAAAATAAGAGTTCAGAGGAAAATTTCTTCCCTGGGAGAAACCCTCTGCTCGGGGTGACGGGTGCTTGAGGGGGTGGGGATAGGGGACAAGGGGCCCTTTTTGGCCGATGCCAAAGGCAGGCAGAGGAGGAAAAGATGAGGATTAAGTCAGGGAGAAAGAAGAGGCCAAAAAGGCCTTTTTTGGGGGGGAAAAAAGGAAATCAGGAGGGCTGGTAGCAGAGCAGGTGACACAGGGTGTTCAGCCCACACCTCATGAATGCCACAGAGGGGCAGGCAGGGAATTACTTTATTTTTTTTTTTTTCCTTTCAGCATTCTTCCCTCCTTTTATCTTTGATTGTGAAACAAGCTGATTTTAATTAAAAAGCCTTCTAATTAATGCTGCCCTGGAGTTTTCATTTCCTGGGCTTCGGCAATTTGCCAACCCAGGTTTGGGAGGTTTTGTGTTCCTTCTGGGGAAATAAATAACAACAAGCAGGTTGAGTCGGGAAGAGGAGCAGGATGAGTTGGGAAGGGTGGCGGAGGGGAGGAGAGGGATGGCTGTGCAGAGGGGATCCTTGTCCCTGTTTGGGGAGGGGGATGCACAGGGGGGGCGGCATGGGGGGATCACTCCCTGTTCGGGCTGAGGTCACAGCTACATCTGGCACCTGCCACCCTCACTGGGCTTTGCAGGCACAAAACCAGCAGAGGCTTCCCAATGAATCCATCAGAACATGCCCCACTGTCCACTGATTTTCCACTGCCTGCTCAGGAGAGAGAAGCAGCAGGAATTTCCCAGGTTTTGGGGCTCCAGCCCTTCCCTGGAACATCCATCATCCCTTCTTTGCTGACCAATGACCCCCGGGCAGCAGTGGGGTGAGTTCTCTTCCCTGGGATGAAGCAGCAAGAATCATTCAGGATTTTGGGGCTCTAGCCTGTTTCCTGGTCAAACCACCATCCCCTCTTTGCCGACCAAGGACCTCTGAGCGAGAGCAGGGTGAGTTCTCCTCTTCCCCGGAGCTCCCGGAGCCGCAGAGGCGGTGGAGGGAGCCCAGCCTGAGCTCCTGGGACATTGGCAGAGAGGCCGGAGGGGACGTGGGACCCCCGGACCCCTCGGGCACATCCCTATCGCTCTCACACACGCCCACAGCTGCACGTGGACAAAAGCCCCAGGAAAAGAAAGGGGGGGAAAAAAAAATCTTGTGGCAAGCCTTTATTATCCTCAGTCTCATCTATTGTTAATGGGATCATGAGTAGGGAGTGTTTGGAGAATTCATTTGTGATAAATATTTATACCCCGTGTTTTTGGGCTGTTATCTGCAGAGTGCGCCTGTTTGATCTGGTGTCAGGCTTTCTTGAGGTCATTTACATCCCCTTTCGCAGCAGCGCTTGTCCGATAGCAGCTATCACATAATTAAGTTTCTTTTGCTTATCCCTGCGGTCACGCTCCGTGGGTCACTGATCAGTGAACCCTAGCCTTGCCCGGCCCCTGGCCTGGAGCGTGCGCAGCTGTCGGTAGGGCCCGCTGGACAGATCTGCAGAAACCCACTCGGTGGGTTCTTTGGCAGGCAAGCACTGGATGTAATTGCAGCTATGGCGAAGGAGGAAAAGGAGGCTCTCTTCTGAGGTATAACAGGAGATGTTTATTACCTGGACATCACCTCAGGATGGTGGATGAGAGAGAGAGCAGCCCCCGGACCCCCCGCCGCTTAAAGGGACAGGTGCCAGGGGGTGTGTACATAAACTTTCCACCAATAGGGGGATACAAAGGGAGGAGTTGGGGGGTAGATTGACATACAAAAGGGCCAATCCCTGGAGGGGGGGGGGGGGTAGGGGATTTCCAGAACCTGTTCCAATCAGAAGCCGAGTCTCCCCGAGATTTCCAGAAGGGGGAGAGGCTTTCCTGAATGACTGGCAGGCTCCGGGGGAGGGGACAAACTTGGATGGATAGGAGGGTTTCCAGGGGAAACAGCACCTACAGGAAGGGGTAAACCAAACTGCAAATGCAGCTATAAACAGGGGGGTCCGGAATAAACCATTTTCCCAACATAAATAACATTAATTATATAAACCCAAAACTTGTGAGCACAGCTCACGCACCACTACATATCCCTAATCCTGTCAAACCACCTACTTATCTCTAATTTCCTGTCCATTACCCTCCTTGGGGGAGCTTAGATCTCTAAGGCAGGACAGGGACAGCTCCGAGGGCACCGCCGGAGCCCCCAGGCCGGGCTGGCAGCTCCCAAACGAGCTGTGACCAACCCTGCTGGGGACATTTCTAATGCTGGGGAAAAGCCACAGGCTGAGCCGCAAAGCGAGAGAGCCCGGGGCTGTGCCGGGCAGCGATCTTGGGATCGCTTAAAAATAAAAGGCCGCAGAAAAGCCACGGGGTTTTGAAATCCTTCCTTAGTTTTATGTCCCTCCTGCCAGGCCTGGGATGGGGCACACCCTAGCATTAACGGGGCCACTCTTCCCGGGGGCTGCCTGGGCTGGAAATCTGAGCTCCTGGAGTGTCGCTCCACAGGCAGATCCCCGTAAATGCCTATAGGACACGGGTCAGGGTACACGAGCTGACAGCAGAGCCAGGCAGGGCTCGGCTCGGCCCCTAAGAAGGATTAAATCTGATCTGAGTGAGCGAGATCCCAGCAAGGGGACCTGTGTGAAGAATTTGTGTTCTGTGCCCATCAGGATGACAAAACCCAGCTGGTCCCAGCCTGCTGAAAATGGCCTTACCCATCCGCCTTTTATCCCTCGGCTGAACAACTTCCATGGGCGCTCCCAGAGGGCACAGCTCCTCCGTGGCCTCCCCGCTGAGGAGTCACCGTCCAACGGGAGCGACACTTGGCAAGGCTGAGACTGAGCCCTTACCCTGGCCCTGCCTAAAATCCACCGCTTCCTGCCGGGCTTTTTCCCAGCTATTTATAGAGCAGGGCTGACAAGGTGTCCCTGCGAAGAGCTTTCCCCTGGGAAAGATCTGCCTCCGTGCCTTGCCAAGGCATTGGTGGGACAGTGTCCCCAGT
>OU383776.1:76060539-76212609 GCA_910950805.1 Acrocephalus scirpaceus scirpaceus
TGTGCAACAGCTGGGTTGAGCTGACTGAGCTCTCCCAAAAAAAGTCTCAGTGCCAAGCTGCATGGCCCAGAAAAAACACCTCTGTAAATGATCCCAAATACTCCAGTACATCCCAGTTCCAACTACTTCCCAGTTCCAATCACTTCCCACTTCTTCTGCCAAGAGCTGCTCAGCCGCTCTCTGTACAGATTATCCTACATGAGCTCAGCCTCCAAACTCCAAACTACACCACACGGGACTGCTGGAAATTCATAGGATCATTTGGGTTGCTTAGCTCTGCAGTCCAAAGAAAAGGGTGTGAATTTTCCTTCGGCTGGAAAGGCTGGATGCAGCAGGAGAACCTCATCAGAGGAGCTCAGGAGAGCCCTGGGCACAACCAGTTTGCCTGCGAGGTTGGATCTGACTCGTGCCCCAAGGTGTCCTGGTGGCCCGGGAGGACACAACTCACCTGCCACACATCTCCCAGTCATCCAGGAAAAGCCATGGACAAGCTGGAATGAAGGTAGTTTTGGAAAAGTGCGTTGGAAAAAATAGGGAAAGGTGAAACGCTTGGGAAGGGGCTGAACGAGCCAGCACTCCCCGTGCCCCAGGGGGAATGGAAGAACGGGACCTGGTGAGCTGCTCCAGCTGCAATTCCTCCCTGTGAATGGAAAAACCGGGAGAAGGCAAATGCCCAGGAATGCGGGATGCAGCCCCAGAGCTGTTTGCAAACAGGATGCTTTTAAAGCCTCGCAGGAGGCTGTGCTGGGGCTTTAGTCCCCAGCAGTTCATTTGTACCTACTAATGTTTTACTGCTGCCCCATTACCTCAGGGTCTGAGTGGGGCTGGAGCGGCGCTGGGAGAAACTCATGAAGTTAGGAATTTCGGGAAGACGGAGTGGAAGAGTTCTGTAGATCCTTTCTGTCACCAGCACAGCTTTGGGGAGAACACTCAGAGGCTTGAACACTTTTCCAGACTCGTGCAACCCCGGGCCAAGAAAATTGGGTGGAGATGTGGAGCAGAAGCTCTTTGGAGACCTCATCTCATTCCTGCTTTCAGGAAGGCAAAAAATCCCAACAGATGAGCTGAAAATAACCAAAAATTAAAAGGTTAAATAGACTTCCCTCAGCTGCCCAAATGTTTGGGGTCTGCAGCTGAGTGTCTCGGGGGGCTTAGAGAGGTTCACCTTTCCCCACGTCCAGATTCCCAGCCCCTGCTCCAGGGATCCTGCACAATAATGGAGCTGCAGTCACACTCAGCCAAACCTCTGGCACAGTCAAGGAATAATGTGCAGGAGCAAATGGGCATCTCAATAATAGAATCAATATGATTTCAGCAGAAGCCGATTTATTGTTTACATAAAACTCCAGTTATAGATTCTAGCACTACTGTCCACGCGCACAGGTGTCTCTTGATTGGCCAAGCCACTTGTTCACAAGGCAGGCACACATCCTTCAGGGCACTTAATTGGTCAAGTGTCCATCAACACGTAGTGCCTACTTTATCTTATTCTTGTTGTCTTGGTAGTCTTGTTTCTCAGGCTCTTATTTTTAGACCTGTTTTTCTCAGTGTTATAAATGACAATTCTCCAATATTCTGTTTTAGAGGTTTATTGGAAAAATGGCAAAATGAAAGTAAAATGAGTCCACAATCAAATGACAGGTCTGAGCCCGGGATCAGAGCTGGGTGAACCTGGAAACACGGCCTCACCGGACTACTGTTCCCCCCACGGTTCACGCCAGTGCCTTCCCAGAGCCGTATTTTATACAGTTTTTCTGCCTTGAGGCAGTCTATTGTCCAGATCAGTTTTTGGAAATGCAGATAGGGTTTTCTTTATTTCTGTGGGTGTGTTGAAATGGATTCCGGGATGTGCATACAGTTTTGATTAAATCTTCTTGGTCAGAGTAAAGGTGTGTTGAAATGGGTTCCGTGGCGAGTGTCCAGTTCTGATTGAATTTTCTTGGTCGAAACTCAGGTGTGGATGTCCCTGATGGCTGGGTCGTTATTGCTGTTTGTCTTGGTTTTGAAAGAAGACAGGTATCTGCTAAAGAGAGGCAGGGCCTCTCTTGGAATGGATAATTCAAATCTCTTTCTTTCAAATTATTATAATTTAGAAAATTAAAACGGCTCTCAGGCAGAGATATGGGGATAGGAATAACAGTTCTTTACTAATAGGTATAACAAGGCAAACAACAACAATTACAGCAATTAATAGCGAAAACAGAACTAGGGACCTTGACGGAGCTTGGTCTTACAAAACTTGGGGCAGTCTGGTCTCTGGGGACTCTAAACAAAAAGGTACTAAGCTGGAACGGTGGGTTATCTTGGGCTGGTGGATCGGATGAAATCCGGAGCTCTGTCGGTGGTCACTGGAGGGCAGGGATGTCTGGCAGGGAGGCCAGTGTGGGCCTGCGGTGCAGAGCAGCTCTAAAACAGCGCTGAGGCAGTGGGACAGGGCTGAGACAGCTCTAGCAGGGCAGCAAAAGGAGAAATCAGGATCTTCTTGGGCACACGAGCAGATGATAGCAGCTCTCTTCAGGATCAGATCTCGGTGGTGCCAGTGAGAAACTCACGCAGCAACGGCAGCCCTGTCTGCTCCTGACGCAGACTACACTAAAAGTGCAGCTGCTCCCTCAGCCCTTGCCTTTCTCCCCCCCCCCCCCCGGGGGGGGGGGAAACTCTTGGAGACAAAGAGTGTAGCTAAGTGCTAGCTTCTATGCTTTTGTTTCACCTGAGCACTGATAAGTACCTGGCAATTAGTTGCCTTGCAACTCTTGGGAAAAAATTCTATAGGTGAAAAAAAAAATAAGTCTAACTCCTAACACTGTTGTTTTGGTCTCTGGTCTGTTGGTCCACTTTCTATTGTCACCCTTGTGCCATCATTACTGCTTGGTTTGAGAATGGCATTTCTCCTACCCACTCAACTGTGAATAGATTTGCTGCAAGGGGGGGGGGACACACTGAGGAATACATTTAACTTACTTAATTTTGATATCTATACCTAAGGCTGCTGAAAAACGTGAATTAATATGACTTATTTATAACACCAGTAACCTTGATGAATTCCTGAGAACCCTGAAAACAAGACTGCAAGGCTTGTTATCTACAAACAGTTTGGCTGGTGCACCAGAATGGCCTGTTATACAGATGCATTGCTACAGTAATGAGCAGTTTAAATGTCATTAGGAAAGAAATTTCTCTGATAAGTGTGTCAGGAGTGTCACATGAGTCCCACTCATGGCTCATTGACCCTGATGGGGTGAAGGACATCCCTGCTGAGGGCACAGTGCACTGGGAGGAGGAGGGAAACTCCCTTGGAAATGAAAATTTTTGTCTTTTGTTGGAGTAATTGGTGCGATCAGAGTGGGTGGAGTGTGAAGAGCAGCTGGGCAGGAGGATCAGCTATAGTTATTCCAAAGAAAACGTTTGGGAAGCCTCATGTCCCAGAGGGGACTAGCCCTCATCCCAGTGGAGGACACAGGCAGGATATCCTTCCAAAATGGGGTCAAATTCAAATTAGTGGGAATTTCCATATGTAGTGGTTTCACATTCGCCAATTTTGACCTTTCCTGGCCAACTCACCAAATTTTTCATGGTTTCAGTGTTTGCTCTTTAGTGATGTATGACTAGGAGAAAACAAAAAGCAAAACAGGCCTAAACTTTAAAGATAAAACCAGATAGATTTATTAACACACAAAAGAGAAAAAGAAAAATGAGAATTAAAATGAAACTTTCAAAACCTTTCTCCTCCCCCTGCAAACTGTTCACTTTCCCACAAGCAACACAGAGACAAAACCTGTGATTTTCAGTCAGTTTCACCATTTGAAAATAGTCTTTCATCAGTTCTTTAGGAGGAGGAGTCTCTCTCAGTCATGGATCCCACTAACAACTTAGAACAGTTCTCTTGTGGGTTTTAACTGTCACGAAAACTGCCGCCCGAGGAAACCAGTTTCCATGACCCCTCCCATTAGCAGTTTCCCAAGCTGCTTGTGGGTCATGGGCACTCAGGCATATTGGGGTGTAACCGCTTAAAAATTCAAAACTCCAGAGGCAAAGGATTCTTCTCAGGGAACAGAGCTGTCTCTTCACTGGCGTAGAGGGCTTCTCATCTCTGTTCAAACATCTCATGAGATCACAGCTACTAATTCAATATTCACTCAGTCTATCACAAATACCTTTGCTTAAATCTACAAATAAACAATAATCTCCCCAAATGCATATTTCCCCCCATGATTTAAAGGATTCATTTCCATGGCTTTAATAAGAAGTCCAGCAAACAGGCCACTCCTCCATCCTTCCAACAATTAGTCCTTCACTCTCTGACTTCATGCTGGATTTTCTCTATGTTCACTCTGCCTGTCTCTCTTCTCTCTCAAGGAAGAGTTAAGCATTGAAAGCCTCATCTTGTGCTAAGAAAGAGTTAAATCTGCCCAGGGTCTTTCTCTCTAGGCTGCTGCTTATGGTGTCAAGTTTCAAGGCCAAGCTGGTAGAGAGAACTCACTCCCGAGAAATTAGAGAATTGGAGCAGCTGGACAGTCAGAAATCAAATATTATTAAATACTTTTTTGCCCATCCCTTGGTGACAATCGGGATGAGCCTGGCCCAGCTCGGAGCTGCTCCCTGGGGGGAGAACATCTCCACCCCCCAGCCCTGGTCGGCGGCAAGGGCAACTGCTGGGACCAGCATAAAACTTGCCAGATGTTAAAACTGCAGCTTTTTTTCCTGCTGGCAGCCGATGGGGGGGGGGGGGGGGGCCTGAAGACACAACCAGGCCCGGCCAGTCCTCCCCAGCAGGGGGGAGCGGCGGCCCGGCCGGGCCGCAAGGTCCTGGGGCCCCACGGCCGACGAGACCGACCCTGTTACCTGTTCCAAATGCAGGAAGGAAAAGGGAGTTTCTCCGGATCTCCCTGATATTTAACCCTGTATGTCCACGGAGATGTAACTACTTTCAATTGGTTCTTTCTGGAACTTCCTGAAAACTCACTTCCTGGTCAAAATCACCACACCAGAATATTTATTAATTTCCCTAAATGCATCAGTCTCTGCTTATACCCATTCCTGCACCTCCTGCGTGAGGATCAGCACTGAGGTATCATCCTGGAGAGAGGACAACCAGGCTGCTGGGAAAATGGGAATGGGCTTTGGGTACAGGAATAAATACTGTTTTACAGAAAAGAGGGAAGAGGATATGAGAAGGATGTATGGAAAAGTCAGAGAATAGAGAACGAAAGAGGAATGGGATAGAGCTGGGAATGAAAGGAAGGACAGAGAGGAGGAAAGAACCAGAGGCAGAAGTGAAGAGACAACATGGGCCAGGCTGAGACTCTCACAGGGAGCAGCTCCTCCCAGCCCAGCAGCCTTGCTCAGCCATTCCTTCCCCCTTGCCGAGAAGCTGGAATACCTTTTCCCACCAGCACCATTTTGTTCTGCCCTGGTTTTCTCTCGCCTGCTTTGTTCTTTCCCCTTCCAAGCTCTTGCTGAGGGGAAGTGTTAATTCTTTTCAGGTGCTGTGTCTCACCATCCTGCCCTTCCCTGCTCTCCCACTTTGTGTTCTCCAGGCAGGCTCTGCTCCATGTCCCCCAGGGCAGCACCCTGGGAGCCCTGAAAACAAGCAGCTCTTCCCAATCCTGAAAAAATCAGACCTGAGGCTGCAGCCTCAGCTTTGCTGCCATTCCTTTGCCATGGATAGTCTGTGTTCAGAACTGAGGGGACACCAGCCACTGCTGGTGACACACAGACTCCCTGCCCACCATCCCAAAGTGCTCAGAAAATCCCAGTGGGATAAGGGACAGGATGAGGAAGGCCACCTGACCCTCCAGGGCTTCCTGCCCTGAACCTGTTGGGAAGGGAAGCCCAATAAAAGAGCACTTAACCAGCTCAGAGCCAGGCAGGAGCTGCCAGCACCTTGGAGCTGAATGTGTTTGCAATTCCTCAGCCTCCTGCTTCACTCCAAACTGCCAGGATCCAAAGGTGAAATCCCTGCAGCTGCTCCCACCATGGCTGCAGCTCTGTGAAGACATTGCTAGTTCTCGGCACATAAAACAGCTCCATGTTCCAGGGCAGCAGTGCCATGGCAGGGACACTTTGTGATGTGTGAGCCTGACTCCAGATCTGGGATGGGGAGAGGGAGCAGAGCCTCTTTCTAAAGCAGATGAGCCCTTAGCTTTATTCCTCTCTCCCAACAGACACCATCAAAGGAGAGGACAGTTCCCAGCTCCTCTTGCAATACCAGATGGAAATTCACGTGCAGGAAAGAAAAGCCTCAATGAATCTGGCTGCCAGGACCTTCCCATCTGTCCTGGTTTAGGGCAAATTTGTGAGAGAACCCCTGAATGGGGTCCCTCTAGGAAGCAAACCTAAAAGGCCCCTCCCCCAACCACTCCGGGAAAAAAGAACTTCCTTGGAGGAAAGTGGAAAAAATCTATTTATTTAACATACAAAGTGCCCACAAGCATAAAGAATTAATAATATGAAACAATAAGACCTCTTGTTGCTCTGAAGTGAGATGGTAAATTCAGAAAGTCCTTGCTGTGGGTAGCTCAGCTCGCTCAGTCTCTTATCAGTTCCTCTGGTGCTGGAAAAATGCCATCCTGGGCCCTGGGGGGCGCAGGCATGAGATCTGGATGTCTCTCTGGGTTTTTCAGTCCAGGACAGGTCTCAGATGAGCACAGCCCAGGAGCAGGAATGCAGAGGAGGGAATGCTGTTTTCAGAACAAACTCTGTGCATCTTCTTTCTCCCCTTTCACTCTCAGAACTAGTCTCACAGCAGTGATTTTCTCTCTCCCGGATCCTCCTTCATGAGTCTCTGCTCATGCTCCTCGAGATTGCTCCTCCATGACCATCCTCCCCTTACCAGTTAACCCCCTCTTTTATCTCACTCATCCTTATTGGATATAGCTGTTACTCATCAGGGGCAAGGCTGTACTGGTTAATTAACACAGCTGTTACTTATCAGGGGTTACTTAGTCCTAAAGGTACAGAACTTAACATACAGCATAAACAGAACAGACAATTGAGGATATAAGCATCAAAAAGTCACCCCAGGACACCATCCCATCCAAACCCTGGCCCATGGACACCCCCAAAGCACCACTCATTCCAGCCTGAACAACCCACTTCCTCTCTGAGGGCCCATTCCCAGCAAAAAGGGGATCACGGGAAGCCTGGAGAGGAAAGAGTTGGCAGCAAGGGCTGCTCCATGGCAGCACCACCCAGCCAGCACTGGCCCCAGGCTGGAAGACCCACCAGCTCCAGGAGAAGTGCCAGCAGGAGCTTTCCCTGGAATGCGAGCAGATCCATAGCCCACACCAGAATTCCCAGGGACATCGTGGTTTTCCATGCTTTGGAGGTTTCAGTGGGTTTTGAAAGCCTGACCTCACTTTGAGAACATGTGTGGAAGTCCAGCCCCAGCTACTCAGAGCAGCATCCAGGAATTCCGCAGCTGGTGCCTCCCAGGCTGGCTCTGGCACAGCCTCTCCCCCTGCCCCAGGCTCCTGGCAGCCCCTATGGCCCCTGGCTGACCATGGCCAGTGCCATTTATTAATTCATTAATTAATTTATTGCAGTAGCACCTGCAGGGAGGTCCTCAGACACCTGGGTGCTCCCAGCCAGGGCAGCCCACTCAGCTCCTGGTGATCCAGGACATGGAGCTTCTGGGGGGCTTTTCCCTCTAGAAACACTTTCCAATCCCTCTTACACTGATGAATGACATGGAAGAGACAGGTGTGAATCCCCAGGCTGGGAACAAGGTGGTGAAGAGAGGGAGATGGGAACTGCCTCTGGTCCAGAGGGTAAGGCATGACCAGGTCTGGTGGTAAATATTTGGATATAGAGGAATATATATCCTATATATAGGGACATATCTATAAAAATATCACAAAATGAGGGCCTGGCTCCCCCTGCTCCTCTTGCCCAGTTATTTCACCATCTGCTGCCTCCCATTTCCCAGGGCATCCAAAGGGGTGGTGAAGATAAGAGCCATAAGAAGGAGAAACCCCCAGGACAATCCTGAGGAAATCAGGTTTCTGAAAGCAGTGAGCCAGGCTTCCTTCCCAAGCCTGTTTTCCATTTCCTACCCCTCCTCTGAAATTATCATGGAGAATTTTTTCTCACCCTGTTCAGTGCCCAATCTCTAATTAGGAATGCAGCTCTGGAGCCCATGGAGGTGTTATTTTCAGCACAGTGAATGGAGATATCTCCCAGCAGCTGTCAATCCTGCTGACCTGAGCTTCTGTGCAGCTGGATTTTTTTTCCCTTTCCTTTCCGATGTTTTTTCCCACTCCCTTTTTTCCTGCAGCCAAGTTAGTGTTTCATTGCTCTCTGCTGGGACTCTGACAAGCGCCAAGCTCCTCGAAGATGACAGAATAATTGAGATGTCCTTCTGCTGACCTTCAGCACCTGCCAGCACTCACGTCCCTGCTGGGAACGAGGTGACAGCCAAGTGGCACCGTGTGCTCTGTGCCCATGCTAAGGGGGGACACCCTGCAGTTGTCAAGACAGACACTGCACTCAAAGTGTTCAGTAAAAACATCAGAAGGCTTCAAACATCAGCTCCTTGTTATCTAAGTCTCTTGTACCTTTTCTCTTTAGCAATCCCACGGGGCAGTTCCACACAGCCCTGGCTCTTTCTCCACAGTCTTCTCTCTTCCTTCTGCTGTTCCAGCTCACTCCTTTCTGTTCCTATCACGGCCACCTAACCCTGTTTGTTCTATGTACAGCATCTTACCCTTTCTGTCCCTAGCACGACCTCCTGTCCCTTCCTCCTCACAGCACAGCCAGCAGACTCCAACTAACTCCAACTGAACTCCCTCCCAGCAAACTCACTCTTTATCACACCCATAGCTGGAAGGGCAAGGCTGTTCCCTCTCTTGGATAATTAACACAGCTGCAATATATCAAAGGTAAGATTGCCTTTAGTACTATCTCGCTCTGTCTCCCCACAACACCCCCGTCCTGGGGAGGAAGGGAAAAGGGGGAAAATACCCCCCAGGAATGCAGCAGGAGGGCAGGGAATGCAACCTCGGCAGGAAGGACAGCACCAGAGGCAGCCCCAGTGCCAGACACAAGTGTGGCCACACGTGTGTCCCCAGCCACCTGCCACATGCATGTCCCCATCCATCAGTCACACGTATGTCCCCATCCCCCAGAATGTCTGCCCAGCACAAACACAGCCAGGGAGCGCCCCCCCCCCCCCCCCAAGCCCACAGGAAGCAGCACAAAGACCCCGTTTCTGCTGGTGCTAAAGGGGATGGAGGCAGAGGAGCAGGGGATCATACAATCATGGAACATCAAAATCTCCGGAGCTGCAAGGGACCCACCAGGATCATTGATCCAACTCTTGCACAAACATCCCAACAACCTCATCCTCTGCATGAGAGCTTCATCCAAATGCTCCTGGGGCTCTGGCAGCCTTGGGGCTGTGCCCATTCCCTGGGGAGTCTGGTCAGTGCCAGACACTCGCTGGGGGAGGAACCTTTCCTGATGTCCACCTAAATCTCCCTGACACAGCTGCAGCCATTCCCTGGGTCCTGTCCCTGGTCAGAGATTGGTGCTGCCCCTCTGCTTCAGGGGTGTTCCATGGATATTCCAGGGAGAAGATGAAGGATTCCTAGAAGGTGGGAAGCAGACTCTGCTCCCAGATTGTGCCTTGCCTGGATTTCCAAGGCTGAAGACTGCTGGGATGGGAACATGCAGCCCCTGTGCCAAGCTGGGAAGATCCTGGTGCCTCCTCCCAGGGCAGGCCCCACTGGTGTTAAAAGTTACCTTAAACCAAGGATGGAGGAATTCTTTCTTCTACATCCACTGTATTTGGATGGGAATCTACAGAAACTTGACATCAGATATTTCCTACAGTCTTATGGGAGCTGCAGAAGATGAATCCAAGTGCAGGCACAACCTACGCCATTCCCAGCCCAGGAGCTTCTCCAGAGGAAGGAAAAGGAGAGAGAGGCTGGTTTAGATTATGGAAACATTGAAAGGAGCCAGTGCTGCAAGCAAAGAGGGTTGGGGGTTGTTGTTATCACTGCTCCCAGAGATAAGCCAGGAGTGGGGACAGGGCTTCCAAACAAATGCAAGGAGATCCAGAGTCATTCCTGGAGAAGTTTATGGTGGGAATAAACACAGTGGGCAAGGGCAGGAGAGAGGGAGATAAGGCTGGATTGGGAGCAGGGAACGGCTCCACCACATCCCCACCACAGAGCCAGGGATGGGCTCCCCACAACGGGCTTTATCCTGGGATCCTGCAGCCAAGAGGGAAAAGGGAGGAGGAAATTGTGTCCATGAGCCCATGCTCCACATCCAGTCCTGAAGACAGCTTGGGTTACCTGTTTAAATCTCCGCTCAAGCCCCAGCAGATTTCTCAGTGTCCCTTCAAAACATAAACAAATTCACTGCAGAAAATACTATGACGAAAGGTTTTGACTTTTCCAGGGATTTTTTTTCCCTTAATTTTTTTTCCAGTGTCTTGGGTTAGGTAACTAAAAAATGTGTATTCTATTTCATCTGTTGAAAGCTGTTTTTTTCTTTATCTCTTGTAACTCCAGGGGGGAGGGGGGTGGATGCCTTCTGATAATGGGCCAGCCATTAAAAACCAGGTGTGGCAGTGTTTCGTATCTCTTTCACCACCCGTCCATCCTCCATGGAGATATCTTCTGCTAATGGACCATTAAGGCTCACCAATGACATGATACATTACATCATCGGGGATATCTTCTGATAATGGGCCGTTAAGGCTCACCAATGACATGACATTACATCATCCCATTGTGAGTTGCTCAACCCAGTGTGGGGGGAGCCAACGGTTCCTACCTGGATAAAAACTGAGACTCAGGAACAGCTGGCATTCCAGGAATCCAGCCTTTCCACTGGGCTCCTGGAGGAAGACTGGACCCATCTCGCCACCACTAGACTTTCTCTACTCCTTCATCTCTGCTCCACAGGACCACATCTGTTACTCCAGGAGGATTTATTTGGACTGCTTCCAACACCCTGACCAACAGGGTGTCAGGTTGTATCCCTGACCCTGTAAGGGTTTACCAGGACTTTTTGTTTGCTTGCTTGCTAGTGTTTTTTTTTTTTTTTTTTTGTACTACCACATTTGTATTCCTTTTTCTTTATATTCCTAGTAAAGAACTGTTACTCCTATTCCCATATCTTTGCCTGAAAGCCCCTAATTGCAAAATTATAATAATTTGGAGGGAAGGGGGTTTACATTCTCCATTCCAAGGGAAGCTCTAGCTTTTCCCTGGCAGACAACTGTCTTTCAAAACCAAGACATCCAGTCTCCCCTATTCATCTGTTTTGGCACTAAGTCCCTGCTAGTTGTGCTTGTCCCCACAGCAATTTGTGGGAAATAACCCATTGTCCTCCCTTGCTCCCCAGCCTGGCCATGCCAACTTCCATTGTGCTGACAATTGATTCCAGGTGGCTTTTCCTCCTTTTTTTCCCCCCCTCAGCATATGAAAATGCCTGTACAAAATAAATCTTGGTGACTGGGATGGAGAAACCACCTCTCAGAGCTGTGCTGGCCAGCAGAGCCAAGAGCATTCTCAGGAGTGCTGAGGAGCAGGACAGATTGATGGGAACCTTCCGAAATCCATTAGCTCCAAAACAAACTCTGAGAGATTGACAACTCCTGCTTGGGACTGGGAAAGTCAGAGGCTGGAAGCTGGAACTGGAGCACAATGGAAAGACAATTCCAGAAATCCACTCCCCCCCTGCCTAATCCTGGGGAGCAGGCTCAGGAATCCCCAGCAGGGACACCCCGAGCTGGGAACAGTCACAAGTCATTTTAAAAGCAGTGTCACTCCATAACTCCCTGATCCTAAATGCAGTTGCTGGACCTGTGCTGATCCCAAAAACCTGAGGGAACAAGGAACACTTTGACCCAGCAATTCCTGGCTCAGGCTGTGCATGAGTGACTTTTAATTCCATTTGTGCTCTGGGGCTGGCCAGGAAGCCCTTGGCTATTCTAAGGAATATCTGTAATGGTTTAAAGGCATTACAAGGTGCTGGAAGTTAAAATGGGAAATGTTCTTATTTTGGCTGGGGACCTTAAAAATACAAGGAAGAGCTTATGTGGGACTCAAGTGTGGAATGGGAAATCTGCTGCCTAAAAACCAGCCAAAAATGAGCTCAGCAGAGGTGGAATGGAATGGCTTTTACTGGGAAAAGATCCTTTCTTTGTCATTCCAGAGGGAAATGTCAATGCCACCATGGAGATATGCACAGGAATTTATAGCAAGGAATTATTTGGCAAATTGTATCAATCAATGGTCAATGGTCGGGATAATAGCTGCAAAAATGCCATTGGAAAAAGGGATGGGAGAGGCACCTGTGTGGTGGGAAACACTGAGATCTGACCTGTTCTCCTGAAATAACAAGGAGAGTAAAGATCCTTCACTTCAGGGACTGATGGATGTCAGGAAGGGCAGATTTTCTCCATGGAAAGGGTGGCCAGGCATTGGAAGGGGCTGCCCAGGGAGGTTTGGAGTTCCCATCCCTGGAGATTTCCAAGGAATGCCTGGATATGGCACTCAGTGCTCTGGGCTGGTGACAAGGTGGGAATCAGGCACAGCATGGACTGAATGACCTTGAAGGGCTTTTCCAACCTCAGTGATTTTGGGATTCTAGGATTTCACTGCCCTGAGCATCTTGAGAGTCCTTCTGCGTGGTTTCTCCTCCTACCCCACCTCTTGCAGAAAGGGAGGACACATCCACAGGGATAGAGGAGTTCATGGAGAGCCCTAATCCCACTCCTGATGTTCCCAACCCTGTCTGGCCATGCAGCAAGGAGTGGTGATTACCGTGAGCTGACATTTATCCAGAATTTTCTGGCTCACAAGCAGTAAATCAGCCATTGCTGGGAGCATGACCCATCCTGGGAGGAGAGCTGGGAATCTGCTGGGGACTGAGGGAGAAAGAGAAGAAAATGGACAAATTCCACCCCTTTTTTGGGAGGGTAACAGCACCAGCTGGGACCTAGGGTCACCCCAACATGACTCCAACAGCCCTTCCAGGCTCCCTGGGTCAGAGGAGGTGGGAACAGGAATTCCTCCCCATGCTGAGTCTTTATCAGCACTTAATTAAAACCTGACAAGAAGATTAACACATAGAGGGCAGTTTTAATTAACTTAAAATCGAGTTCCATTTTCCGATTGGTCGCAGGGCAGAGCCACCTGCAGGTTCCACTGCAAAACAAAACTGAAATGGGGAGGTGGGAAGGGAAGAGGGAGGAATCAAATCTCTCCAGTACCTCCTGCTGCTCTGCCCTGCCTGTGCTCATCCTCCTCTCCCCCGGATTTCTAGACAGGTATGTAGGTGCCAATGGCCACTGCTCCCTCTGGGCCCACTGGAGCAACTTAAAGATTATTTCTTTCCTAATTGCATTTATTTGTTTGAGTTTAATTTATTGACACTGTTCCTGAGGACTCACAAAGCCAAAACCAGTTCTGCCCTTTTTCCCATGGGAAAAGGCTGGGAAAATGTCCAGGAGTAGGGTCCTGGATAGCTGGAGCTTAATGCTGGAAGCACACGTTGTCCATCCATCTATCCATCCATCTGTCCATCTCATGCTGCTGTTCAGGGATGGAGAAAGGGAAAGCATCCATCAAAACCATCCCTGTCCCACTCCTCCTCCCTGTTCCAGAGCAAACAGCTGAAGCAGGATGCTTCTCCCTAGGAGAGGCACATGGAAAAGGGTGAGTCCAGCTCTGACATAAAACAGGTGAAGGGAAGGCAGGGAGAGAAAAGGCATGGGAATTGGGAATACTGCCCTTCCCTCCTTGCTTCCACTGCTTTCACTTAACTGCCATGGAATGATGGGCCCCAAATTTGGGAGATGCCAGAAGCCTGAACCATCCCCTGTCAGAGCTGCATCTTCAGCTGCCTCACTGTGATGTCATGTTTTTTAGGAGTGGAGTTGATGCCTAAACCCCAATAAGCCACTCCGGTGGAAAGGCCGCTTGGGGAAGCTCAGGCAAAGCAGTCAAGCTCACACATCCACACGCCACGTGGCTAGCTCAGCAAGGAGAGGCAAGAAGGCCTTTTGCCTAGATCAGTTCCAGCCAGATTTATTTCCAGGAGCTGAAAGGAAATCCAGAGCAAAAGAGAGAGATCATGTGCCTGTCCCAGGCTTAAGTATGGACTTCAGCAGCCAATGACCTTGAGGCACAGGGGCGGTGCAAAGGGCAGGTAAGGTCAGTGACCTATAGGGAAAACAGGGCCGGTCACCAGGGTCCCACAACCAATGGAGACACAAAGGAAAGAAGAAACCAAAGGGCCAGGGGCATTAGGGAGGGGAAACCAGAGCAAACCACTGAGTACAGAGCACCATTGGGAAGTTCCTTCTCAGGCTGGGCAAGTGACTATAATCTATCCTGCCAAGGCCAGATCCTAGGAATTATGTCAAGGGGATGCAGGGACTCCACACCTCACCTCTGGATGGTGATGGGGAGGGACCAGCTAAAAACAGCTCTGAGTGCCCTTTAGCTCTAGGTTCCTACTGCATGGGGCAGCTTGGGAAGATCTGGATCACGGGGAAACCGTGCACAGTCAGTGCAGGGGCACAGGGACACCTGGGATGCCCACAGGAACTGCCCAAAGCACCACCCTGAACCTCCAACCCTCCCATCAGGAACAGCTTCCACACACCAACCCGGGGTTATTGTGAACTTTCTTCTCCTATTGTTTGTGCCGTGTCCCCTCGTGCCTCTTCACACTGATTTCCTGACAACCTTAGGAGGAACAATGCAGCCACCGAGTATTTTTTTCTCTGGATTTTTACAGTCGAGGAGGGATGAGGAATGAGGATGCCCTGCTCCAGCTCCAGCTCCCAGCACAGCTCTGAGCTCTCACAGAGCTGCCAGGTTCATCCACAGGGTTCATCCAAGTCTGCTGATTCTGATGGGAAGAGCAATGCTTGTTTAGATTTCATCCATTTCTTTGGAGCATATTCCTTATGAGCTGAGGACGAGGTAACTCAGCTCCAGTGGGATAATCCCATCCATGCTGCAGAGCTCTCCAAAGGCAGGCTCTGCTGGACAACTCCTTTGTCTCTCTGTACCTTTATTTTTTGGCTGCCTTTATATTTTGTGATGCTCTGAACTCATTTGGATGTGATTTAATAACCTGCTGTAGTCCAATTTTCCAGGGAGAGGTTTGGTTGGGGAAGGAAGAGGAAATGTCCTCCCTGGCATCCTTACAGAGGAGGAGAGTTGGACATCAGGAGCTGGACTGGATGAAGCTTGTGAGTCCCTTCCAGCTCAGGATATTCTGTGATAAAAAAGACGGGCCTGGATGGAGGAGCAGGGGGAGGGAAGGAGCTTTCCATGACGCAGCTGATTCCTCCACCCCCTCCATGAGGCAACTCCTCCATCCCCTCCAGAGCAGGGACCGAGGGAGCAGCAGCACCGAGCCCAAAACTCCCTTCCCAGCTGTCTTCCTTCCTGGCAGGCAGCAAGGGGAAGTCCAGGCAGCACCAGCCATCCTCCCCTTGACCTCCCTGCTGAAATTCCCAACAGAGGAGGAAAACTCCCCATCCAATGCTGTGTTTTGGGCATAACCAGCCCCTCTTCCCTCCTCCTCCACTTGAGCACTCACTGGCACAAGGCTGTGACTGACACCAACCCTTGTCACCTCTACCCTATGCCCTGAATCCTTTCATCATCCTCGGGAACCTCCCATCCCCAGCCCATTGCCACAAGGAGCGGAAGGACGGGAGGCCACGGGAGATGGACAAGCATTTAAAATGTTTAATGGACAGAAACAGCCCATCCCGAGCAGGGGTCCCAACCCCTCGGAATATTTCAGACGGAAGAGAGAGCCAGGCCCTCCTCCCCCACCTTGTTCCAATCTGGTGTAGGGTTTAAAGGAGGCTCCCCATAGCGAGGAGCTTCAAAGCCTCTGCAGCCCCTCCCTCCGAGTGTCCTCCTGCTTCAGTTCCACCCTCCGCATTTCAGGGCCTTTCAGCCTTCCTCTTCTTCGTCCTCATCATTATGAGGTCCCTTCCCCCCTCCCGCCCTCTCCCACCCTTGCTGGAGACTGCCTTTGGTCAGGAGCTCAATGGGAACCAGCTGTCAGGCGGAGCTGGGATATCCTGGAGAAAACAGCTTGGAAATGCCTCCCCGCTGCTTCCCCCTCCACGGCAAAGACAAAACTCCTGCTGCAGAATGGCCCTGCGGATGGAAAAGGCATCCTGCGGGCCACCCTGCCCCTGACCCGCCTGGGTCCCCCGCTGGCGGGGTACCAGGAGCTCCTGACTCGCTTTGGAATCACCAGCCCATCCTGTTTGTCCTCCTGCTGCCAGCCGAACCCTCCTGACCCCGCAGCAGGAGCGCAGGGCCCTTGTGCCGGAGCATTCCGTGTTAATCCTCCTTTCTGGATTCCTTGCACCTCACTCCAGCATTGTTCCTCTGAGATGTTCCTGCCCTTGCCGGCCTGGGGGTGGTTGTTGTTTAAACAGCAGCAGCCACACAAGTCGCTGCCTGTCCTGCCTTTCCAGGGTGGTCTGTAATTGCTTCCTGTCCTCTCCAGAAACTGCCTTCATTTGTTTGAGTCTCTGCCTAATCTCAGGGCTGGGGGAGTTGGGAATGACAGAACCTTGGTCCAGGCTCAGGGGTGTTTCTCTGAGCTGGGATGAGCTGAGCCAGTTTCGGGGCTCCTGGTAAAGTCACAGTCCCACAGCCAGGAGAAAAGGTTGAACTTAAAATAACCCAGGCAAGCCAAAGCCTGGCCTCAGCAAAGCTGGAGCCCTGGTTTGGGGCCGCGGTGAGACCAGGGGCTCTGTGGTCCTTGGACGTGGAGGCCGTAGCCCAGGTACGTCCTGGTAGGAGCAGGAGTGGAAAAAGCAATGGGGGAATGGGGGGAGAAATGAAATGTTATTCCTCAGGCTTCAGAGCTCCGCTTTTCTTGGTTGTGTTACGGCCTGGGCTGTGCTTGGCGTGGATTTTATCCAAGGCGGTTCGCGCACATCCCGCTGATTTCCCAGCGTGCTGATTCCCTGTCTCTGCGCTGGCCTCTGAGCTCCCATTATCCTGGAGCAGGAAAAGGGATGCTGGGGGCCAGCCCTGAGCAAAGCTGAGCCATTCAACAGGCTCCAGACCAAACACTCCAACTTCGTGTTTTCCCCCTTGCTCCAAAAAGGAGAACTTTGGCTTTTTGTTGAAATGAGACATGCTGTGGATAACAGCCACTTCCAACAGCAATTTCCTCATGGATAAACTAAAGCTTTTAAAGGAAAATGCTCCAGAGGGTGTTTCCAGAAATAAGAAACATCTTCCAGCATTAACCTGCGTGGTCTGTCTGGAGAAGGAAATTAGATGGGCTTTTTCCCGGAGTCTGGTTTGTGACTGAGGCAAGAGAATAGGAATGAGTGGAACAAAGTGCAGGAATAACCTGCCTTCCAACCCACATCCAACCCTGGCATGTCCCAGGCTGTGCCACCTCCCCCTCCGCTCCAGCTGTGCCAGCTGGATCTCAGTGTCACACGGCACCGGTCTGTGACAAGTGTCCTTGTTGTCCAAAGGGTCACCGCTCTCTGCTGGGGTCTCCAGGACAGACAGACAGCCTGGAGTTAAAGCAGCCATGAAACCAAAGACAGAACAGGCCCATTCCCACCCTGAACTCCCCCAAATACTTCCCTGAATGGCTTTTCAAGCTTTTCCTGGCGCAGGAGCCTCTCACACACACATTGCACATCTCTGTGCCTCCTCTGAATGTGCAGGACACGGCACTGCACAGATTGGGAATCTCTCGGCCTCCTGGCTCATTGGGACTGCCCAAACACGACGTATTAGGTCCTATTTTCTCTATGTCTGCACATCCTTTAAATGAATGTATGGACACACCAAGAGGGGATGGCTGTTTAAAGCCCCTGACTGCACACAGTCCCTGGCAGGGGCTCTTCCAAATGCTTCCAACACATCCCACAGGTGCTGTTCCAAACACTTCGAACACATCCCATGGGTGCATCTGCCTTGGGGATGAATTGGGGCTGGCCTTTCCCATACCAGAGCCAAGAGCAATTCCCTGGGCCAGCATGGCTGGCCTTCACCTTGAAGGGCTGGATCCAGCTTGGAGGCACCCATTCTAACCCTCCTGAGGTGCCCAGGGTGCCATGCTCACTGCTACAGCCTCTCCAATCCAGCCTGAATCCCTCCTCTGCTTCCAGCTTTAGGATCCTGCTCCAACAGCTCTAAGCCCTGCAGGCTCTCTCCCCTTTCCTGCTCTCCTCATGCTTCCAGCAGCTCAGGCCCCCTCCTGCAGAGCTCCAGGTCTGTCCCTTCACAGGGAACACTGACCAGCAAGGATGTCACAGGCTCCACGTGGGCTGTTCCCTATGGTGTACAACCAAGAAATAAAGCAGGATCCTCTGCTGGGTGTCCCCACCATGAGATCCTGGAATGTAAGACGTTCCCAGCTCCGTCCCAGCTCTGCTTCTGCTCAGTTTCCTGCTTTCTGGCACCGAGTAGCACCAACATCCCTTCCCTTCCCTCTTATCCTCACCCTTGCTCCTTCCCTGATTGCACTCAGCCTTTAACAGAGCTCTGCTCTCTTTCCTGGCCTCTCCTGCTTCCCTCACAATCCTGGCTGTTGAGAGCTATCTGTTCCCAGAGGGACAACTCTGTGCTGGGGTGTGCAAAGCAGGGAGGAGCTGGGCTTGGAGGAGAGCGCTCCAGCAGTGGAGTGCAGCTGGGCCGACGGGGACAATGGGAATGGCCATGGGAATTCCTGCTGCCCTTGTCCGATCACCTGGGTGTGACCTCAGCTCCGTGTTCCAGGTGGAGCCCAGCGCTCAGTGCCAGCCATTCCCCTCACAGATGTTCCCATCTGCTGTGGCACCACCAGGACAATGCCCCTCAGGGACAAAGGAAGGGGAAGCCACATCCCTGGACTGAGGGAAAAGGACAAAACATCCCTGACAGACAAGGACCGTGTTGCTTTTCCTCTCACCGTGGTTCTCTGGCTGCCAGGAATGCCGAGGGCTGGCTTGGAGCGTTATCCCAAAGGGCTCCAGCCCTGCCAAGCCTTTGACGTTGGTGGTCAAGGAATGAACGTGGACTTTGTGAACCAACAAAGAGCTAGGATCTGATGGGTAGCAGAAAGAGATGGGGGAGAGGAAAACAATCCTGGTTTTGATTACCTGGCTTCAAACCCATGGCAATAAACCCAAATTTGGGAAGCAATTAGAAGGGAAGAAGAAGAGCAAGAAAGAAAGGGGGGAATGAAAGAGTCGCCTGGCGGTCTCAAGGCAGCCTTTCAAGGATCAGCATCTGGATGAGAGCCAACATATCAGCTCTAATCTTTGGCACTTTTTTTGACTTAACAAGGACTATAAAATGAATCCAGTCACAACTGACGGGCCCCATATGGACCCTGGTTTGAAATCTCCTTTCCAGCTTGGAATCAAATAGGCTGGGACCACGGAAGGCTGGACAGGAGATTTCAAAGGGAAAACCAAAGGTGGGAGCACAGACGTGGCCTCCCACCCATGCATGGTGCCCACTCCCACCCAGGGCTGGGCATGAGGACATTGGGCTCTGTGTCAGCACATACTCACTGCACACCAGTCGCTTTGTGGCTCCATAGAGGGGCTGTCTGTGACCATGACAATACAATGGGAACATTTCCCTTGATGCCACTGAGCTTCCCAGCCTCCCAGACTTGCTGTGACTTCAATTCTATCTGTATCTGAAGATTGCCTTTGTTTGCTACCTTTTATTTCAAACCTGGATAAAATAAGTGTACAGCTATTTGCCTTCACATCTAAAAAACAATTAAAAGCTCATCCTCGCCTGCTCGTGCTCCGAGGCTGGCGCATCTCATCTCCCTAAGCTGCACCAGCATGCGAGAACAAAGGCATCTGACCTGTAGCCATGGCAACCCTCAAATTCTACACCTTTGCCTTTTGTACCGGGTTGCCCCTCCCTGCTCTGTGCACTCACACGTCTGTGCACGCTCGTTTCCTACACACTCACGTGTGTGTGTGCAGCTCACACCAGAGAGAGGTGTAAAAATGCTGTTCCTGATTCTTCCAGCTGCTCCTGCCTTTGTCCCACACGCCGAGTGAATTCCCACTCCTCCCGCGGTGGCATTTGCCTCTCAGGTGCCGGCAGGGTTAACTAAAAATCCACTGCTGGCCACAAGGTAGCACTTGGTTCAAGGGAGAAAAGCAAGTGTGGAGAGCCGAGGGAAGCAGGAGTGCAATGAGGGATTATTGGATCACACTTGGCATGCCAGGGCTGGGACAGCTGCCCTCTGCCTTTTCCTGGCCGCTGCCACCATTCTAAGGGGCAGGCAGCCACCTCCTGAATCCATCCGTCAACACGAGGGGAGAGGCACCACATCCCTGAGAAAAGGAACACCATCAAACATCCAAACTGACGGTTGTGATTGTTCCAAAGGGAAGTGCTGGCGCTGCTGGGTCATGTTTTTAGCACCTGGCTCCTGCTGTCATCACACCTGGAGCAGCTCCTGTTTGCACAGGGCTTGTCCTGTGCCCGCCACGAGCACAGCTGTGGATTTGGGCTCTGTGTGCCTTGGAAGGGGTCAGCTCTGGGTGTGGAGGGTGGCACAGAGAGCACAGAGAGCACAGAGAGCACAGAGAGCAGGAGGGGAAGGGAAGTTCCCTACAGAAGGCAGCAGCCCCAGAGTCTCCCCCCGTCTGAGCCTCAGCTGGGCCCTGGAGCCGCAGCCAGGCACACAGAGAGGCCTCGGGGAGCAGCTGCTGGGCAGCCTCTTGTCCTCTTCAAAGGCTGCTTCCCAAGGGCTCGTTCTTTGGGAAAGGCTGGCACCACCCACTCTGCCAGACCCAAAAGGCTGCCAGTCCTCCAGCCCTTGGAGGAGACTGAAATGTGCACAAAAACCATCCCTGGGTTGGTGGTGACTCTGCAGAAGAGGGTGGACAGCACCAGGCGCTGGAGCTCCTTCTGAGGGACAGCTCTGTGACCAGGAACAGGACCCAAGGAACACCTGGAGCTGTGCCAGGGAAGGATTAGGTTGGAATTTAGGGAAGGGTTCTTCCCTCGGAGGGTTCTGGGGTGCTGAACAGGCTCCCAGGGAATGGGCACAGCCCCAAGGCTGCCAGAGCTCCAGGGGGGTTTGGACAATGCTCCCAGGGATGGACAGGGTGGGATTGTTGGGGTGTCTGTGCAGGAGCTGGGCTGGATGAACTGGATGATCATTGTGGGTCCCTTCCCACAAGCTCAGGAATTCCATGATTCCATGAAGTGCATCAGACAGCCCTCTCTGGGTCCCATCAGTGCCTTCTGCTCCAGGGAGGAAAGAGCTGGGGTTTTTAACTCACTTCTCCCTTTATTCACCACCATGGATCCCTGAGGAAAAGGGAAGGACTTCTGAAGAGGGGCAGCTCAGCTCTGCTCCAGGCAGTGCCCAGACCTCCCTGGGATCAGGCTGGCACTCGGTACCCCCCTTGGGCAGGGAGGGCACAGCCAAAGCTGTCCCTCCCTCCTTTCAAACCCTTCCAGCCGTGAGCGTGGCGGTAAAAGCGGGGCTGAGCTGTGGTTACAGCCGGGGATGAGGCAGCCCGGCCCCTCCCGCAGATGTGGAAGGGTTGCTGCTCAGGGTTGCTGCTCATTCCCTGCAGCAGGAGGCCCCTGGGCACGGGAGAGGCTCCAGCTCATTGACGTCAGCACAAAGGCTCCCTTGCAGTCACCGGGCTTGCACTGGGACCATTATTCCCTGGGAGAAACCACTGGGAAACCAAGGCAGGACCTCAGTGTTGGGTAGGCTTGGTGCTCTGCAGTGCAGGACCATGGCCATGGAGACTGCATTTCCCGGTGTTCCCACCCCATCCCAGCCAGCCCCAGGGACCTGGAATGCTGCATCCATCCCTGGAGAGGGCTGATCCTTGCTGCCCTTCCATCTCACCAGAAATGGGAATGTCTGAAATCCTCCTTGCTCATTGCCAGGCCAAGTTTTCCCCAGACTGGCCAAACTCCCAGGGCAAATGTGGAATGGCTGGGAAGCAGGAGAGCTGTTCCTGACAGCCTCCACCTTCCCTGTGCCTCAGTTTCCCTGTTAGAGAAGGACATCCCTGCAGGGAGATGGGATATCCCATGTCTGCACTGACAAGACACCCTGTTTTGGTGGGGGTGTCCTTGTCCATGCCGGGGGACATCCAACACAAACCAGTCTGGGATTGTGGGATTCTGTGGAAAGCTTCCATTAGGATGTTACTGGGACCCCCATAGCTCATGGTAGGGATTTACTGGAGGCACAGTGTGACTTGGCAGAGGGTCCTGGATAGGCAGACACAGCTCCCAAGCCAAACTCCAGGGATTGCCTCACCCTCTGGCATAATCCCACTCCAGTCCCCAGAACAGAGCCATCCACAAGTATTCCTGCTGGATTCTCATCCCTTCCTAGGAAGCTTTTCCCTCTGTGGCCAAGCACCTTCCAGAATCCAAGCACCCTGTGCGAGTTCAGACTGAAATTGTGCCTTCATTCCCTGAGAAGACTCCCCACTCCTTAACTTATCCACCCAGGAACGGCTGAGGACAATTCCATTCCCCAGGCTCTCCTGACTTGCACCCCCAGGGTGCCAGCTCAAGGTACCCCTGTGTGGTCGTTGAGATGGACACTGCACTCAAAGTGCTTCAGTAAAAACATCAGAAGGCTTCAAACATCAGCTCCTTGTTATCTAAGTGTCTCTTGTACTTTTTCTCCTTAGCAGTCTCACAGGGCTGCTCTACACAGCCTTGGCTCTTTCTCTAGCCTTCTCTCTTCCTTCTGCTGTTCTAGCTCACTCCTTTCTGTCCCTATTATGGCTGCTTAACCCTGTTTGTCTTATGTACAACATCTTATCTTTTCTGTCCCTTGCACAACTTCTTGTCCCTTCATCCTCACAGCACAGCTAGCAGACTAACAGACTCCAACTCTAACTGAACTCCTTAGCTAACTCAGTCTTTATCACACCCATAGCTGGGAGGGCAAGGCTGTTCTTACTCTTAGATAATTAATACAGCTGCAATATATCAAGAGTAAGATTGCCTTTAGTACTATCTCGTTCTGTTTCTCTACACCCCTGAACTTTCCCTCAGGATTTTATATCTCAAAAGATGCTTGAGGGATTTGGGCCTGCAGTTCAAATTCCTTGGCCTCTGGAATCAAAGCTTCCAAACTGTCTGACACATGGGATGAAAGGGGAAGTTGGGAACACAAAATAAAAGGCCCAGCACACCCCAGTTGCTCTCCTTAGCTGAGAAGCTTTGGACATGCCAGGATAACAGAGGAGCTGTCTTCTCCCTGCCCTCTGCTCCATGACCCAGATGCCTCCACCCCTCCAGCCTCCTCGTCTCCATGGGAACAGGTCTGGAGTGAGGAGCATTCCAAACATCCTGCTGGTGCCATGTTTATCCAGCATGTCTTCCTCACTGAGCTGCTCCAAACCAGCCCCAGAATAAAAAAAAAAAAAAAAAAAAAGAGGGGAAAATGAAGAGAGGTAAAAAATTAACAGCTTGGGCTTTTTGGCCAGAAAACAGCATTTCTTGTTTGTTTTTCTAGCAAAAAAAAAATAGGATTCCTGCCAGAGATTCCCAAGTTTTTAAAGGTGTATCTTGAACTAAAGACAGGAAACTGGATATTGGGTTTATTCCCTGTCGCCCTGATTTTCAAAAGCCTTCTGATATTTACATTCTTGGAGTCAGAATTCCCACACTTTTTCTCAAAACACTATGTGTTTTTCACATTCCTTCTTGGAGGAGGAGAAAATTGACAGACTGTTCACTTGGCCAGTGTGATTTAGAGGAGGTATATTATCCTCCAATCCACTCTCACTTTAGAGAGTCTATAAGTTGTAGAAACTGTAAATAAAGTTCTCCTCTTTGCCTTGGGCGACTGAGCGTGTCCAGCGTGCTCCTTCCGTGTCACAGCGTGACAATTGGTGACCCCTTGTGGAACGGCGTTTGGTGCTCATCGGAGTGTGAGGCACTTTGGGTGAGATCGGTGATTTTAACCCCCCCTCCTCCCTGCTTGTGTAGTGGCCGCTTGGCATGTTGCCTGCAGCTTTTGGAAACATGCCAACCCTTGTGTCTTTTGGGGGGGACTCACTGGTCCTCGATATCTGGAGAGATTTGCTGGAAAGGAGACAGGTTTCTGTCTCCCAGGGTGGCTTTGAGAAGCTCTTCCTATGGGCGAGAGGCCAAGGTTTTTTTTCAGATCCCAAGGAGGCTTTCTCCAGGGAGGTGTGGTCCCTGCTTGGTGAACACCTTTTTGAGGCCCTCTCCATTGACTGTGATGTCGAGATCGCAAAGCTTCTGATGCACTGGAAGAAGTTTGATGGGCTTTTCCACTGGTCTGAATGCTCTAGCCCCCAAGGTTCTGTTCAAGAGCTTGGCTCCCAGCCAGGTTCTCCCGTCCCGGAGGATGGCTGGGGTGAGAGGGAAGCCGAGGTCCTTTCAGAGGCGGGGGGGGATTTCTAACCGCGGCAGGAGGCAGAGCCCTCCTCTCCCCCCCGCGGCGCTGTGAAGGGAGACGTTTCTGTCTCAGAGCACGACCCTCGGGCTCCTGGCCAGGGCGTGGGCGGCGCCCCGCAGCCTGCTGGAAACCCCGTGGGGCCGGCAAAGCCGGCCCTGCCCCTCCCCGCTCCACAGAAACAGCGAAGAGCCCTCCCGGCGTTCGGGGGTAGGGAGGAGTCCCAGGATCGGTCTCTGCCTCTCATTGGGCAGGACTCTGTAACAACGCTCTGCCCAAATTGTGGTGTTTGTACGACCCATCCCCTGGGGGCGGGAAGAGCGGGGCCGGCGGCTCCGCCGCTGGCCCCGGCAAGACCTCCACCAATCCCCCCTGCCTCCGTGCAGCCCGAGGGGCGTGCCTGGGCAGTGGAGGCAGGCGGGGATGGGGCGCTGACCAGCCTGTCAGGCACCGCCCCACACCTAGCGGGGGGGGCCGTTGCCTGCGATTGGTCTCCGAGCTGCAAAAGGGGTCCTCTTAGGGGCGGTTCCAGACCCCCCCTTTCCCGCGCTGCCCCCCCCGGGTGCGACGGGGGGTGGTGTTTTCGGCGCAGGGACGTCCTTGGGCTCGGGCGGGGCTGCGCAGCTGCCCGCTCTGCCTGCACCGCTGCCCCCGGTCACGGCGTGGGGCGGTGACCTGGCTCAGCGAGCCGCGCCCCTCTCTGCGCCCCTTCCCCCCCCGCACCGCAGGGGCCGGTGCCCGCGGCTGCACCCGTCCCGTCTGCGCCGGGACGCGCGCCGGCTGCTGCGGGGACCCGTGCCCGTGATGTGGCCGCAGCTGCTGGTTCCTCCATGGGCGTGGGTTCGGCTGGGACCGGCCTCGGCCCGGCGCTCCCCTTCTCTGCGGGTGCGGGTGACGCGATGTCAGGTGGTGTCGAGCTGGCCCCCGGTCAGGCACCTGACCCTGAGCCTGTTGGGTCCACAGGACGGGATTTAACAGGTGCTGCCGCCTCATCGGGGGGCTTCCAGGCTTTCCCTGTGCTTAGGGGTGTCACCCACAATACTTATCAACCCCTATCCTGGAGGGCTACAATGGAGCTCCGTGATCAGGCTGGCAAATATGGTCTGGGGTCTGACCAGGTCATGCAGATGCTTTGTGTACTTGCTGTTGACTTGTTGACACCCTATGATATCCGAAGCATAGCTCGTGTTCTTTTTCAGCCTGTGGAATACGATATCTTTGAGTCCATATGGACTGATTTAGCAGTCAGGGCCATGCAGTGGAACACCATGCGGGGTCCGGAGGACCCCAGACGTGTGGTCAGCACGGATGTTCTGCTGGGCACAGGCAATTATGCTGGCCCTAATGGACAAGCTGGCCTTGATCCCCTGGTACTTGAGCAGTGCCAGGAAACAGGCATGCCAGCAGTCATCCAAACCATTGAAATGGCAGCCCCGAAGGAGTCCTTTGTGGCAGCTGTCCAGGGGGCTGACGAGCCTTTCCTATAATTTGAGGGCGGGCTGACCGCTGCAGTGGAGAAACAGGTGGCAGATCCTGACGCAAGGAAACATATACTCAAACACCTTGCGAGGCACAACTGCAACGCTGCCTGCAAAGCAGTCATAGAGGCGCTTCCTGGGGATCCTTCTGTCCCCCAGATGGCACAGGCCTGTGCGAGGTTGCGCACTTCAGGTCGTAAGTGGGCTGCTATGGCCATTGCCATGCAGCCTGCTATGACCACTGTCATGCAGCCTGCTCTGGCCCCTGCTGTGCAGCCAGTCTGGGCAGTGCCCCAGGGCAGGCAGCAGCAGAAAAGGTTTGTGCAGGCCAGCGGGAAACGGGAAGAAGCAAAAGAAGTCCACGATTCCCTTGTGTTTCTGTGGTCGCTGTGGCAGACCGAATCATCTGTCAAATGCCTGCAAGGCCACTGTTCACGTTAACGGTCAGGCCTTGCTGGACTCGGGAAACGGGAAGCGAAGCGCGAAGGGGGGACGCGCGCGGACACAAGTCTCTCTCCAAGCCCCAGAGCCGATGGAGGTCTGCTCGGTCAACTCACAGCCAGCACCCGCGGCTCAGAAGGTGTTGATGTCTGCACAGCAGACACGATTGTGTTAGAGACCAGCGACGTGCACAAGGTCCCATTGGATGCCTTTGGCCCCTTGGGTGATGGTATGAGTGCTCTCCTTATGGGGAGGTCTAGTACCACCCTTCAGGGTCTCATTGTGCACATGGGACTCATTGATGTGGATTTCACGGGACAAATTTGTGCCATGGTATCCACATCAAAACCCCCTGTCACTATCCCAAAAGGGACACGGCTTGCTCAACTTGTGCCTTTTAGATCCTCTATTCGCAGGGCAGTTGACCGGTCGCGAGGAGACGGCGGCTTTGGGTCCACTGGGATGCCTCAAGTGCACTGGACCACTGTCCTGTCCGACGACCGTCCCATAAAGCCGTGTACCCTGTCCATCCCTGGCGCGACACCTCCGGAAATTTGCCTCCGCGGACTGATTGATACCAGCGCTGACATCACAATCCTCTCGCTCGCTGCCTGGCCCCCAGAGTGGCCCTTGAGTCCAGTACAGATGTCTGTTGCGGGACTGGGAGGAACAAAGCAGTGCTACGTGAGCCAGCAGCCCGTGGTCATCACAAACTCAGAGGGACAATCAGCTGTGGTCCGGCCTCATGATACTTCGACTGAGGCTAACCTCTGGGGGAGGGATGTTCTGGCCGCGTGGGGGGTGCGCATCGGGACAGATTTTTAATGGGGGCCACTGTGACGAAGGGCACAGACTGTCCTACGCCTCCTTTACGGTGGCTGGTGGACAAACCTGTCTGGGAGAACCAGTGGCCCCTCCCTAAAGAAAAGCTCGTTGCCCTTCGAAATCTAGTGCAGGAGCAGTTGGACCAGGGTCGTCTGGAGCCTTCTACCAGTCCCTGGAACACTCCTGTCTTCTGCATTAGAAAAAAGTCTGGGAAATGGAGGTTGTTACAAGACCTCCGGAAAGTGAATGCCGTGATGGAAAGCATGGGAACGTTGCAGGCGGGCATGCTTTCGCCTACCATGCTTCCAGCGGATTGGCCGATCCTCATCGTGGATCTGAAGGATTGTTTCTTTACGATCCCTTTACATCCCGATGACAGACAAAAATTTGCCTTCACGGTGCCAGCAATTAACAATGCTGAGCCCGCAGAGATATCAATGGACGGTTTTGTCCCAAGGGATGCGGAATTCTCCCGCCATATGCCAATGGTATGTGGCCCGTGCCTTGTCTGGAGTTCGCAGGCAGTTTCCCAACGCCCATGTATATCACTACATGGACGACATTCTGGTGGCTGCACCCACCCAGGATGAACTGCTGAGGATACAGCCTCAGTTGATTGATGCTTTGCACGCTCATGGGCTGCAAGTGGCTCCAGAAAAGGTTCAACAAGAGCCTCCTTGGAAGTATTTGGGGGTCAAGATTCTGGAACGGACAATCCGTCACCAGGAGGTGCAATTTGTGCGTTCGGTGAAAACACTGAACGACGCCCAGAAATTGGTAGGCGTCATCATGTGGTTGCGTCCGTATTTGGGACTAACCAATGGACAACTGTCTCCTTTGTATGATTTGTTAAAGGGAGACACCGATTTAAAGTCACCTCGTGAATTGACCCCTGAGGCACGTAAAGCCCTGGAGGAGGTTCAGCAAGCTGTTTCCGCTTGCCAAGTGTACCGCATTGACCCCTCCGTTGATATCACTGTGTTCATCACTGCTCCAGATTTACATCCTACAGGTATCATCGGCCAATGGAATGACAAATGGTCGGATTCCTTGCACATCTTGGAATGGGTCTTCCTGCCCCACCAGCCGCAGAAGACGGTAACTCCGTTATCTGAGCTGGTTGCTCGACTGATAATCAAATGCCGACAACGGTGTTTGCAATTGATGGGAGCAGACCCCGCAAAGATCGTGATCCCAATTGATCGGGAAAATTTTGACTGGAGCCTTGCAAACAGTGTTACTATGCAGTGTGCTCTGGAAAATTTCACAGGGCAGATTGTTTATCATCTGCCCAGCCACAAGCTACTGCACGTGGCGAAAAATACACAGATTTCTTTGCGGCCCAAATGTAGCCAGGAACCGGTGCAAGGACCCACCGTCTTCACGGACGGTTCGGGAAAGACAGGAAAGGCCATTGTTACCTGGAAGGATGGAGCAGAGTGGCAGGTTGTCGAAGGTCATGAGGATGGTTCAGCCCAATTGGTTGAGCTAAAGGCTGCGGTCATGGCATTCGAGAAGTTTTCCCAGGAACCTTTCAACTTGGTCACGGATTCCGCCTATGTGGCCGACATCACACAGAGACTGGGTTATTCAGTTTTGAAGGAGGTCAGTAATCCTGCCTTGTTTCAGTTACTGAAGACCCTGTGGTGTGCCATCCAGGCCCGGGTTCACCCATATTATGTTCTGCATACAAGGAGCCACACTAAATTGCCAGGGTTTGTAGCGGAAGGTAACGCGAGGGCTGACAAGTTGGCTAACCCAGCGTGGGTAGCACCTCAGCCAGATGTACTCGCGCAGGCCAAGGCATCACATGAGTTCTTCCACCAGAACGCACATACATTGCAAAAGCAATTTCAGTTGACAGCGACTGAGGCTCACAACATTGTTGAGTCATGTGACGACTGTCATGCCCTTGGTGCACCTTTGCCGGCAGGGGTAAACCCCAGAGGCCTTAGGGCCTTGGAGCTTTGGCAGACTGATGTCACCCAGGTTGCCGAGTTTGGCCGGCTCAAGTATGTGCATGTCACGGTGGACACGTTCTCCTCTGCAATGTGGGCTTCTGCTCACACTGGAGAAAAGAGCCGTGATGTCATTCCCATTGGAGGCAGGCCTTTTCCATTCTTGGTATACCTTCTGCTGTGAAAACCGACAATGGTCCTGCTTACGCATCACGGGAGGTGTGGCAGTTCCTGCAATTGTGGGGTGTTTCACACAAGTTTGGTATCCCACATTCTCCGACTGGTCAAGCTATTGTAGAACGCGCTCATGGTACTCCGAAGCGGGTTCTACAAAAACAAAAACGGGGAATGCAGGGTGAAACCCCGCACAGTCGGTTGGCAAAGGCTTTGTACACCATCAATCATCTTACGGTGCCACAGAACTCAAATAACACTGTCATCGTGATCACCATCTCTCGTTACAGGCTTGGGACGAGACACATCAGCCTCGAGCAAAGGTGCGAGTGAAAAATCTAGTCACCAAACAGTGGGAAGGTCCCTACGACCTTGTCATTTTGGGGCGTGGGTATGCGTGCGTGTCCACAGATACTGGGACACGCTGGGTACCCTCGAACTGTGTCCGTCCTGACCTGCGACCTCAGAGACAGAACCCGGCCAACAGGCAAGATGGAAACCGTGACCAACCTGAAAGCCATCAAGCGGATGAACCGTTGAGTGATGACTCTGATGCAGACAATGCAAGTGATCACTCTGATGGTTCCTCCATGACTGAACCCTGAAACATTGTTCATTTTTTCTCCTTTGTAACATTGTTCATTTTCTTTTTTCCTTTTCTTTTTTTAACGGAAAAAGGGTGAGATGTCGCCCTGATTTTCAAAAGCCTTCTGATATTTACATTCTTGGAGTCAGAATTCCCACACTTTTTCTCAAAACACTATGTGTTTTTCACAATCTTTCTTGGAGGAGGAGAAAATTGACAGACTGTTCACTTGGCCAGTGTGATTTAGAGGAGATATATTATCCTCCAATCCACTCTCACTTTAGAGAGTCTATAAATTGTAGAAACTGTAAGTAAAGTTCTCCTCTTTGCCTTGGGCGACTGAGCGTGTCCAGCGTGCTCCTTCCGTGTCACAGCGTGACAATTCCCTTTTCCTAATTAAATAAGGCCTGCAAGGGCTGACTTTTTGGTGGGAATAATCCTTTCTTTATCACTGCTCTGGGTCAGAAAAGGAGCAGGATCCACATGCTGGAGTTCCAAAATCCAGGGGCAAACAACAGAGATGTTCATTTATGGACCCTGAAGTTGTGCTGCAAGGCCTGAGCTTGGCTCCTCTTGGCTGTTGTCTTCCTTTGAAATCCCAGTCCCCAGAGGATGCTGGAAATTGCTGCTCCCAGTGCTCCAAAGGCAGCACCAGGCACAGCGAGAGCCGTCTCCTCGGGCACTTCAACAAATTGGGATAGCACATGGATTGCTGGAGCCCTTCTGGGTGTGAAACAGCCACGGCTTTCCAGGAAGCACAGGAAAACTGCTGCCGTGCCAACAAACCCATGGACAACATCCACAGCTCCCAGCATTCACCATTGTTAACGACTCAGAAGGATTTTTCCCTAAAGAAAACCCCTCAGACCACCATTATTTCCATTATCAGCCTCTTATGATTCCCTCATTTAGGACCCATGGAAACACTCCAGACCCAGGAGATGGAGGTGCCACTTTTTGCTGTATCTATGGGAGTCTTGAGCTTCCAAGCAGCTCCCCAAGCCAAATTCCCACACCATGTTGCCAAAAATACTTTGGAGTGTGTCTCACTGATGTGAAACATTTCTCTGGTATGTTTCCTCCCAACATCTCTGTTATAAATGATTAGAAGCTAATTCAAAATAACAGGATTTATTTAGCAAAATTTCCAACACTGAATTAAAAGCCACAATAAAAGTGAGGCAACATTGATCGAATGCTGGGTGGACAGAGTGACAGTACAAGGGTACCATCTAACCTCTACCACGTCTGCTATGCTTCAGCATGTGGGTTTTATACAGTTTTTTTACCCCAAGGCCAAGTCTATTGAAAGTCCAGGTATGCATGTGTTTCTCAATTTCTAAGTGGAGGTTTGAAAGGATTTCCTGTCTGCTTGAAAAGATTACTTGATAGTCTTCCCGGAATTCATCTTAAGAGGGGTGATGTGATCATCCTGGATCTCTACTAAGACTGATATCAGATGTTGAGGAGCTGTGAAGTGAAGGTCCACCCTTGATGAATGGGCCATCTTCCAGTTCGGCTTTGTCTTTTCAGTTGCAAATGTGTTTGCCTGCACAATGGATTCTGGAATCTCGGAGATGCCCTTGAGTAGGTTTTAGTAAACCAAATCTTTGATACAATATTATATACATGATTTTTTCCATTACATCCATTACAGTCCCCCACTTTTTTATTTATCTAATAAATTCGTGTGTGTTTTACAATCTTAATTTTCTATTTACTAATCATCTTTGGACACATCATATTCGTCCTATTCTTCTTGTGTTATCTTACAATATTTTTGGAAAGATAAATTCTCTTCTTTGACTCTATTTTCAAATTCTTTCAAGGCTTCTGCAGCCTTGCTTTGTTCTTTCAACTCTATCAGTCTAGGTGTTTTGGAAAGCTGTCTAGTTTTTCTTCCAGCTAATTCAGGGTCAGTAGGTAAGGCTGCAATTTGCATGCCTTGTACCACTTTTCAGGTTCTTTCCAGTACTCTCGCAGACTTTCAAGGGACTGGTAGGGATTACCTCCAGGACTCATAATCTAATTGATTCAAACTATTCACAATTGTCCTTTTTTTCTTTGCTCCAAAACCTCGTTGGAGGTTCAGGCTGCTAGACTTTTGATTTGTTATTTGAATTTAATGTTAAGGTGGATATGCAGGGGGTGTAGCCTACTAACTCAGTGTATTTTACACCTTCTCTGCTGATACAAGTAGTTTCAATGATTCTTTTTTTTAGGATCTACTCTTCAGGTCTCTGAATAGTTCTTGATATCTGAGTATTGTCCCATTTGTTCTGGAGTTAAACCCTCACCTTTCTATGGCTATTTTTCTGCTGATTTTAATCTTCTGCAAATCTAGCAATTAGATAGACTTAATTCAGTGGCGATTTCTTGCATCAAGTCTATAAATAGGTTCTGATTTGGGGCAGGCAATCTTTAGTCTTTATATTGTTTTTCTAACTGCTCATAATGTTCACTTAGTGTTTTAGTCTTTCTTGTTCTATTCTTTTTCTCTTTACTTCTGCCTCCTGTCTCCTTAGTTCTTGAGTTAACATTTGTACTTTACTTTCAGGGTCGAGTCTTTCTTCATTTCTTAAAAAACAGAAGGTCTCATTAAATTGCAAATATGTCTTGTCATCATCTTGTTTTAGGAGATGTAATACTATGGGTTCATTTCTTGAGAGTGTTTTCCTTTCATGTTTAAGGTTTTTTTCTTACTTAATACATTTTTTATCTATAGTACATATATTTAATTTGCTTTTATCATAGCACAGTCTATTAATCTGATAGTATCTTAGAAAGATAGATTTCTTTCTTCTACTTATCTACACAGTCTGATTACACTGGTCCCAAATAGGGATAGTTGGTATCTTTCTTATCTCTCATTTGTAAATTTCATGTGTCTTGGACTGCTCGTCTTTAGTAATTGCTTTTGGGTCATGACATACTATCCCTTTTTTCTGATTCACAAATTTTATATTGAGTGCTATTAGAGACAATATCTTTTTCTTTTATCCCCTGGACAATCATAATGTGACTGATACTTCAGGTTCTTTACTTGTCTTTCTGGTGCCACTTCCAGGCATGGTTCACACTCCTTCCTGAGGGTCAGCCTCTGCGGGCTCTCGAAGGGGAATCCCCCTGTCCCTCTCAGGACTAGACTCAGGACTACGAGGATTCTCCACTACAACAATACTCTGCCTTTCTCTTCGCCCACAGGGTAGCAGCCCGCGGCAGGGTAATCCGTCTTCTTGGCAGCAGGCATATGTTTCTGGAGCCCTGTTGGTCCGAGCTGCAAACCTTCTTTTAAAAACACTCTACTGGGACAACCTGATTGTATCTGAGCAACAAGGTACTTTGATTGTCTTTCTGCACTCAACATCGAGCACTTCAGCTTCGGCATCTAATTGTCTTTTTGTTCTCTTTTTATATATATAATACCACTCTGGAGAATCTAACTCTAGTAGACTCAAGTTAGTGGCAATTACTAAGAAACGGCTAGTCTCTTTTTGTTCTTCTTCTAAACAATTAGTACACAATCTTCTTGGTCTACGCCCCCCCTTTACAATGAGCAACCCAAATCAGCTTACAATACACACACTTGAAGTGAACAAAGGGAAAGCATTCACAATTTGGCTTTTTACAACTTATCTGATCCCCTCTGTTCATTGGTGGTGGCGCTGCAATCTGATTTTCAGATCTCTAGGAGATGAGGACACTCTCTACTTCTGAGCAGTGTCTTGAGGCTCTACTTTCTTCACTCTCGAAGCATGTGTCTACTCTTTTTCTGCAGTCCTAATTGCTGTATCTGTAGTGAGAAGAACAGTCCAGGGACTTTCCCAATGAGGTGTCAGAGGGATTTCCCTCCAGGTTTTTACTAAGACTTCATCACTAGGATTTATTTTGTGTATTGCAAAACCTAAAGGGGCACTCTGAGAGATGAGCCCCTTCTTTTGTAGATCTTGTAAATTCTTATTTATGGCAATTAGATATGGTTGAATCTGGGTATCTTCTATTTGAGGATGTCTAACTGGCATTCCATGTTTGTAAGGCATTCTATAAAGCATTTCAAATGGTGACAATCTTGTTTCTGAATGAGGCATAGTTCTTATGTTTAGAAGGGCTAAAGGAAGACATTTTACTCAAGACATTTTGGTCTCTATCATTAATTTGGATAGTTGAGCTTTCAGTGTTTGGTTCATTCTTTCCACTTGCCCTGAGTTTTGAGGGTGCCATGGGGTGTGATATTGCTATTGGATTCCCAAAGCTTCTGCAGTTTGTTTGATAATTTTGGAGGTGAAATGTGTTCCTTGATCAGAGTCAATATGATCCACTATCTCGTAGCAAGGGATAATTTCTTCTAACAATACTTTTGATACTGTTTGGGCAGTAGCTCTTGCCCTGGGGAAGGCTTCTACTCAGTGAGTTAATTTGTCTACTATCACTAATAAAAATTTATATCTCCCTACTTTAGGTAAATCAGTGAAATCTACTTGGATTCTTTCAAATGGGCGATAGGCGACTGGGCGTCCCCTTAAAGCTGTTTGTCTGGATCTAGCCCAATTAACTCTCTGGCAAATCATACACCCATACACTTCTTGTTTAGCTAATTCATAGATTCTTTTACATCTGAAAAATTTCAAAAATTGTTCTGCTAGAGCCTGGGCTCCCTAATGTGTCTGCTGATGCAATCTTTTCAGAATTTTCTTGGTATATTCTTTTGATACTAGTTCTTTCTATCAGGTAATTTCTACTTCCCTTCTTCTAGCTTTCCCCCTATCTTTTTAAATTCTTCAATTTCTTTCTGAGAGGGGTACGGGGGATATTCCTGAGTTCCCCCCTCCTCTCTTCTATGGATATAGGATATTGTTTAATTCTAATAGGTTCTTCAGGTTTTTCTATTTCAATTGAAATTGGCTCTATTTCTAATCTCTCTACCTCCCCTTGAGAACACTAAACTTTTGGATCAATTTTGTCTTCATCTTTAGTAGTCAGTTTGTATAGGCTTACTACTAATTGTGAATCTCTTACAGTCAGATTTATTCTCAGGGCTATAATCATGTCTCTCTCTAACAAATTGTAATCTGCTTCTTCTACTAAAAGCAAATTCTTTATACAAATTTTATTATCAGATTCAATTTCTACGTTCTTAATTATCGACACTTTGAATGGGTCTCCCTTCGCCCTGACTATCCTTATCTTATCTTTACTTTTGAAACAACTTGGGGGCAGTTTTTGCACTGTGCTTCGCTCTGCCCCCGTATCTACTAAAAATGTTACTGTTTCTTTTTGGGGACCTACTTTTAACTTTACTAAGGGCTCATTTGATGTTTTGGTCCTTAAAATAAAAAGCCCTTGACACCTCTAGTCTTCTTGAAAAAAAATTTTTTTTTTCATCTTTTATTCTCTTTCTACAATCTTTTTTTTATGTGCCCTTTCTTTTTGCAGTAAAAACACTCTGGGGGTTCTCTTTTTGACTCTGGGTTCCTATTAGGCAGATCTATTTGTTTTCTCTGCGTTGTTCTTACCTGATCCCGGTATTTCTCTTGCTTTTGCACTTCTCTTACAGCTGCAACGAGAACTTTGGCTTGTGTTTTTTTATTTTTTCTTTGTCTCTCTTCATGTATACCTTCTGAGCTTCCCTTAGTAATTCCTGCAAGCTTTTACTTGCTAGTTTTATTTTTTTTTCCAGTTTTTTTCTTATGTCTTTTTGATGTTTACTTTTTCCCTTGCCCCATCTTATTTTAGCAAAAAAAAAACTTTCTTACCTTTTTGGTGGTGGGTCTTTGTGCTGAATTCTTTCTTAGCTTTTGCTAAGAGCAGGGATCTTTTCTTAAACTGTTTTATCACAAACCGGGTTCTGCATTTTCGGATTACTTACCTGTCCGGCGAGCTGAGCCGTGGGTCTGTTCGTCTGATGAAAAAATCTTCGGTTTGCCTCTTGGGCTTCTACTAGCCCGTAGCAAAAAAGGGTTTACTAGTTTCCTGAACTCAAAGGAACGTACCCTTCCCCTTTTTGCTTCCTTGTGATCGATTCTCAAGACTCCCCTGAGTCTGGGTTTGATGAGCAAACGAGTTTTTCAGATTTGCTTCCCTGTCAGCTGACCAAGCCTCTCACGAGGGATTGGAACTGCGGCTTTCAGGTCTACACTCGGGTCGTGATGACCAAGTCACATCTCATCTACTCACTCAATCACACTCACTCAACTAAGCAATACTTACAGCAATTTTCTTGCGTGGAAATCTTCATGCACGGAGAATTTTTACGAGTGAAAAATGTAGCCACGGCTCCGAAAAGACTCTCTTAGGTCTTTTCTTGAGTTACCTACTATTCCTTGGATCTAGGACCTTTCCTTTTATTGTGGGGCTTTATCTAATTTTTGGTTCGCGATACAATAGGTGCTATAGAGCTTCCCACTTTGCTGGGCCACCGAAAATCGGCAGGGCGCCTCCTGTACAAAGGGATTCTGCAGCACTCAATATTGCATCTGAGTCACGGCACTAATCTGTTATAAATGATTAGAAGCTAATTCAAAATAACAGGATTTATTTAGCAAAATTTCCAACACCAAATTAAAAGCCACAATAAAAGTGAGACAACATTGATCGAATGCTGGGTGGACAGAGTGACAGTACAAGGGTACCATCTAACCTCTACCACGTCTGCCAAGCTTCAGCCTGTGGGTTTTATACAGTTTTTTTACCCCAAGGCCAAGTCCATTGAAAGTCCAGGTATGCATGTGTGTCTCAATTTCTTAGCGGAAGTTTGAAAAGAGTTCCCATCTGCATGAAAGGATTGCTTGATAGTCTTCCTGGATTTCATCTTAGGAGGGGTGATGTGATCATCCCAGATCTCCACCAAGATTGATATCAGATGTTGAGGAGCTGTGAAGTGAAGGTCCACCCTTGATGAATGAGCCATCTTCCAGTTCGGCCTTGTCTTTTCAGTTGCAAATGTGTTTGCCTGCACAATGGACTCTGGAATCTTGGAGACACCCTTGAGTAGCTTTTAGTAAACCAAATCTTTGATACAATATTTATCCATTACATCCATTAAAATCTCCATTTTTTGTTGCCAAATGAAGAAGGAACAGAGTGTAGAGACTCATTTCCTCCCTGGGGTTGGAGAGGGGCCACTCTCCTGGAAACACAGCTTGGGTTTATCCACAGAGCGGGAGGAGGATCATCCACACCCTAAGAACTTTCACCATGGCAGAGACCAAGGGAAGCTTCTCCTGAAGTACCAAGGGGTAGACGCAAGGGAACACCTGGAGCTGTGTGAGGGCAGGTTTAGGTTGGATTTTAGGAAAAAGTTCTTCCCCCAGAGGGTGTCGGGCACTGACCAGGCTCCACAGGGAATGGGCACAGCCCCAAGGCTCCCAGAGCTCCAGGCATTTGGATAACGCTCCCAGGCACAGGGTGGGATTGTTGAGGTGTGCAGGGCCAGGAGTTGCAGTGGATGATCCTGGTGAGTGCCTTGCAGCTCAGGAGATTCCATGGCTCTATGACCCCATGAACCCTGCTGGGGTGGTTCCAGAGAGCGTCACAGTCCAAAGGCCAGCGCCATGTGTCCATTCCTCCCTCGCCTTTCCCAGGCAGTGAACCAGACAGTTGTCCCAATGATTTACCCTGGAATCATCTGTTCCCTGCTTTCTTTCTCTCCCAGTTCTCAGTCAGATATGACAAGGGTTAATTAATTGCAGGGTGTGGAGAAGCAGGGCAGGAGGGAGTACCCTGCTCCTGTCACCCTGTGAGGCACAGGAACAACTCTTGACTCTAGACTCCTGGGATGATGCCTGCTGGAAGTGCAGGTCAGGGATGTGCTTTCCCCTGCAGATCCAGGGCTGTGAATCCAGGTGCCAAGCTGTATTATGTTGTTCAGCAAAGGGCTGGGAGTGCCAGATGGAGCCATCCAAGGAGTGGGAAGATGTTAGGGAAGCTTCTCCCAGCTGTCCCCAGTCCTGCATTCCCGTCCCTCAACACACCCTCCCCATGTTTGATCCTCAGCATCCATGAAGTTCTGTTCACATTTCCCTGGGCCAGAGCAGTCCCTTCCCATTTTCTGGCTTGGCTTTGTCCCTGGAATGTGTTTCTGTGTCTCCTGCCATCCTGCAGCCCCTTCCCAGTCTTCCCACTGGAGCTTTTACTGGGACAGTGTGAGACCTGCAGGAAAACAAAGCTCCTTTCCAATGTCACCCACTTTTCCACCCAATTTCACACAGGATTTTTCCCATTTCCCATTGTGTGTTAAAGTACCTTTTTCCAGAAAATTTCTGAGTCCATTTATTCCAGAGGCAGGATACCAACCAGTGGGATGAACAACTTCATCTCTGGAAGCTCCATTTGGATTCTTTTTGCCTTGGCAGAGGAAGGCCAACCTCATCTGCCCCCTATTACCCACACCAAAACCATGTGTGAGATTTTCTTCACTTTATAGGAGCCAAACAGCTTGGAAAGGGATTTGGAGTTTTATTCATTCACAATATTCCCCCTTCATAATTACCCAGGGAATTGCACCACACCAGGCCTTAAACTGATGTTTAATTTCTCTTCCAACGGATCTGTAGCACATCCCTGAAATGCAAATCCCTGCTCCTGGATTGAAGTTTGGCTGTCCAGTGCCTCCCTTCATCCCCTTGGATCTGAATTTTTCTTGCTGCTGCTGAATCCACCACAATTCCCTGAGAGGGAGCTGCTGCTTCCCCTTTTTCCTTGCCAGTGTTTGGGGCTGGGAACAAACTTCCCATTTATTGTAAGCAGAGTATCCTGGCATATAAGGGGAATGTGGATGTCTGAGCAAGATCATAGCTCTCTCCTGCAGTATCCTGGCATCAGAGGCATTCCCAGGACCACTGATCAATGACAGGAGCAGCAGGAGCACTGCTGGTCCTTCTCCACCAGGGAGGGCACCTCCAAAAGAATGTAATTTATCCAGGCTGAGCATTCCTCTGGAAATGGGGCAGTTTGGGTGGCAGCAGTCACCTCTCAGGTTCAAGTGTCACTCCAGCCTCTGGAATGTGCCAAGGAATGGGCTGCATCCAGCATGCATCAGCCTTGGTGTCTTTACAAGGTCCTGCACTTCCTTGGATGTTTGACCCTGCTCCATGTCCTCCCTTCCCACAAGGACACTGAGCAGGTCCAAGGGACATGGAAGACCCCAGATCATCCTCTTTGGCAGTGAGAGTTGGCAGTGGGTGACAATGGTTGGGTTGCTGGAGTTAAAAAAATACATTTGTTCTCCCTCCCTGCCCAGGATTGTCAGGGAAAGCAGGAAAGTCTGGAAAATCAGCTGAAAAAACCCTCTTAACAACAAGATATGCCAAATAAGTGAGTGTATACAGTGGCCTGGAAAATGAGTGATGGAAGAGCCCTTTCCCAGTTCTGCACACTCAAGGAAACATTTAATACATCTGGAAGGAAAAATCTGCCTTGGCTCCTACTGCCGACATAAATATTTGTGTTCACAAGTGTTGGCAAATATTTGAGCCATCAATGTTGTTTAACCAAGAGCTTTGTCTCACAATGTCCCTCTCCCTGCTCAGGCTCCCTTGGAATCACATCAGTGAGTGGAATCCTCCTGGTGTTTAGGAGGATAGGATCAGATCCTTTCCCTTTGTGAATTAAAGACCAGGCGGGAGCTTATGGAGTGGCACATTTCCTTGAGGTACCTCCATACCCCAGGGGTGCTCCAGGTTAGGTGGCACTGAACGGGGTGCGACATACCCCCTTACGAGCTCTGCGGGTCCTGGTTAACGATGCTTTCGGCACAGGGACAGATTGAACAGCAGCATGGGTCTTGGGGGTTGAACAGAAGTCGTTTATTCAACGCATGGTGGAATCCAAGACACTATCTTCCATGTGCAGATGGCTTTTATACACACAGAAAGCGGAAGGGGTCAGGGTCAGGGTGACTACCCAATGACAGCAGAGCTTGAGAGGGGAATTAGGGGAAATAACATGGGTAGAATTGGGCAAGGGAAGGATTGCAACACCTGGGTTGGACCAAAAACTGGGGAAAAAGCAGGGGTGTGCTGGGTTAAACCATAAAATGAAAATATGGATAAATATGACTTAAAAAGCACACTGCAACAATGGAGGTGACCCACAAAGGGCATCGGAAGTGCTGACAAATGTCATGCCCAACATCCAATTGCTTTTGGCACAGATTCCTTTGGGAGATGGGGAATTGAGCTTGAATTTGCAGGCACAGAGCTGTACTGAAGGATTTTCTTGCCTCTACAGTAATTCCTAAGCTTTTATTTGCCATATTCCATGGAAAGGGACAGAGGAAAGACAATTTGCCTCCTGCCATGGCTGTGGTTGTTCAGGTCAGATATGGGAAGACTTGGTGCCCCTCTGTAAAAAACTCCTGGACAAGAGTTTGATGCCTCAACAGCTGCTGAGGGAAAAGAAGCAAAGTGCAAGGACAGCAGGAATTGGCAGCCTGGGAATGGAGAAGAGGGGCTTGGCCTCTGGAGCAGGACTGTGACCACAGCTTGGATCTTCCCAGCTCTGGACATGGAATTGGATGTGTCCCATGTTTGGTTTTCATCTTCCTTCCAGGACAAGTTGAGGACTTCCCATTCCTGGAAATGTCCAAGGCCAGGTTGCACAGGGCTTGGAGAAACCTGGGATAGTGGAAGGTGGCCCTGCCCATGGTAGGGGGTGGGACTGGATGGGATTTAAGGTCTCTTCCAACCCAAACCATTCTGGGAATCCCTGATTATGCTCCATAAGCACTCCTTGCTAACTCATACATGGACCTTGCTAACATTGCCCTGAAGCTGACAGAGAGAATTCCCAGCTGTAATCCCAGCTCAGCATTGGATGGCAACATTGTTGGGGGTTAGGCTTGTTTCTTGGTTTTTTTTTTTTCACCTATAGAATTTTTTCCCAAGGGTTGTGAGGCAACTAACTACTGGGTACATATCGGTGCTCAGGTGAAACAAAAGGATGGTGCCTGGCACTTGGCTACACTCTTTCTTTTTGTCTCCGGGAGTTTCTCTCTTGGGGGGGGGGGGGGGGGGAGGGGGAGGGCAGGAAGAAAGACAGGGCTGGGGGGCAGCTTCACTTTTGGTGTGCTCTGCATCGGGAGAGGACGAGGCTGCTGTTGCTGCGTGAGTTTTTCACTGGCACCACCCAGATCTTATCCTGAGGAAAGCTACCATCATTCTGCTCGTGTGCCCAAGAAAACTCCTGAGTTCTCCTTTTGCTGCCCTGCTGGAGCTGGCCCAGCCCTGTCCCACTGCCGCTGCTTCCTCAGCGCTGCTTTGAGGCTGTTCTGCACCGCGGCCCCGTACTGCCCTCCCTGCTGGACATCCCTGCCCTCCAGTGACCACTGACGGAGCTCTGGATTTTATCCGATCCACCAGCCTGGGATCCCTCACCGTTCCAGCTTAGTACTTTTTTTTTAGAGTCCCAAGAGATCAGACTGCCCCGGGTTTTGTGAAACCAAGCCCCGTCAAGGTCCCTGGTTCTGTTCGCTATTAGTTGCTGTAGTTGTTGTTGTTTGTTTGCCTTGTTATACCTATTGGTAAAGAACTGTTATTACTATCCCCATATCTTTGCCTGAAAGCCGTTTTAATTTTTCTAAATTATAATAATTTGAGGAGAGGGAATTTGAATTATCCATTCCAAGAGAGGCCCTGCCCCTCTTTAGTAGATACCTGTCTTCTTTCAAAACCGAGATAAACATCTAAATCCATGACAGCTGTTTCTACAGTGAAATTGTGACTTGGCTCTGGGACCTGTCCCCCCTGCACCCACTGTCAGTGACAGCATCACTGAGAAATTGTCCTGCTGACAAACAATTAGCAAGAAAGTCCTAAAAATTGACAAAGCAGTTTCTTGAGGAGCTTGAGGGGTGCCTTAAAATACCTTCAAAAGCCTCTTGTGCTTCAGCCTGGGTCTAGAGAACACACAAAAGATGTTGAACTGGAAAAAAGAATTGCAAACATATCCTGACAGAGACAAACAAAAATTGCCATTTCAGACAGATGAGAGCCAGCACGGGGGAATCCCAGAGGAGTAAGTGTGGACTGAACAGCCCTGAAACCACCTCAGTCTCTCCCATCCTGGTGAGTACCACAGCAGGGGTGACTTTAAAGGACGAGGGTGACTTTAAAGGATGAGGACCACACCTGGATTTTTCAGGACTGAACATAGAGAACAATACAGGAGAACACTTCAGGCTCTTCCAGCTGTTTATTCAGTGGAAGATGTTCCAGCAAAAAGCCCTCACCTGCACTTCTGGGTGCTCACCTGAACCAGTGCTGTGCCAGGTAAGGCAGCAGGGCCAGTACAGGAGCTGCTGTCCCCTGCCCTGGCTGGCAACTCCCTCCCAGTTGCTGCATTAACCTCTGAATAAACAAACCTCTGCAAAGGCCTTTCCTAACCCAGCCAAGTCCTCTGATTGTAAACCCCGAGTGCAGGACACACCCCTGGGAATGAGCTCGCTGTGTTTCCCTTTGATTCCAGCCTCTTGGGAAGATTAAACAGTGTCATCAGCAGGTTAATGCGGAGTGACCTCAGCGGCTCCAAACATTATTGCTTTGCAAATAACACTGACATTTCCATATTCCTGCCTTGCCCAAGGGTACAGCAGCCATGTTCCAGGTGCTGCACTGGGAGCGTGCTGGAGGGAAGGAGTGCAGGGAAGGGAAAGGGCTGGGATTCAGCACTAAGGGCTCAGAGAAGGCAAGGAAGCTCCCTAAGGAAGCAGCCCCAGCCCTCTGGCCAGCTCAGCCAGCTGCTGTCAGTTAGCAGGAAGCTAAAATCCATCCTCCCTGTGCCAGGCTCCAGGGAACAGATGTCTCCCTCGCCTTCTGCTCAGGCTCCTGTGAAAGAGCAGCAGGATCCCAGCTTGTTTGCTGGGCCAGGTCTGGAGGATGAGCCTTTCACCAGAGTTTCATGTCCCAACTCACAGCTGAGTGGCCTGAAAAGGGCTGTGTGTGCCTGGCTGGAATGTGATGCTACCAGCGCCTGGTGGCAATGGAGAGACTTCCCAGGGGATCATAGGCACTTCCCTGAGCTCAGGTGGAGAGGGAAGCACAGAGGTGTGATGGAGTGATGGAGAGGGGAAGGACAGGGATGAAGAGCAGCAGGGAAAGCTCAGGGCAGTAGTGCAGGGACAGTCAGTGTCTGTGCTACACCTGCTCCATGTTCTCTTATCATTGCAGCAGCACCAGCCCCTTCAGGCTGAGGAAAACCAGACTGAGCCTCAAATCCTCATCCAGTTTTCCCTGTAGGTGGGCAGATCCTTCCCCACAGCCCTCTGCCCCCTGTTTCCCAAAGCCTGTCTATCTCCCTGTGAAGATAACCTTTCCTCTCATAGATTTTTCTCTGGTTCTACAGTGAGGTTTTCCATGATCTAAACCCTCATCCTCCCATGGACTGCTCTCCCTTGCTCCTCCCGTGCCAAGCCCAGAGGCCTGGCTGGATCCTGGCAGAGCTCCTGCATTCCTGGGAGCCCCGTAGGCCACCAGTGCCTGGACTGGGCAGGACAAAGCTGCAGGACCCCCTTTGTTGGTGCCAAATCCAGCCCAGGGCAGGGACTCTGGCAGAGCTCCCTGCTGCTCATCCCTAGGCACTGACAGGGATAAGTGTTTCCAGCTCCCAATTCCTTTTCCTGGTCAGAACACTAGGAAATTTTTTGTGTCCCCAGGAGTGTTTTATTGCCCTTTCAGGATGCTGTGAGATGGTACAGCATCTCACCATGGGTCCAGTCACTCTGTGACAAATCCCCTGGGATATTTCTGCTGAGGAGTGCCCTGGGCTGAGTTCTGCCACCCCTGTGTCACCTCATCCAGCCCTGAGGGAGGGCCACACCAGCATGGCCTCCCAGGGGCACAGAGTCCCCAGACATGCTGGAGAGGTGACACCCCCCAGCCACATCCCTGTGTGTCTGGGACAGTCCCTTGTCCCCCTCCTGCCCCTCCTGGGATGGGGACAGGGCCACGCTGGAGCTCCTGAGCAGGAACCCAAGGACAGAACTGAATTCCAGCTCTTCTCTCAGCCCATAAATCCTGCAGTGCTCTGACTTTTCTAGGAACGATGCCTCAGGGAGGGTCTGTGTGGTCCAGAAAAAGAAAAGCAACTCAAACCATGCTTGAAATGCCCAAAGTCTGCTTTTTAGCCTCCCCAGCATCCCACAGGCCCAGATCCCAGTTGTTTGAGGGCTCAGCTCTCTGGGATCTGGGATAGGAGCTGGAAGAGATGCTCCCTGCTTGGAGAGAGAGTTCACAGGGGTTCCTCAGGCCTGGCATAAACTGGGACATGTGTCCCCAGATCTGGTTGTGATCTCCCTGTGGTGCAGGAGGCTCGTGACAGTCACAGGCACTGCCAAGGCTGGGAAGGGACTCTTGGGAGCACAGGAAGGGTCCTGGCTGCCTGGCATCCTGCAAAATCCCAGAATCATCAAAGTTGGAAGAGTCCCTCAGCATCAAGTCCAACCACCAACCCAGCCCCACAATCAGCACCCCTTACCCCTGGCCCCAAGGGCCACATCCAGACACCTCTTGATCACTTCCAGAGACAGACTCCACCACCTCCCTGGGCAACTTATTCCAAGGCCTGACCACTCTTCCAGTGAAAACATTTTTCCTAATATCCAATCTGAAGCTCCCCTGTGCAACTTGAGGCCATTTTCCTTTCTCACTTGAGACATGGTAGAAGCAATCAACCCCCACCTTGCTACAATCCCCTTCCAGGTGCTTGTGGAGAGTACTGAGGTCCCCCTAAATCTGTGAGGACCCCCTGAGCTCCAGCCCTGACTGGGACCCCAGAGCCAGGTGAATTTGCCTTGTTGTAGGTGTGAGATCACAGAGAAGGAGAACGTGGGGCTAGGCACCTTCCCCTGAGCATCCTAAGCACAACGAGGTTTCTGCAGGAGACAAAGGAGACTTGGAGCTGTTTGGCCTGAGATGAGGGATACCTGGCCACCCACAGCCCTGGCCCACCAGGAATCCAGGCTTTCCTCTGGTCAAAGCTGTGCCAGAAGTGTTGCTCCCATCACCAGCAGGTCACCACCCCCTTCCCTGCATCTCCCTCCTTCTCTGCTCACCCTGGAACCAGCTGACTTTTTTTCACAACCAGGAAACAATCAACCTCTTGAGCTGCTCCTCCTCCTGCCAGCACTGCCATCTCCCCGAGCAAAGGATGCTGTCAGTATTCCCAAGGCCTGATGACGTTCCATGCTGTTATTCCACCCTCCCGGTGGGGAAAACCCTCTGGGCTGTAAATACCTGTGTTTCATTAAGTAAATAATCACACATGATAAAATATCCTCCGGCTTGTGGGATGGAGGAGGGGGGAGCAGGAATGCAGGCGTGGGGATGCAGTCTCTGGGTGGATGTAGTGCTGGCAGTCCCAGTATGCTCCAGGAGGTAACTGGGAGTGCTGGCACCACTGGAGAGGAATTAATGTAAAGCTTTTAGGGGGGTCTGTGGGAGGAGTGTTGCATTTGCCTGTTTAAAAGAGCTTCAGAAAGAGCAGAGCTGGGAAATGCATCCAGCACATCACCCAGCCTCCTTGGGAAAGGCTTGGAACCTGCCCAGCTGTTTCAGGCTCCCAGGGGGGTGAGGAAGAGGAAGGTGGGTGATCCCAGAGGAGGGAGAGCTGTTCCTAAAGCTCAGGGGGGCTTCCTGTGCCCCACTGGGTGCTGGGACCTTCGGAAATGGTGTGAAGGGAACTCAGCTCTTGTGGGACTCCACTCTGCCACTTTTCCAGGGCCACTGAGGAAGTTTTTGCTGGAGCCAGGCCATGATCCTGAGTGTCCTGGCCTGCTGCCTGCTCCAGCTATGGGCCCGTGGTGCTGCTGCCTCCCTGCAAAGAGTTCTCCAGCTTTTTATGGCTCACCTGTTTGGGAGACTTCACATGTTCAGAACCGAGGCTTAAAAACCTGTGGAGAGAAAGGAGGAAGGGAAAAAGGGAAAGAGGAGTTCAGCCAGGAGTGAAATACTCAGGAGGTGTTGGAGCCTTGGGCTGGGTCTCAAGGTTATCCAGGTCCATCCCAGACTATGGAAAGGCAGCTGGGGGTTTTGCCCTTGCCAGGATCATGGGGAGAGAGGTGTGGGGTAACCTGTGGGACTCTTGGGAAGGCCAGGAGGAATTGGATCAGGAAAGGCTCATGCCAGGTGCAGGTGGGCCTGATGGACAGCTTAGAGTTGCACCTTGGATTGTGAGCTGGAGGTGGAAGCAGGGCTGAGAGGCTCCTAGAGTCATTTCTCAGTCATTTATTCATCTGTAATTGCCTGTCTGCCTGTCTTGGAGCTAATGACTGGCTGGGAAGATTTGCAGTTGGGTTTGCAGGAGGTAATTACATCCCAATCTCGCTGGATGGCTGTGCCTCCAATGAAGATAAACTCCTTGGAGTGGGGCTGCACATCGCAGGGATCAGTTGTATTCCAGAGCCCAGGCATGGCAGGGCAGATAAGGAATGTTTGTGCTGCTATTCTTTATCTGCTGACCTGTTAAAAGCTTTTCTGTCTGAAGGGAGTGAGGGGCCACCAAGGGGGTTAATCCCACAGCTCCTCACTCCTGATGGATGCGATTCCGGCCTCCTGGTGAGACTTGATCGCTGGCTTGGGGTTCTGTGGGTGCTCCTGCTCCATTTTTAGGCAGGGCTGGGTTGGTTTTTGAGCTGCCCCGAGCTGAGCTCCAGGTCAGAATCCAGCAAGAGGAGATTACATAGCCAGGGAAAATCCATCTGATGCCTGGGAATAAAGCCACATCCTGAGGGGGCAGGGAAGGGGCTGCAGCAGCAGGACATGAGTGGGTACAAGGCTGATGTTTGGATAAATCCTCTTTCCTGCTCAGGAGGCCTTTGCTTATTCCAGCACTGCACGAGAGCACACAAGTTTCTCTCTGTCCCCGTCCCCTAGGTAAAGCATCACTTGAGTGCATCCTTTGTCGCCAGCTTTGTCACCTGAGGACACTTTTGGAACATTGGATGGCCTTGTGCAGTCCCAGCCCTGCTGCAGGTCCTGGCAGTGCCTCAGGAGCGCTGGCTGTGCCATGGGGACATCATAGGGAGGAGGCATTTTTGCTCTCCTCAAGCCCCTCCTGGTGTGTGACTTTAAAGCTCCAGCCCCGCTTGGAGCACGAGCCAAAGCTCTGAGCTCATCCCTATCCCAGGGAGCTGCTAAACCCCCTCAAATCTTTCTTGTTCAGCAGCACTTCATATAAATCCTGTAATGTGCGGATCACTCTGGCTGCCAACGGCTCTGGGGCTGGGGGGGGATGGTCTGGGGGATTACTTCAGTCCCTGCTCCATTCCTGGGGGATCCCGGGAAACAGCGGGCTGCCAGCAAATGTCTGCAGGATAGAGGCATGCTGGGACCCCCGGGAATCAGCTGGCAAATGGGATGCACTGGGTATGGATTAACAACCCATTAGGGCAGAGGCTCAGGGCTGCCTTACTCAAATCCCCCCCTGGAATGCCAGGATTCCTGCCTTCCATTCCAAGGATCTGCACAGGGATCAGCATCGCCTTCGACCCATGGAACATCAGTGAGGGCTCAAGGGCACTGCACAGTGCTTCCCGAAGGGAGGGCAGGGATCTCCTGAGATGAACCCAGCAGGTCTGCTCCGTGCTGCTGTTGCTGGATGTGGCCAAAGGAACACTTGGGAACACTCAGGAACATTCAGAAATGACTCAAACCTGCTGCTGAAGGAGCTGCAGCCACACAGGAAGAGCCTCTGCTTATGACTGGACACAATGTCCTGCCTGCTTTTCCCCTTTTTCCAGGGAATCACTGCCCAAGAGGCTTCCAGGAGCAGCATGACCCCAGTTCCTCCCTTCCTGCTGTCCCAGGGAGTTCATCCTGATGGCCAAGGAATGACTTTTAATCTGATTTTTCTCTCTTCAGAAATAATCATCTGGAATTGGTGACAAAACCCACCCTGGGGGAAGGCATTTTGTCCCTGAGGGCCACTGGATCCCTGCTGGGATCATGATCTGGTTATTGGAAGTGACTGAGAAATGCACATTCTGAAATGGGATACTGGAATTATCAGTGGAATCCTTCTTCCCACCAGGGAAAATCAAAAAGATCTGGAAGTTTGTGCTCAAAGTGAGAGATTTCTGGCTGCAGAGGTCACCTCTGCCATGTCGGATTCTGGGCTTAAATTTGGGACAGTCACATCACGTTCCCCTCAGTCCCTAGGTTTGCACAGCTCAGGTCTCAAATCCTTTGGGAATTTCATGTGGAGAGTTTTGCAATGGGAAGAACTCCCTGTTGCCAACTACTTGGATGCAGATTAGCAGCACTTTGAATCCAGTTCAGAATTCCAGGAGTGGGCCGTGTTGGGATGGAAAAGACTGAGAGGAAAAGGGAAAGTCCAGCTGTGGTGCCATGGAATGCTCAAATAGATCCCCGGCTTTCAGGCATTGGGATCAGCCCAGCTACAAGGGATTGAGAAAATTGTAGTGACATTTTTGCTTCCTGGAAAAGGTGGTTTCATCCAAAATAAAACCTTTGCAAAAGGGGAAAAAAAAATGAAGATAAAAATAGCCCAATGAATCAGCACAGCAGGAAAATTCTGAGCTGGTCATGGAATGAGCATCAGCATTCCCTGTTTGAGTTCCTCACTCAAAGTGGTTTTTGTTACAATATTGGAATGAAATAAAGTCACTACGAAAAGTTGCTTTTTAAAAGCTCTTTGCAGCACCAGTATAAAGCAGAGGCTTCCTGGTGAAACTGAAATCCAAACTCTGGGAGCTTTCTGGATCTGCGTGGGTTTGGGAGAATGGCAGCAAGACCAGAAGTCCCAGAGAAAATGGAAATCTTCCTGCCTGAGAAGGCAGCAGATATTAGGCCTGTCCATCTCCTTCATTTCTTGAATGATTCCTATATTTCCCTTATTCTTTGGGCAGGTGAGGCAGTGAGGGAGGTTCCTGCTCCTCACAGCACTGTGGGAATTGAGCCTTAATTCCTTCCTGGCAAACCCTTCCTGCTCCAGCCACACAGCCTCCTGGGAATGCTCCTCAGCCCAATGGCAAAGCCAGTCCTGAACCTCACACTAACATAAGCCCAAGTCTGGCACTTGAGATCAAACTCAGTTCGGAGATTCTGCCTCCTGTACATGTGCAAAGCTCCCATTCCAAGGGAGCTGCTCCGAGTGTCGGGATGGGCAGGGAATGGAGAAGAGGCAGAAAGCTGAGCTGTTTTGTTGTTGTTCTTCAAGATTTTATTGTTCTTTTTCACATGATCTTCATTATTTTCTTTTCCCTAGGGGAATGTCGTTTGTTTGTTGCTGAACTGACCTGGAAAGGGTGAGGATGATCCAGAGGTTTTGGCCTCATTGACCTGATGAATGTTGTTGGTGCCTCAGCTCCCACAGATCCGCAGTGTCCAGTCCCATGGAGGCAGGACAGGGAGCAGGGGGTGGCACAGGAGGCTGTGGGAAGCTTTAATTACCCTGATTGTTCCCAATGTCTGAGATCCTAATTGCTAATAAATGTTCCTGCTGAGTAGCTTTTATTTTTCCAGAGCAATGGAATAACAAGGAAAATATGTGAAAGTCCCTGGATTTCTAGAGTGTGTTTTTCTTTCATTTCTATTTCCCTAATTATGCTGTCATGTTCTGCTGAAAATTGGATTCCCCCTTCTTCCCTTCCCAAAAATGACCAAATAAACAGAGCAGTGACAACCTAGCTGGGATAAAGGAGAGGTGGAAGGGGTGGTTCTGTATCCCACTGCAGCTCCATGGGGCAGCCAGAGCTCACAGCTGTTGCCTCTGCCCTAGAATCCTGGGATCATGGAATCACGGTGGTGATGTGGGCTGTCATTCCCAGGTGGGATTTTCAGTGGAGGTGCTCTGAGACAGGCTCGGCCTCTATCCAGAGGGATGTGGATGAGGTGAAGCTCAGGTGGAGGGTGGCAAGCCAGGCCCTCTCCTCTCCTCTCCTCTCCTCTCCTCTCCTCTCCTCTCCTCTCCTCTCCTCTCCTCTCCTCTCCTCTCCTCTCCTCTCCTCTCCTCTCCTCTCCTCTCCTCTCCTCTCCTCTCCTCTCCTCTCCTCTCCTCTCCTCTCCTCTCCTCTCCTCTCCTCTCCTCTCGTCTTCTTCCCTTGCCTTTCCTCTCTTCTTCCATCTCCTCTCTCCTCTTCTCTTGCCTTTTCTTTCTCCTCTTTCCTCACCTCTTATCTCTCCCCTTACCTCTTCCTTCTCCTCTAGGACCCACTCTTGCCATGGAAAAGTGCTTCCCCTCCAATCCTGGGGCACTGTCAGAACACCCTTAGCTGCTCTGCACGTTTTAAATAACATTTCACTGAGCTGAGTGAGTGGTACAGAAACCACAAGTGTGAGGATCCCACAGTCCATAAATATAAAGGTGTACAGAGAGAGGGGAGACTCCAGAGGGGGAGCACAACCAGCAGTGGGATCACACCTCAAATCCAGTGTATTGCAATCCATGTAAACCACAAAGTGCAAAGGAGGTACCATAAACACAAGTCAGGCAGCACAGAGCTCGGGGAAACCTTTTCCAGGTTATGGTGTACCAGGAGCTGAGGCAGATGGCTTTAGGTCTCCAAAACTCCTGGCTCTTTTTCCCATGTGCAGAAGGCCTGGCGCTGGATTGGGTTACTAAAGTATTCCAGCCCCATTTCCACTCACAGAAACCTCTGCTTCCCTGAAAAATTCAAACCACTTCATTTTATTTCTTCCCTTCCCCCTCCCCTGGCTGGGCTCTGCCACAGGACAGGTGGGTTTGTAGCCCATTAGCCAAGGTGCCAAGGGTACAGAGGCAAATTCCACCTAAGGAACCAGTATTGATGGTGCCAGGAACCTCCAGGGTTCCTGGACCTCTGCTGTGCTCAGGACAGGGTGACAGAACCACAACCTGCGGCCATTCAGGAGACCCTGTGACACCCCCTGGCACAGGTTCCCCAAGGAATCTGTGGCTGCCCTATCCCTGGAAATGTCCAAGGCCAGGCTGGACAGAGCTTGGAGCAACCAGGGATTGTGGAAGATGTCCCTACCCATGGCAGGAGTGGGACTGGATGGGATTTAGGATCACTTCCAACCCAAACCATTCCATGATATTCAGGCCCAAACAGCTTCTGTGATCTCATCCTTCTCCTTGCCCTCCACCTCTCCCATACACTCCCCTGTGTCCTCCATGATCCTCTCTGGGAAGGTGTGTCCTAGGTTACAATGTAAAATTGTGCCCAAGGTATGTATTCTATCCCCATGAGCCATTGGAGCCAGGGTGGGGCAGTGTTTTCCTTATCTTCTGTTAACGAACCTAACAATGCCTTGCCACATGACTCATAGATAACTTCCTCTGGGAGTTATCTCTGTTTAATGGGCCATCAAGGACCCACTGCATGACTCATAGAATGAGATCATCCCCATTGTGAGATGCTCCGCCCAGGGGGAGGAGCCAAGCATTCCCACCTGGATATAATCCAGGGTTTGGGACAGCACAGGCAGCTTTTATCCACTGGACTCCCAGAGGAGACAAGAGCTACCAGACGTTTCTACAGGATCACTGCTTTGACAAGACCATCTCATCTGGACTGCCACTACCACCCTAACAGGGTGTCAGGTATTCTGACTCTGTCAGTGGTTTTTTGTACTATTACTTTTATTTTACTTTCTCTTATTTCTTTTCTTTTCCTCTTATTAAATTGTGTTTCTGACTTGGAGTCTTTCACTGGTTTTGCTTTCAAACCAGCACAAGGTGCTGTGCAGATTTTCCTGCAGAGTTATTAAGTTCTTGCAGTTTCCCTGTGGATCCTATTAGCCAAAGAATTTGCTCCTTTTCCAGAGCTCTTTTTTACTCTTTTAAATGAAAACACTTCAAAATATGTCTATGTACACCTTGGCTTGGAGATGGAATTTCAGAGCTGAGGCCATGCACACACATTTCTGCCTCTTTCTACCTCAAATGTTTTCTTATATCCACAAATGTATGAAAAACCCATTAGAGAATTGGATTCCCTCAGTGCACTGGGTTCCCTGAGCAGGCTGCAGCTCTTTCTCAGCTCCAGGAGTCTGGGTTCCTGCTGATCCTGCCATCCCTGACATTTCTCCCCAGTCCTGGGTGTGCAGCCCTGCCTGGCACTGCTCCTTCCCCAGCTGAGGAGCCAAACACACCGGGATGTAAAGCATGGACAGATTTATTTCCATGGCTCCAAGCTCAGCCTGCGTGGGGATCTCTCAGCGATGTTGGATGAGCTCCATACAGATCCTGAAATCCTCCAGTCATGTGCCCAGTGCTGTGATCCAATCTGTCCCATCATCATTAGATCCCAGGATGGTTTGGGATGGAAGGGACCTTAAAGCTCATCTCATTCCATCCCCTGCCATTGGCAGGGACACCTTCCAATAGCTCAGGTTGCCCCAAGCCCCGTCTAACCTGTCCTTGGACACTTCCAGGGATCCAGGGGCAGCCACAGCTTCTCTGGAAAACCAGTGCCAAGGCCTCACCACCCTCACAGGGCAGAATTCCTTCCCAATATCCCATCTAACCCTGCCCTCTGGCATTGGGAAGCCATTCCTTCCTACAGCCATCTGTGTCATTACACTGTCTCTCTCCATCCCAAGTCCTTCCTCCCACCACAGCCCAGGGGTGTCCCCATCCCTTGTGTCCCCTCTCCTCCTCCTCCCTTCCCACACTCCCGAGGCTCCATGGATCGGGCTGTGCCTGCAGGCTGCCTGCTGCCGCCTGTCCCAGAAAGCAAGCTCAGCCTGTGGTGCCTCACAAAGCTCCCTTTGAGCCCCGAGTGGCGGCGGGGGGAGACCCTTGTGGCTGGGGCTGGCGAGTGGCTGCAGAAGGACTTTGTGAGAGGCACTGGTGGTGCCAGGAATCTCATTACAGCCCCTGATTGACGGCCGTGCAAGGATGGTCCCCAAACAGCCACCCAGACACCACAGGCTTGGAGCTGAGGGAGCTGCTCCGAGGGGCTGGAGGAGACCTCGGGAGCTCCCAGAATACCAAACCTCTCAAGTCAGGAACCCACTCCCAGGTTTTGTGCAGGCTCAGGGAGCAGGGCAGGAGCTGAGCCAAGGCAGAGCCCAGCTCATCCCTTACAGTCTCTCTGTCTTGACTGAAGGAATTTCTAGCCAGTCAAAAGCACTGGAGTGTGGAATTGCTGCCCCAGCCTGTCTGGGCCACTAAGGGTTAATGTCGGGGCCAGGCAGAGAATCCATCTCCATTTCAATGCTTCGTTAAGAGTTTTGTGGAGCTATCCAAGTTTGGTGACAATTTTCGCACAGTCATCAGGGGCTCTGATTCATTTTCAGCCCCAGATTGGAGTGGTAATGGCCCGACCACAGAACGTTTCCTGGGGATTAATCACGGCTGGGAAAGGGCTGCAGCTCCGAACTTCGCTCCAGGTGCCCCCAGATTGTCCTTCTGTGTCAGGAATTAGCGGCTGCTGAGGTCACTCCCGCTGGTGGAATTATAACCCAATTCCTGCTAATTACTGGCAGGTTCAGACATCAAGGTGCCAGGAGCTCACAGCAAAGCCCAGTTCCTGCCCTGTCATTCCCAGCCAGCTGCTGTTTCCAGGGCATTGGCAGGCATGGAGACCCATGGGGAATCTCTTAGGTGCTTCCCTGTGGTCCCTCTGTGCTTTGTGACACCTGGGCTCTCGGGTGACCGATGGATGGATGGATGGATCAGACTTCTTTCTTCCCAAAGCCTGCAGAACATCCCCAGGTTTCAGACAGCCCACATGACACCCACTCCTTCCAGGGAATGAGTCAAGCCTGGAAAAGCAAATCACAGAACATCATTCAAGCAAAAGCCTTTTTTCCATTAATGATCAAGAATTTCCTGGTCAGAGCCAGCATGGGAAGGGCTGGCTCCAAGGGGTGGCTCCTGGTCACCATGCTGGATGTGAGGCCCCATTTTCCACTGTTCCTCCAGCTCAGGGAAATATTCATCTGGGTTCCATCCAGTTCCTAATGGGAAGAGCAGCCTCCGGCACAGGAGCTGCCCATCATTCCTGGGAGCTGTGGGACCCCTCGCTGGGCACGGCAGCCACCTCCCCACCCGGGAGGTGCTCTGAGGCCATGGGGAAGGGATGGGTTCTCCACTCCACCTTTACTGCCTCCAGCTGCACGCAACAGGGAAAATATCCTGGGAAAAGGACCCCACAGGGTGATCCTGAGCTACTTCAGGCTCATTTTAGAAACACAAATGCTGGGGGAAAAGATAATTTGTGCCTGTCCCAGCTGAGCACCAGCACTGGCATAAGCACCAGAGCTGGCACCAGCACTGGCACCAGCACCAACACCAGCACCAGGACCAACACCAGAATCAGCACCAGAACCACCACCAGCACCAATACCAGGTCCAGCACCAGCTTCAGAACCAGCTGCAGGTCCAGCCCCAGCTCCAGCCCTGCTCTGTGGCCACAGCTGGCTCTGGCTGTGGGTGCCACTGCTGTCCCCATCTCCCTGCCACATGCCTGCCACTGGCTGCAAGATGCAGCCAAGTTTCCAAGCCCAGCTCTGCCAAGGAGCTCGAGAAGGGAGAGCCAGCACATCCCCCCTTCCCCAGCCTTTAGCCCTGCCTGGGCACTGTGGCTGCACAGCGAAGAGGTTTTGGGCTCTAATTGCTGTTTGCTGCCTTGTTATGTACTAGAATTAAACACCTGCCTTTTGAAGGCTCCTTCTCGTTCCTGGGATCATTCCCCAGTGCTGTGTCCCCCTTTAATTTCCTCTGGCAGCGCTGCCTCCCATCACCCTTCTCATTTCCACAGCATCACAGCACACCGGTACCTGCATCCACCTCTTGTGCTGGGGCTTTGAAGTTGAAATTCCATCTCCCTGCATGATCAAATCTTTGATTTCTGATTAAAGCTGTCAAAGAAACAGTTTCCTGTCTGCTGAAAATTCAGATTTCAAATAAAATAAAAAGACAAAATCTGCATTGGGCTAAAACATAAAAATGTCTTTTCCATGGAGCTAAGAAAGGAAAACAGCATCAGCACAGGTTGGTCCCAGCGTTTTATCTCAGCTGCAGCCTTTGCTTTCCCTCCTTCCACTTCTTTTGTTATGATTGGCATATTTTTGGAAATATGAGCCTGTGCTAAGTGAGAAGACAAGGAAATTTTCACTTTCAGAGCAGCAAAACAAAATCTTCCTGAAAAAATGTATGGGTAGGCTTGTTTTTTTTTCTTTGCCCCCAACTTTTGGAATTGAAATTGTCCCATCAAAACTTGCCCTAAGGAATGAGTGAGTAAATAAATAAATAAATAAATAAATAAATAAATAAATGTTCCTGGTTTGATCAAGCAAGAACAAGAACGATTATTAAATTCCCAGATAACATCCCATCTCCTGGGATCTCCCTGATGGACACCTCGGCAGATGTTCCCCTCCCACCTGGCACATCCTTCCCAGCACAAACAATGGGCCCAAAAGGGAAAAAGGGAAAAGGCCAAATTCAAAAATCCAGCTGAGAGCTTAAACAAGAGGCCTGACACTGTTAGCACAGCCTAGATGGAAAATATATCCCTTTTCCATGGCATGGAATGTGTTCCTTCATCAGGGGGCTGCACACACGTGGGAAGTGAATGTGTGGATGAGGGAAGTGCTTGAATAACAGATCCTGCTGTTCCAGGGAGAGTCTGAATTGGGACGGTTGGGGATCCAGTGCTGGGATCTTATGGATTGTTGCTTCCCATGTCTTAAATCTCTGGTGTGGGAGCAGCCAGCCCAGGAAGGAATGTTTGTAGCCAGCCCTGGTATGGGGATGAGGAGGATGAATCCAAGGATTTGAGGGATAAGTGCTTCTCAGGGGGGTCAAAGGCAGGGGGATTTTCCAACAGTGCCTGGCACGGGCAGCTGTGGGAGTTATGGGGTGGGGATGGGTGGCAGTGCTGGGTCTGTGAGCAGAGGGGCTGTCACTGCTCCTTCAGGACATTCTGCTGTCCTCCCACTGTCCTGGGTCACAGGGACAGCCTGGCAAAGCCATTCCTCTGTCCCCTGCAGCCACCAGGATTGAGCAGGGGGAGGAAAGCAAAGGAAAATCCAAAGGCATCCAGACACTCCAGATCTGAGGGTTGAAGTGGATAAGAAATCCTCTCCCAGTCTTTGGGTATGGAACTGGGACATAAACCCTTTCTCCAGTCTTTGGGAGTAGAACTGGCAGACAAACCCTTTATTCAAATCTTTGGGAATAGAATTAGGAGAAAAACCCTTTCTCCTATCTTTGGGTGTAAAGTTGGGAGACAAACCCCTTCTTGAGTCTTTGGGAGTAGAATTAGGACACAAACCCTTTCCCCACCCTTGGCACCCTCCCCATATCTCCCATCCCCGTCAGGCTCCAACGCCCAGGTGCCCACAGGGCTGTGTTCCCAACTCCTAGGTTTAATCTCCACATTTATGGGCTATGTGCATTTATTTAACAGGTCTGGCCCGAGCGGCAGCATGTGCCAAGAAGGAACAATCATCCCTCATTTCCCAGCTGTGACATCATCAGCTCATATTTCACAGATATGATGTCATTGCTGCGCAAAAGGACTCGGGATTTTCAAAAGGTTTTTATTAATGCTGAGGCTTTTTTGGGTGGGTTTTTTTTCCCTCTGGTCTGGCCAGAACATCTGGAGCTCAGAAACATCAGAGTCCAGAATATTCACGAGTTGGAGCAGACAGAATTCCAACCCGCAGGACTTCTGGGAGTGAAGGAGGACAGATAATGATGTGGGGGTCCAGGAGTCACAACCAACTGCGGAAAAATCAAAGAGCAGCAGGAAGGGGGGGTGAGGCAGGAGGGGTGGGGGGCTGGGGACGTATCCTCACCATCCATGAGCAGGCTGGGGACACCAGGACACCACAGAGCCACACCTGGGATGGTGGCAGAGGATGAGTGACACTTCCAAGATGGAGAGAGGTCCATCCCTCTGCTTTTCCAGAATAAAGGTATTTTTACAGTCTCGCAGAAACCCTGGGAAGCTGGGAAGGAGGAAGGGGAGAGGATTCTGGGGAACAGAGTCTGCTGGGCAGGCAGCATGAACTGGGGAGAGGGAACAGAAGCCTTGGGATGGTGCAGCAGGAATTGAGGGGTGGGACAGAAGCTTTTGGAGGGTGCAGCAGGAATTGAGGGATGGGACAGAAGCCTTGGGAAGGTGCAGCAGGCCTGGACAGGGCTGTGTGTCCAACTTTGCTCTGCAGGATTGGGAAGCATTCCCTGTGGCACCACGCTGTGGGATGAGCATCCCTTGGGATGCTTGGCACCCTCCCAGGATCTCATCCTTCACCCTGCATCTCACATGGCCTCAGGTGCCTCCCTCACACAGGACTCCCCCTGGTGAAAGCTGTGGGACACCTGGATCTGGAACAAGGTGCTAAAAGGACTGGAGTGACCATTCCTTGGAATCCCTAATTAATCCATCCCAGCTGCATCCCTTTGGGGTTCCCTTCCCAGCAGCCCTCATGCAAGAGAGCACAAGAAGTCCCAGACAATGGAAATGCTTTTTTCATGAGCCTTCGCAGCAGAAGCCAGAATGTCAAAGACGGCTGTTGGGAGAATCCTATGGAACTGATGTCATCACGCTGCAAGCAGCGGGTCCCCTGCCACATGCCAATCCCAAAAAATGTCATTCCTTGGTTCTGAATGAGGAAAGGCCTGGAAATGGCAGGAATTCTGCTGCTTCGTTCCATCTTGCCAGGCTTGTTGTAACCCATTTTTCCAGCTGCACCGTCAGACTGCAAGCTTTTATAAATCCCTCGGGAGCTCCATGTGAGCCTGGAGCCTCTTCCAAGGGAGCCCGGGCAGCTCTGGTGGCTGCACCGAGGAGAAAAAGGTTGGAGAATGAAGGCTGACAAGCTGATGAGATAAATTCATCAGGTCAAAGGCTGACAGCAATAATTGTACACGGCGTTGCTGTGCAAAGCTAATTTAGACACAGATGAGCCCATGACAGACTCACTGGAGGGTGGCAGACAAGCAGGGAATGGAGAGCACTTCATTTATCCTCCCTGGAAGTGGGGGAAGAGCAGGGAGCCAGTGGCTGGGGTTGCTTCTCCCTCGCTCTCTCCCCTTTCAAGTTATCAAACTTTATCTGGTTCCTTTGCTGCAAATTAGTGAGGAAGGACAGAGAGGGAAAAACACTGAATCCATCAAGGCTCCTACTTGTTTCCCAGCCCACGAGGGAGAAGTCAGGATGATTTACTGGGAGCATGGAAGGTGCTGGAATGGACTGTCCGGAGAAGCTGTGGCTGGCCCATCCCTGGAAGTGTCCAAGGCCAGGTTGGATGGGGCTTGGAGCAACGTGGGATAGTAGAAGGTGTCCCTGCCCATGGTAGAGTGTGGCACTGGATGAGCTTTAAGGTTGTTTCCAATCCAAACCACTCTAGGATTCTGGGATTCTGCGGTTCTGCAAATCAGGGCCTTGATTTTCTCCTGCAAAGCCTGGCAAAGCACCACATTTTCACACCCGTTGGGGCTTTTGCTCTGCTTATAAATCAAACCAGAGCCATCATTTTTTCCTCTTTATTTTTTTCTAGCTAACTCAGATCACTGGGAATTGAAGGAGTTTCTTCTTCTGGTGATGTTCAGGCTTGCCTGCTGCTTTGGGTCTCTGCAGAGAAATCCTCTCCTGGTTTCTCCATCACCTTCCCTCTGCTCTTCCCATCCCTGGCAGGAACCAAGCCCCGGATATGCAAACCCCGTGTCCTACAACCAACATCTGCACCAGTACAGGCCCCCGGCACAGTGAGGTCCCTGTACCTGCTCAAGCACCCCTGCCCTGGAGATCCTGCTGTTCCCAGCCCTCGGGAAGCCCTGGCTCCAGGCTAGGAAGCAGTGGGATGCAGGCACCAGCACGGGCTGGCAGACGAGGGAGTAACTGAAGGGAGAAGAATTTTCACTTCATATTTTATGCAAAACTGACAGTTTCAGCCCAAGAAGAACCGCTGTGCCCACCCTTCCCCCACAGCACAGGCAGATCCATCCCGGTGGGCGCTGCCAGGGGTCCCTGATCCCATCCCGTGCCATGGGCGAACTCCGCGCATGGAGATCCGTTCGGCCCTTCCCTGCTCCCGTGCCCAGCCCAGCTGGCTGTGCTGCAGCTGCCAGAACAATTGGAATAATCCAAATAAGCCCCCTCTTTCCCAGGAATACTGCGGGCTTCTTGGCAGCTCCTTCGCACACAATTAGCATTTCTCCTCAGGCAGGGGAGCACAGATTGCAGGCGCTGCGGAGTGTTTTGCACAACAGACTGAACCCAATATGGCCCTGCCTGGACCCACAGCTAAAAGTGACTTTCCCAGCAGGACAGACCCAGCAGGGCTCCCACGGCCCTGCCGCCACGAGAGGCTCCTCCCGACCCCTCCTGAGCACGGCCCCAAACACACCCAAGGGCTGAGTGGAGGGGGGACACTGCCCCCACTTCGATTAGGGGCAAGGATTCACCCTTTCCTTGTTCAAGGAAAAAAGAGGTGTATATTGGTGGGTCCAGGCTTGGAAAAAGGGCTGGGACTTACAGGGAGCTCAGAGGTCAGGGACACACAGAGCCATAGGATGGTTAGGGTTGGAAGGGACCTTAAATCCCATCCAATCCCACCCCTTGACATGGGCAGGGACACCTTTCACTATCCCAGGTTGTTTCAAGCCCTATCCAACCTGACCTTGGACACTTTCAGGGGTGGGGCAGCCACAACTTCTCTGGACAGTCTTTTCCAGCACCTCCCCACCCTCACAGGGAAGAATTCCTTTTCTAATAGCCCATCCAAATATATCTTCCTTTATTTTAAAACCATTCCAGTATATCTCGGGGTTCACAGTGGGTGATACATCCTTTCCAGGCTGGGAGAGGATGGACCTCCACAGGCTGTCACTGCTTGTGATCCTCCTGCTCCTCAGCTGCCAATGCCAAGGAATCTGTGCTGACCCTGCTGCCAGCGCCAGCCCAAGAAGGTCATATGTGCTGGTGACACCATGATGCCTTTGGCAGCCACTCAGCTGGTGCCTGGTCACTTGTTAAACCACAACAACCCAAGCTCACACTGCAGCCTCAAAGTGCCACTTGGAAGGATCCCCAAAGCTGTGTCTGTCCGGGGAGGCTGGATTGGTAAATCCAGGGAATGCCAGACTAGTATCCCCTGTTAAACCCAGCCCAGCCAGTGGACAGTAGAGCTCTGTGATTAATTGCTGTGCTTAAAACACCTATTTATAGACACGTTGCAAGTGCTGTGCCAGGGATACTGCAGCCAAAGGCTCCTCCTCCGGCAGCTCCTAGGGCTCAGCAGCTGATCCCACAGCCTCGGACTCCCAGGATGTGGAGCAGCTCAGCTTCTTATCCAGACAGAGGTTCCCTCCCCTCCTTGTCCTGCTCACCCATGGTCTATGGGGCACCCATTGGCCTCCCTGATCTCAGTGGTGATGCTGTGGATGCCGTTGGATGCTGCTGGATGCCCACAGGGCTAAGGAGCTTCAGCTAGAGCTTGGCACCTGCAGCAATGTGGGAACAGAACCTGAGGGCACTGGTGCTTCTTGACCTCGCATCACCCCAGAGCCAGCACTGGAGTCCAGCAGTCTGATTCCCTGGGAGGCTCCAGGCCTTGCCCCAGGCTTCCCTGGGCTTTGCCTGAGTTGCTGCTTGGGAAATGAGCTGTTGGAGATCCAGATTTCAGCCAGCAGCTGGGAGAACTGGTTGGGAAGGAAGTCTTTGGGTAGCAATGCTCCGCATCCAGCAGGTTCCTACCCTACAAACAGTTCTCTTTACCCTAGAGTTTCCTTTAAAACAAAACAAACAAAAAAGGAAATCCATTTCACCCTGCTTTTATTTTCATGAAAGCTCCAGCTCTTATCAACATTGAGGTCCTGAGCAGGGAGGGTTCAAGGATATTGTTGTCACCAGCATTCCGCTGCACAGGGCATCCCACTGCCCAGAGCATTCTGCTGCTGAGAGCATCCCACTGACCACAGCATCCTACTGACAGGAGCATCCCACTGCCCAGAACATCCCACTGACAGGAGCATCCCACTTTCATGAGCATCCTCCATCCCCCCTTTGCCTGTCCCCCTATTCCAGCTCCACATTTGGGCAGAGTTGGGACAGGCTGGTGGTGGGGACAGGAGCGGTGGCTCCTTGACCACATGGAGCAATCCATGGCAGCCCCATCCATCTGTGGATTTGTCCTGTTATAAATATGTGGTTAATTCGAGTTTTATTAGAACAAATATATGTCTGTATAAAACAAACTGTACCCCCTGTACAAAATCAGCTCACAGGTGAATGAGCAAGAGCTATGACTTCCCCTCTACAAAATAGAACAATAAGGAGATTCCACAATGTGAGGTGTAATGGTACTTAGAAGAGATAGATAATGCAAATGGCCTCGAGATAAGCATCACGGATGCCCCATCAAGAGCAATCATCCCCGCCCAGCCAAGGAAAATGCAATCAAGATATTTTCCTGCTTTCCCGGAATCTGGCCTGCCACCTGGAGATGAAGTAATCAGGACAAGATGGACTTACCAAAATCCTATCCTGTATTCACACATGAAGAAAAGATGTCCACATCCATATTCAGAGACGGGACTGATCCTACCTGAAAACCTATTCTACACACACACCGGGAGAATAGAAAATCCATCTACATTTTCAAAGACCGGACTAAAACAATGGACAGGCCTCAGGGCATAAAAACTGTATAAAACCTGGCCTTGGAGAGATGGCAGACGTGAACCAGGGTGGGACATTTAGTCCGGGGAGGCTGTGTCCCAAGGTTCACCCGGTTCTGATTCTCAGGGTCAGAGCTGTCAATTGATTGTGGCTTTACTCGATTTTTCACTTTGTCATTTTTCCAATAAATTTCTTAACCGAAAGATGTTGGGAAAATTGTCATTTATAACAGTCCTCTGCCAGGAGCCTCCCAGCCCTTCCCTGGGCAGCCACAGCTCTCCTGTCTGGGGTCTCCTAAGCTGCATTCCCACTCTGTGGGTTTGTGGTGGAGAAATATCCTGAGTTTGTGCTGTTTGGGATGTGAACACGTCTGGTGGGGAGTGATCCCCCCCATCCACACTCATACACACAGGGGGAGCCAAGGGGGAGGGAGCATTTCCACATGGACACAAAACAATCCCTATTTGTCTCCAAGACAGACCCCACCATTGGGTTTCCTGGGGTCACGCAGCTGCAGGAACATGTGGAAAAGAAATGTCTCTCTGCTCAGCACTGGACATTCGTGTAATTCAATCTATTGCTCCCATGTGCAAGAAATCCACCAAAGTGGCCCCATTCCAAATCGCAGGAAATGCAGAGTGTCAGGGACAGAGGCAAATCCTCTCCCAATCCAGGGCTTTATTTTATTTTAATTGAGTTGGACTGGGAGAGGTGATGGAGGTCGTGTGGGGCTGGAGGAGGCAGCAGCACAGGCTGGGGACATCCCACTGTCCCTTTCTGTGGTCACACGTCACCAGTGGCCTGAAACTGCTGAGGAGGTGCCGCAGGGACCTTGAGATGCCAGGACAAGCTCACCTGGCCCCAGGAGCAGAGGAATCTGCAAGTTCCTGCCATTCCCATTCCCAAAATTCCTGCCACATCCTCCCAAAGAAGTTCACGGTGACTTTCCACATGACTACCAGCACAATAAAGCCTTTCCCCAGGGATTTTGGTGCCCAGGGATCACCCTCTCCTTGCAGACCTTTACCCCAACACCTGGGCTCCCTGAGGAGCTGAGCTGGTCATGCCAAACTCCAGTTAAATTCTGTTTGATTCCCAGGAACGCTGCTCCAGGATGTGAGCTGAGGTTACCTCAGCTGAGCCTTAAATTGATTTTTCTGTTAAGAGAGGATTTTTTTGGTCTTGTTTAATTGAAAAGGAATTTGCAGTAATTAGCTCTTAGAGGGGATTTCACTGTTCTCTCTCCTCCTCTAAAGCATAAAACACTTATTACAACACATTGTTTAACTTGATCTCCACTACCAGGGATTTTTCTTTCCTTGTGTGATGATCCAGCCCTGCCTTTGGACTTCAATGCTCTAAATCTTCCTGCAGCCTTGAGCCATGCCCTGATCCCTCTGCCTGGATCCACATTTATCTTCCCCCCCTAGTCCTTGGTGCAGCTGGAGATGAGAGAGCTGGGAAAATAAGGTGCTTTTTTTCTCCCATTTCCCCTGATTTGTTGGATTCTTGTTAGGCAGAACATTCCATGTCTGCTTCAATAAGCATCCGGAGAGCAGCTGCCCCTCACTGAACCACGGAGAGCAGATTTTCCCTTCAAACTTCTGTCCCTCTCAGTGCCTTCACTTGTGTTAGGCTGGGCTTTATTTAGGCTGTTGGGCTTTGTTATATATGTATGGTTAATTTGTGTTTTATTAAAGCAACTATGTATATGGTTAAAATAAACTGTATCCCTTAGCTACCCCCCTGTACAAATTTTGTTCACGATTGAATGGGCAGGAACTATACCATCCTCCTCCTGAAACCCAAAAGATAAGGTATTTTGCAGCACAATGCAGGGTGTAATGGGACTTTGAAGGAGCTGGGAAAGGCAAAGGATCCAGCCATTAACACCAGATAAGCATCATATCTACTCATCAAGGACATACATCCCAATTCCCTGTCCAAGATGTAATCAAGACAAGTGTACCTTCCTGGAACTCTGTTCATCAAGCAAACCTCAGAAAAAAGAAATCTATCTGCATATCTAAAAACTGGACTGAACAATGGACAGCCTCAGGACACAAAGAACAGTATAAGAACTGGCTTTGGAAGATTGCCGGTGTGAACCGTGGGGGACATTGGTACTGGAGAGACCGTGTCTGTGGTTCACCCAGCTCCAATACCTGGGGTCAGAACTGCCTTTTGATTGTGGCTCTGCTCGATTTTCATTTTGTCATTTTCCAATAAATTTCCTAAGCGAAAGATTGGAGAATTGTCGTTTATAACAGGCTTCATCTTCCTCCTTGGAGAGCAGGCTGGGAGCGGAGCTGGGAGCAGAGCGATCAAACCCGGGTTAGGACATGCCAGGTTGTCCCTCCTGCTCTGGGATAGCGACATTCCCTGATCCTTGTGCTGCCCTGCTGGCAACATTTCCCTGCTATTCAGCCTGTGTTTTCCTGTTCTCATTCCCATGCTTTTCCATCACTCGTTGCAGCTTGTGGCCTGACCCGAACACCTCTCTTGCTCTCCCTCCCTCTGTCCTCGGCATTTGAGCCTGGAGGAGGCTCCCGATGGCTCTCTGTTGCTCCCGCTGTGGGTGGAGGTGGATTTTCCCTCGTGAGAGTGTTCAATCTGCTCCTGGTGCACGTCAGCTTTGTCTGAGCCTGAGATTAAACCGCAGCGTGCTCGAGTGCTGGTTCTTGTTGCCGTTGTAATAAGTATAATAGATAAATTCGTGTGGATTTAAGCTACTAATAAAAAGCTACCCGAGAATGTCTCCAAGATTCCAAAGTTCCCAAACACATTTACAACTGTAACAACAAGGCAGAGCAAGAAGATGGCCCGGCCATTAAGGGTAGACCCTCACTTCACAGCTCTTCAACATCCGATACCGATCTTAGTAGAGATCCTAGACGATCAAGATCACCCCTCCCAAGATGAACTTCGGAAAAAACCATCAAGGAACCTCTTCATGCAGACAAGACTCTTTTAGAAACAAAGCATATTTAGACTTTCAACAGGCTTAGCCTTAGGGTAAAAAAACTGTATAAAACCCACGGGCTGAAACATAGCAGTGTGGCAGAATTCGGAGGGTACTTTTGTACCGCCTCTCTGTCCACCCAGCATTCGATCGATGTTGTTTCTTTTTATTGTGGCTTTATTTCGGTGTTGAAATTGTGTTAAATAAATTTTGTTATTTTATTTTGAATTAGCCTCTGACCATTTATAAGAGATTTGGTGCCGTGACTCGGATACAATTTAGCTGCGGAGGAATCCCTTTGCACGGGGGGCGCCCTGCCGGTTTTTCAGTGGCCCGGCAAAGCAGGAAAATCCTTCGCACCTATTGTATTATGAACCCAAAAATTAGATAAAAGCGCCACAATAAAAAGGGAAAGGTCCTGGATCCAAGGAATAGCAGAGAACCCGGGAAAAGACAGGGAAAGGTCTTTTCGGAGCCGCGGCAACAATTTTTCACTCATAAAATATTCTCCGTGCACGAAGATCTCCAAGCAGGAAAATTGCTGTAAGTACTGCCTGGTTGAGTGGGTGTGATTGAGTGGGTGAATGAGACGTGGCCTGGCCACGACATGAGAGTGGACCTGAAAAGCCGCATTTCCAAATTTCCCGCGAGGGGTTTGGTCGGCTGACGGGGAAGCGAATCGGGAAAGCTCGTTCACTCATCAAAGCCCAGATTCAGGGGAGTCTGGGGGAATCGATCACAGGAAGCAAAAAGAGGAAGGATACCTTCCTTTTGGGTTCAGGAAATTAGTAAACTCTTTTTGCTACGGGCTGGTAAGCCCAGGACGCAAACCGAAGATTCTTTCCTCAGACGAACAGACCCCCGGTTCAGCTCACCGGACGGGTAAGTAAGCCGAACGATTCGGGACCCGGTTTGCAATTTGTAACAGTCGGAGAGAAGATCCCTGCTCTTAGCCAGAGCTAAGGCTAAGAAAGGATTTAGTATTGCGATCCATTACCAAAAGGTAAAGTTTTTTGTTTTTTTTTAAAAAAATGGGGCAAGGAAAGAGTAAACATCAGAAAGAATCAGAGAAAAAGCATGCTCTCAGAAAAGGAAAAGGTACCTTCGAAATCCCACCAGAAAGTCCACTGAGATAGATCTTAGAGCACTAGAGAGAGTGTCCCATTTTGAAAAGTAAGTCCAAGAAAAACTAATTTATTATTGTACCGAAGTTAGGGAGAGTGAAGAGCCCGCTGCCAGCCGCTGCCAGCCGCTGCTGCGTGCCGAGAGCCAAACCGCGGGGTGCGGGGCCGCCGTCCAGGGCACGCTAGCAGAGAGGGGGGCCCGCCCTCTGCGCCCGTGCTGCGCCTCCCCCACCCGTGCGCCCCGTCTAGCGCCGCATCCATCCCACTGCTTCCCGCGGCCAGCACCGCCACCCCCATAGCATCCTTGTGTCCAGCAGAGGATTGTCCTCCTGTTTGCCTTCTCTGTCTCTCTCTGACCCCTTTTCCCAATCCTGCTTCTAGCCCCCCCTTCCCCCAGGGAGCCATCCTCTTCCCATTCTCAGTTCCCCCGAGGTGAGAACAGAAACTGAAGAGAAGGGGGGGGAGAGATCTGAGAAAATCTTTCCCTTAGAATTCTCCCTTCCAGGTCCCCAGTTTTCCCCATCCCCCAAGAAACCCCCACCCCACTCTCAGCTATACTCATATGCAAATGCAGTCAACCACACCGCGCAGAGTAGATGTTAAGTGCTTTAAGCCAGTCACATCGACAAAGCTAACCCCAAAACTTCTATGTGAGCTTAGTGCCAAGAGCCGAGAGCCTAAAAACCACTAAGTTGGCTGCAGAAATGCACTCAAAGTGCCCCTAAATACCCATTAGTTTACAAAGCAAAGAATCTAAATAGCTTAGCTGTGAGAAGACCTCGGAGTCCTTAAAGCACTAGCCCATGTTTAGTTTCATAAACAGCTTCATTTTAAGTACCTATTTTGCGTTTCATTATTCATTTTAAAATCTGCAATATTGACCCACTTACCCCATTTGTTATAATTGTTTGTTTTGTTAAGTCACAATTACATATGTCAGTTGTTTGAATCAATTCCTGTTGCATTTTGCTTCTTGTCAACCCTATTTGTTGTTTTCTTAATAATATAATTTCATTTTCTTGTCCATCCTAAGTATCAAGTCAATTTAGTCTATAATTAAAAGCTCAAAAGAAAAAGCAAAAAGTGTAAAAAAGTTTCTATCTAGCCTTCTCAGTGAAGCAGTTTCACTTCCTTTGTGCTCTGATTTCCACAGCACTTTTAGCAGTAATATTCTGCTGCTCAGTCTAAGAAAAGCAGCCAAGTAGCATATCCATGCTGTTCCCAAAGTTTTCAGCAGCCTAAGCTCTCTGTGTAGTCCTGCCCTGTGTCATGTAGACATCTCCCTCAGCAAGATCTCTAGAGAGCTTCCTCTTTAAAAGTTCTTGAGCGTGTTTCATAAACACCAAAAATGAAATCTGTCTTTTTTACATTTCTGAATGTTAAATCAGATGAGCAGCTTTCATTATTTACAAGAGTTGCCTTTAGCTGAGCCATGTAAGCTGTAATTCTCTTTTGTTAAAATGAGTATAAAAGCACTAACAATGCCCTAGTAGTTAGAAGAGTTCAGATATGCCTTAGCCTTAAATTGCTCTGAGAGATGTTTCAAATTTTTAAGCAGTTTTTAAGTAATCATTTTCAGCAGTAGATTGATGCTTCCTATTTTTTCACTAATTAGTAATATTGTTCTTACTTTGTGTTATGCAAGAATTGATGCTAAAGATCCCCCCTTTAAAATACATGATTTGTCTAATTGTGCTAAGCTTTAACTAGTTGCCTATCACCCATTCAAAAGAATCCCAGTAGATTTCACTGATTTACCTAAGATACAGCAATTAAGACTGCAGAAAAAGAGTAGACCCATGCTTCGAGAATAAAGAAAGTAGAGCCACAATACACTACTCAAAAATAGAGAGTGTCCTCATCTCCTAGAGATCTGAAAGTCAGATTACAGTGCCACCGATGAACAAAGAAGATCAGATAAGTTGAAAAAAAAAAAAAAAAAAAAAAAAAAAAAAAAAACACCAGGTTGTGAATGTTTTCCCTTTGTTCACTTCAAGTGTGTATATTGTAAATTGATTTGAGTTGCTCACTGCAAAAGGGGGCGTAAGCCAAAAAGATTATGTACCAACTGTTTAGAAAAAGAACAAGAAGAGACTAGCCATTTCTTAGTAATTGCCACTAACTTGAGTCTATTAGAGTTAGATTCTCCAGAATAGTATTATATATATAAAAAAGAGACAAAAGAGCAATTAGACGCTAAAGTTGAAGTGCTCAAAGTCGAGTGCAGAAAGACAATCAAAGTACCTTGCTGGTCCGATACAATCAAGTTGTCCCAGTGGAGTGCCTTTAAAAAAAGGTTTGCAGCTCAGACTGACAGGACTCCAGAAACATATGCCTGCTGCCGAGAAGATGGATTACCCCGCCGCGGGCTGCTACCCCATGGGCGAAGGGAAAGGCAGAGGCATATTGTGGTGGAAAGTCCTCGTAGTCCTGAGCCGAGAGACAGGGGGACCCCCCTCCAAGAGCCCACAGAGGCTGACCCTCAAGAAGAGATGTGAACTATAGTTAAACATAGCACCAGAGAGAACCTGAAGTATCAAGAGCATTATGATTGTCCCAAAGATAAGAGAAAAAGGTATTATTTCTTTTATGACACTCAATACTAAATTTTGTGAATCAGACAAAGGGGTAGAATGCCACGACTCAAAAGCAATTACTAAGGAAGAGCAATCCAACACACACGAATTTATTTAGGTAAATAAAAAGGTGGGGGACTGTAATAAGTATAATAGATAAATTCGTGTGGATTTAAGCTACTAATAAAAAGCTACCCGAGAATGTCTCCAAGATTCCAAAGTTCCCAAACACATTTACAACTGTAACAACAAGGCAGAGCAAGAAGATGGCCCAGCCATTAAAGGTAGACCCTCACTTCACAGCTCTTCAACATCCGATACCGATCTTAGTAGAGATCCTAGACGATCAAGATCACCCCTCCCAAGATGAACTTCGGAAAAAACCATCAAGGAACCTCTTCATGCAGACAAGACTCTTTTAGAAACAAAGCATATTTAGACTTTCAACAAGCTTAGCCTTAAGGTAAAAAAACTGTATAAAACCCACGGGCTGAAACATAGCAGTGTGGCAGAATTCGGAGGGTACTTTTGTACCGCCTCTCTGTCCACCCAGCATTCGATCGATGTTGTTTCTTTTTATTGTGGCTTTATTTCAGTGTTGAAATTGTGTTAAATAAATTTTGTTATTTTATTTTGAATTAGCCTCTGACCATTTATAACACCGTCATGCTGCCCCTTTAAAGTCACCGTACAAATCCTGCCCTGCAGCTCCTTTGTTATAAACAACAGTTTCCCCAATAATTTCCTTTAAGAAAATTTATTGAAAAAACAACAAAGTGATAAACCAAGAAAGAGCCACAATCCCTATACAGTCCTTACCCGGGAAGTACTGGGTGAACCTTGCGAGAAAGGACGAAATACAGGCTCTCTGTCCTGCAGCCTCCTTCTCAGGTCCCACCCGTCCTATATTTCTCCGGATATTTTATAGGGAAAAAATGTCCTCCGGCTATGTTTGTGAATAGTACAGATGAGATTATAGTCCATAGTAGCTTTTCCGATAAATCCGATCTTTACAGTCCATAACATGTAAAGCAGTTTTCTGATAAAACTGATTTTTCTGTCCATAAATTAGTCTTGTTTACAGTTCCCGAGGCGCCAGTGGACGGGGATGTGGATTCATCTGTCTGGGTGCTGATTAGTCTCCTTGATAGTTCAGGTGGCCTTTTGTTATCTGTGTCCTTGCCCTGCACTGAGGTGAAAATGTTCCTTAGGCGTGGTATGCCAACCATTAACTGGCTCTGTCTCTTGGATAGCTTACACAAAGTAATGATTTTAATAAGGAACAAAACTCGAATTAAACATATATTTATAACACCTTGATTGTGTTCCTGCTTCTCCTCTGAACTCCCTCCAATCCATCAGCAGCCCTCCAGCGGCAGTGCAGGTCCAGCTGCAGGAGTCTTTGCCAAGAGCCTCTGGTTCTCCGTGATGCCCTGGCGTAGGGGGAACATGGCGAGGATGACTGGGGAGAAGCGGTGCCAGCCCCGGTGCCAGCCCCGCACAGGGATCACTTGCCAGGGCCATTCCAGACAAAGCCGTGCCGATTACAGCTCCTCTGGTTGCTCTGTCTGCTCCCATTAGAGGCCTGGGGAAGCAGAACTTCCCGAGGCTTTGCAGGATAATTTGTGTGTTTAATACACCTCAAACCCACATTAGGCTGCAATTAAGGCAGAGGGAGGGAGCGGGAGCAGAGGAGACACCGACTTCCTGCTGCCTGCTCAGATCCTGATGCTTTCTGTGCCAATGGAGGATGCCAGGGAAGCTGGAATCAGAGGCAAAAGCATAATTTGTCATTTGCAAGTCTAAACCAAAGGCTGGGCTGGTGGGAAGAGAAATGGGAAAGCTGGGAGCTCCTCACGGGAAATTACCATTGAATGAGCTGAGCTGAGCTGAGCCGAGCTGAGCTGAGCTTAGCTGAACCGAGCTGAGCCAAGCCAAGCTGAGCATCCCAGCTCACTGGCAGCAGCTGATCCAGGCTGGTGGTTGGGAGCCAGGGACATGGAACTGTGGGATGGCAAGAGGAGATCCCACAGCCTGGCAGAGCTGTCACACAGGTCACTGCAAGGAAGGTGCTGCAGCCCAGGCCGAGGCCCAGCTCCACACTCCGTCCAGGGAATAGGAAATTCCTCTTCCTGACACCATCAGGCTGTTTTTCTTTGCCTGGTTAATGCTTTTGTTGTGTGCAGCTGGTAGAGAAAATGCTCAATGTTAGAGAAAATAAAGTGGGAGCAGCTCATCCCACTTTGGTCCTTGTAGGAGTCAGAGTTTGGGGACAACACTGGTGTTTAACTCATCCCATTGGAAAACAGACCCCACCCAGTGACACAACCGTGAGGAACCCACAGACCTGTCCTCATTCCAGTCAACACAAGCCCTGCTCCACGGCAGGAATTGGGAACTGCTGGGAGTAGGAAAGACTTTGGTGAGTTGCACAGCGGGATTTATTCCCTGAGCTCAACGCCAATCCAGGTTTCACTGCTGCCAGAAGGGAGTTCCCACTCCTTTCCCCCACACAGGGCAGGGAACGCTGAGCCTGACCCACACGTCCCCATGGGCAGAGCCAGAGCCACAGCTCCTCCTCTGGTGGCCTTCCCAGGGGACCTGGCAGATGTCCGTGGGGAGGACAGGGACAGGGATCCTCGGTGGTGGGAATGGCGCAGTGCTCCCTGCGCCAGGCAGGAGGGATTTCTGCAGGAATAAACTGAATCCCCCAGATTAAATATGTTTCAAAGCTAATCAGAGGGAGCGGTGTGTGGGAGCCAGGCATCCTCAGAACTGTCAGCAACGTTCCCTTTTTCCTCAGGGCCTGCTTCAGAAGGGTGCAGTTCCTTCCTCAGCATCCCTGTTTATCTGGGTGGGAATTCACCTCGGGCAGAGCTGCTGCCAGATTTTCAGGAGCACATGAGTCTTGCAGAGTCCATCAGGAAACCTGGCAGCAGCTGGGATGGCTCCTGAGCAGCAGAGACCAGAGACCCTTCAAAGTCAAGTGGCCACTGAGCCTTGCAGAGCCATCCCATCTCTGCCAGGCTCTGGGAAATGGAAATGCTGCTGCCAGCTCTGCCATGGGCTCCTCATTCCCAGTTAAACCTGGACTGCAGCTGCTCCTCTGTCCCGCCTGTGTTGGGTTTTTTTTGGGAAGTGGGAGGCCTGTGACATTGGCCCAGGGCTGGGAGCAGCCAAGGGGCTGCCAGAGCAGAGTGGGGAATATGAAAAAGTGGAGCACATGGAAAAGGGTCAGGCATGCTTTAATCCAGGAGCAGTCCTTTGCAAGAGAACAGGGAAGAGTGGGAGTAGCCAGAGTGGGGAGGGAGCACCGATGAGCTTTGACCTTGGTCTGAAATACCTCAAAATGTATTTAGGGCTTGGTGATCAAAATATTCCTGTTTCCCCTGGGTTCCCTGGGTGGAAACATGCTCGTGCTTGATTTCCCAGCCCAGGCTGTGCACTGGCAGCACCCACACCCCCTGTTTTCATGGAAGAGTCTCCCAGTGCAGGAGGCTCTGCCAGCAAAGCTGTCAGTGCTGGGTAATCTCCTCTTTTCCCGGGAAGCCAGCACGCATTAGGATGAAAACCCTTGTGGAGTCAGGTGAGCCCAGGTATAATCCCATAAACCGTGTTCCAGAGCCCTTCAAAGCTGCTCATCCGCACTCGGATTCCCAGAGCTCTGTGAAGATCATTTACAGGGAGCGACAGAGAACTGGGAACAGGGACTGGGGTGTCCCAGCCCTGCCCCTGCTCATTGGAACATCTGATCCCAGCCTGTCCCTGTCCCAGGCTGCCACCCCCAGGGTCAGGAGCAGCCCTTGGACATGAGGGATGAGAGGAGCCCTGGGGTGCACTGGGCTGTCAGAGCTCCCGTTCTCCCAGGTAGCTGGAACAGGAGAGATCCCATCAAACCTCTCAGTTTCCTTCCACATGCTGAGCCCTAAACCTGGTTCTCCCCACTCCAGACCTTGGCCCCAAGCTGTGGCTGTTCTGAGGGCAGGGAGAGCAGCTGGCACAAAGCCTGGGCTCAGACCTGGGCTCAGACCTGGGCTCAGACCTGGGCCCAGCACTGCAACTTGGCTTCCCAGGGAAGTGGCCAAACTCCAGTGGGCAACCAATCCAACTCCTCCTTTCTCCTCGGAGAGAAACTTCTTACACTGGGAGATGGTCACAGGAACGGGGGAATGGCTTTAAACTAAAAGAGGAAATTTAGATTGGATATTGGGAAGAAATTGTTCCCTGTGAGGGTGGGGAGGCCCCGGCATGGGGTGCCCTGAGAAGCTGTGGCTGCCTCATCCCTGGAAATGTCCCAGTCTGGGTTGGATGGGGCTTGGAGCAACCTGGGTTAGTGGAAGGTGTCCCTGCCCATGGGACAGGGATGAGCTTTAAGGTCTTTTCCAACACAAACCATTCCATGATGATTCCACAATGTTTTCCCCAGAGCTGGCAGCAGCAGACGAGCCATCCTGCCTGCAGATCCTGTACAGGGAGCACAGCAGGATGTCAGGAACCTGCTCCTTAATGGACACCAAAGAGCCTCTGCTTCCCAACCACTCCGCCTCACGGAAACTCTATCCCTGCAAACACTTGCTCCCTTTATATCTTCCTCTTTTATTTTTTATGGAGAGGCCTTGGAGGAGAGGGAATCGGAGGGGCTTGGCACATCCCCCCCTCCCCGTGGCCTCTCAGAAATAAAGGGATGCAGCTGGAGGGGCAGGAGTTTCTGGAGCAGTATGGATGGGGTGAGAAAGTCATTACCTGCCTTGGGTTTCACTGTGGGAATGGCCGCACCTTTCCCGGGGAATCACTCGTGTCTGGGGGCACGGAGAGGGGGAAGGGGGGGAGAAGGGAGCAAAGGGGAAGTGAAAGGGTTGGAAGCAGCATGGGAAGAAAGGAAAAGGGAAAGGGGATTTTTTTACCTTTGCATGTAGCCATAGAGGGGCTGAAATGAATTACCTGTCTCCAAAGCTGAGGCATTCGGGGAATAATAGATTGAACACACAACGAACTCGGATTTTATGGCTTCAGGAGCCTGGCTGGGGCTGGGGGAAGTGCGGGAAGAGGGAGATTGTTCCACACTGAGGGGGCACCTCAGGGGGATGGGCTTGTCTGGCCTTTTTTTTTCTTTCTATTTTTCTCCCTCTTCTTTCTCAGTTTGTAGTTGGGTTGGTTGTTGTTTCCCTTTTTCCAATCTTCCCTTGGGGACTTTCTCTGTTGTTCTGCGGGGGGGGGAACAGAACTGGATTGTGTTTCCCTTGCTCCCGACTGTAAGGAATTACATCAGCCTGAGGTGTTCCAGCATCTCCTCCCTCTGCACTCCTTCCCAGCACCAAACTGCTCTGGAATTTGGAGTTTAAAAAGGGATTATTATTTCTTCTTGTTATAAATGACAATTTCCCCAATATCTTTTGGTTAAGAAATTTATTGGAAAAATGACAAAGTGAAAAATTGAGAAAAACCACAATCAAGGACAGCTCTGACCCTGGGAATCAGATCTGGGTGAACCAAAAAGGACACAGCCTCACTGGACTGATGTCCCCTCCCTGGTTCACATCTGCCATCTCCCAGAGTCTGAAACGTGGTGGCGAAAGTAAAACTCCACAACTAGTGATAGTTGTTAGAGCGGTATGTATTTAGTCGGCCCAGATGCGTGGGGGATATCTCCTCCAAAGACATGCATACCCACCTGACAGTGTTTCCTTCTATTATTCCCCGGGGTCTTACATATGCATAATCAGCTTCATACATATTCATTCCCTGGCCCCGCCCATCCTCGCCTCATATGGTAATTAACTCTACGCCCATGTGGGCATGCTCAGTTTGTTGTGGTGGTCTTCTGGGGGTCCCGGGAGATGAAGGAACGGAGTCTTCTTCAATGAACTCTTCACCTTTATCTCTCCTGCGCAGCTTCTGGCTCTCTTTGGCATAGTTTCAAGGAAATATTCAGTTTATGCTAGCTAAGGGTCTGTGTCCTCTCTCTTTATCTGCATTCTCGGCCTTGTTGTCCAGGGATGTTTGCAATTTTCTCTCTACTATCACTAAGAAGTCCTAGATGCTTGTAACATGCAAAAGGTTAACAGACACAGCGTTCGGCATCTACTAAATGCCTTTAAAAATGTATTTAATATATAGTCTAAAGCACTCTTTGAAATACATCCTAACATCTAGAGGCTTACTATAAAGGATCATCTGAAATTCTCACATCTCTGTGTCAGAGTCCAGTTTTTATACTGTTTTTGTGCCCTAAGGCCAGTTTATTGTTCAATCCAGTTTTTGAATATGTTGATAGGTTTTCTTTCCGCCAGGTGTGGATGTAGAATAGAATTCCGGTGAGGTTGGTCTCATCTTTGAATTTGTGCATGAATATTCCTGAAGTTCTGGTAAGGCAAACATGTCTTGAATACTATTTTTCCGGTAGGTGACAGGATTCCGCGAAAACAGGAAAGTGGCCTGATTGGATTTTCTGCTGGCTGAGTGGGGATGAATGCTTTTGGTGGGTGCTTGTGATTCTTATCTTGGTGGCAATCCCCGTCCTTGACGTTATCTATTTTTCCCAAGTATCCTTACACCCCACATTGATGAGGTGATCCTGTCTTATTGTTCCATCTGGTGGGGAGGAAGGCATGCCTCCTGCTCATTCACCCATTCATTGATTCTGTACAGGGGGGTATCAGAATATGGTTTGTATCATACAGGAATAACATGTTTCTAATAAAACTCGAATTAACCATATATTTATACAATCACTCCCCTTTTACATCAACATTTAATTAGTGTTTTAATCTTCCCATCTAACTCTAGTCCCCTATCACCCTAGTGAGTATTTTACAACATCTGATTAATCCTAGGTCTACAGTTTTTACAACAAACAGCAATAAAGTGTCTAACTATTCTTTTTCAAACCTGTCTTTGTATTCATCCCAACATTCATTAATTTGAGTGCTATATTTTCTGTAGTTCTCTTTTTCTCTTGCTTCGAACCTTGCTAGTGCTTCGTCTGCTTTACTCCTCTTTTCCTTTTTCTTTAATTTGAAAATCTTTTGCACAGTGGGAGCTTTTCCAGTAGCTAATTCTGGATCTGTGGGCATAGCAGCAATCTGCATACCTTGTACTACTGTATGAATTAAATGGATGAAACAGGGAATTAAACAGGGTAAAAATATTACTCCTGCAATAGAGCATAGTATAAAGAACCCCACCTTCTTCCACTATGCTCCCCCGAAGAGTTGTTCCCACCATGTACCTTGTAAAATCGAATTCCACTTATGGACTGGGACGTGTGCTACCTTTTTTATTTCTGTGGCTAACCCTCTAATAGTTTCTCCATAATCATTTATTTCAATGCAAGACTCAGATTCATTGAATCTCCCACAGTCTCCTCCCTCCTCGGCTAGAAGGTAGTCTAGGGCTATCCTGTTTTGAAGGCACTCATTTGGGAATGCTGCCTAGCTAATAATTCTAGGGCATCAGAGGTATGGTTTGATACTATTTCTACTATGGCCTGTAACCTTATGAGTCTGTTCAACAGATATATTGGGGTTTGATAACCCCAACTTCCATCTTGTGCTCAGGTAGCAGGACCATAATATTCTATTATTCTCTCTGCGGGCCACTCCTCATTTCCCCATTTCTGACTATCACCTGCCTGAGGGAGTTTCTTCTTTATTTCTCTCTTTTCCTGGCCTAATGTTTCATAAAGTGGGGCTCTTAGAAGGTTGCTTTCGGTCTTTGGTAGAGTGAAGAAAGAGGGTAATATCATTCCTAGTGTACAGGAACCTTTCCACCTTCGAGGTAACTCGCTATAGGCTTTTGTGCTACAAATCCAGTAGATCCCACAAGGGGCTTTCCACCTTAGGTTTACTGACCCAGGTTCTTTCTAATATTCTTTTAAATCTTCTATGGATTGGTAGGGGTTGGCTTTGGACTGTTTGTACCAACATAATCCAATTGACTTTATCCATTCGCATTTTGTGTTATTTTCTCAACCTCAATAACCAGCAGGGGGTTCAGGTTGCCTAATTATGCTTTTGCTAGTTGAATTTACTGCTAGGGTGGAAATGCATGGCGTGTACCGGACTACATCTTTGTAGTCTTTTCCCTCTCTGCTAATACAGAGAGTCCCTATTACTCTTTTGTCCAATATCCACCCTTCAGGACACGAAATTGTTTTTAATATCTGAGCTCCATCCCATTTTAAAAGTTGTTCTGGAGACAATCCCTCACCTTTCTAGGGCCATTTTTCAGTTGATTTTAACCCTCTACAAATCTAACAATTTGTCAGTCTCAATTCGGTGGCAATTTCTTGCATTAGATCAACAAACAAATTTTACTTGGAGCCGGTAGGCCCCATTCATCATTTTGTTTTTCTAATCTGTCATATTGTTCACTCAACGTTCTCAGCCTTTCTTGTTCTAACTTCCTTTTTCTTGCCTCTAATTCTTGTCTTTTTAATTCTAAAGCAACTTGTTCTAACTTATTTTTGAGACTTACCCCTTCCTCATTTTTAGAAAAGCAGAAGGTCCTTTCATATCTCATGCAGACCCTCTCTTCATCCTGTAATGGATGTAATGGATAAATTCGTGTATATAATATTGTATCAAGGATTTGGTTTACTAAAAGCTACTCAAGGGCGTCTCCAAGATTCCAGAGTCCATTGTGCAGGCAAACACATTTGCAACTGAAACGACAAGGCTGAACTGGAAGATGGCCCATTCATCAAGGATGGACCTTCACTTCACAGCTCCTCAACATCTGATATCAATATTGGTGGGGATCCAAGAATGATCACATCACCCCTCCTAAGATGAAATCCGGGAAGACTATCAAGCAATCCTCTCATGCAGACGGGAACTCCTTTCAAACTTCCACTAAGAAATTGAGAAACACATGCATACCTAGACTTTCAATGGACTTAGCCTTGGGGTAAAAAAACTGTATAAAACCCACATGCCGAAGCTTGGCATGGGTGGTTGAAGTTAGATGGTACCCTTGTACTGTCATTCTGTCCACCCAGCATTCGATCGATGTTGTCTCACTTTTATTGTAGCTTTTAATTCGGTGTTGGAAACTTTGCTAAATAAATTCTTTTATTTTTGAATTGGCTTCTAATCATTTATAACAATCCTCTCTTAATAAATCTAGCACAATTGGTTCAGAATTTAACATTAGCTTGTCGTATTTTAGATTCTGCCCTACCCAGTAAGTTTTCCCGTTCATTATACACATTCCTAATTGTTCTATGTTATAACAAAACTTATTCACTTGATGATATGAAATAAAGTTGGACTCTTTTCTACCTCTAAACAGTACGATTACATTGTTTACAAACCTGGATAGGTGGTATTTTTCTGGCTTCCCATTTAGGTCAGGCATGCCTTTCTGACTTTACCTTCTTAACTATTGCCTTTGGGCTGTGACAAATTAGTTTTCCTTTTTCCCGATTTACTTTAAACACATTACTATTAAAAGTACAGTATCTGGTTTTGCTGGAGCAGTTATACTGGGCTTGGTATGTTGCCTTCGGAGCCAGTTCTCTCCGGGCCGCTATGGAACGCAGCTCGCACTCTTCAGTATGAGCTCGCTGGCCGCGGACATTCCAGTCAGTTGGCACACGGCTAGATTCAGGCTCATCAGGATTCCCCATAGGAATGCTCCTCTGCCTCTGCCTACGCCCACTGGGTTGCCACCAGCGGTGGGGTAAACCATCTTCTCAGCAGCAGGGGTATTCTTCAGGGGTTCCATAATTGGCTCGCGTAGCATACCTCCTCTTAAAGGTGGCCCACCTGGATAGTTTCACTGCGTCCATGCTGCAAGGCACTTTATTTGTTCTGCAGCACTTGATTGCTAATACTTGTGCTCGCTGGTCTAATTTTCCCTTACCCCTTTTAGGAATATCTGATACCACTCTGGGGAATCAATTTCTAACAGACCCAAATTGGTAGCGAGAGTTAAGATGATATATTAGTCAGTTCTTGCTCTATTTCTTAGCACTTGTCACACAATCTCAAAGGTCAATATCCCCTCTTACAATGCACAACTTAAATTTCATGACAGTAACTACATTCAAAATGAGTGCATGGATAAGACAGACATCCTGGATTTATACAACGTATCATGTTCTGGAGTTCTATTATATCATTTTTTACTTCTATTTCTTTTCTCATAATTAAAACACACACACACACAGAAAAAAATTCTCTTAATAAATTTGCATACTACAATCTTAAACACTTAATACACTTAACTCTGTGGCAAAGAGTTTATCAAAGAACAAAATTGAAAACATACTTAATTTAAATAACAGGTGATAAGAGGCAGGAAAACAATGGAGAATCTCACCCTGCAAGAGAAGTTAGTTTCTGTCAAGCTTTATTAGCTAGTTAGGCTATTGTTTCATGTTAGGTATTGATGGGTTTTAGTGGCTTGGTGTGAAAAAAAAAATTAATGATAATGTGAAAAACGAGGTTCACCTTTTTGGAAAAATTTAGAAGTTTAATAAAAAAATTTAAGAAAATAGACAATTAGGAGAGATAAAAGCAAAATACATTTTCTCGGCCGAGGGTGCCTGGCACAGAACCAGCCAGCAGCACACCTTTTAACAAAAGTTTTCCCTTTAAAAACATCTGCCTGATGCATATTAAAATTCACATGCATGATTCAAACATTCCATTGGAGTGAGAATCTCTTTGTTTTAATCCCTACTCCTCCTCCCCACTCCATCCAGCAGACTAGTCTCCATTACATCTGATAACACAGGTCCATAAATTCTTCTCCTGGGGTTCTGGTCAGTGTCATCCAGACAAGATAATGATAACAGAAGCAATCTTTAAACAATAGACCCCAATGTTCTCACAATGAGATACCATCACATTTCTAAATTCTATTAACAAAGAAAATACAGTACAATCTTCCTACATTCTACATACAATATTCATTTTAATATTCGTGAAAAGCCAACTATATACTGTGCATTTATAACAATACCCCCCTTTCTTTTTTTATAATTCATTTGGCTTGAGCTATATTCTTTGTTTTCTAATTGCTAATCTAAATCTTGAAGTGAAACTTGCACTGAGTTAGATTGCTGTGCTGGTTTTGTCTTTTTTGCTTATCAGTTGCTCTTTTACTAAATCTTGGACTTCACTCTTAACAGCATATGTGAAACAAATCTGTCTTTCCCCCTCTGGACATTTATTTCTCAACATATCACTACCTGCTCCTACACTCTCTGCAACCTAGTATTCTTTTCTTTCATTGTAAATGTAATTATTTAATTTGGATGGGTTATAACAGTGACTGTTGATATGGGTGTGTGTAATAAGGAAGGAACCTTGGTGTCTTTCTATATACAGCTTTCGACAGCATCTGTGACATGACTTTGCCAATATCTCATAAGGGAAGAGACAAAAGTTGAGTGACAGAAAAAGGAATAATAGAGGTCCGGTATGGCTTATACCTCCACCTCCCATGCCTATGGGGTTGCAACCCACAGCAGGTGTATGTGATCTTCTCGGTGGCAAGTACAGTGGTCACCCAGTCTTGCCCTCTATTTCCTTGTTACTTCTTTTTGTTAATTTCTAGGCATATCATCTTTGTGTGTCACAAGCTAAGTCAGAATATAAGAACCCTCTGACTAAAACGGTCTTTGATTCTCCTGTTTGAAGTGGAAGTATTTCTTTCTAGGGGGGGTATCAGAGGCGTACCTTCAATGTTACAGCACTTTTTGAAAGCTCTTACCCTTTTTGAACTGCAGCTAGGATTAAGGGGCAGGTTAAAAGGAAACAAAAACAAACTAAGAAAAAATTACTCAATAATAAGAATAACTTAAACTACAGAGGAAAAAAGGAAAAGCTATTTTACTCTTTTACTCCCTTCTTCTAGTAAATATTCTGAGGTTAGAACATTACAATACTGAAAATTTCTGGTGGGCAGATCCCTTGCCTAGTTTATTCTTGACACAGGAAGACAATGGACTCTTGCTGCTTCTGAAGATTTCTCTCAATACTTTAGGAGAACTCAGGAAAACACATTATTTCTACTTAAGACAACACATTTACCTAACTTGCTATGCATTGACTTGAGAGATTAGAAACTTTTCAGAAACTTGATGAAAAATTCCCTTTCATATTTCCTCTCATATTTAACTACAGAAGAAAAACTGATATTCTCTTGTGTTTAAAAACAAAACAAAAACTAAATACAAAAATTCTCTCAATCAGTACAACTGGAGGAAACACAAAAGACATAGGGAAGACAAGAGCTAAAAACAAACAAACACAGAAAAAGCCATTGTTTGTCTTGTAAGGTACAATAAATTAGTCAAAATACTAGAAAACTTATGTGTATTAACTTGAAACAACTTTAACACAAATAGTGGTCACTTGAAAGTCCATCTTTTTGGCTGTGAAGAAATAGAAGTAGGCAGATCTGACAAAATAGACTGATTTCTGAGTGTCACTCAGTTCTGTTTAAAATTCAACTTTGATATCACTTGATTCAGATGTTACAATTCATTGTTAGGTTCTTTTGAGCTTGGAGTTGATTCACATTTGCAGCTTCAGTTGTCAGTCGTACTGCAGCTTCAGTTGTTTGCAATACCTGAAAAAGCATCTTCTTGTTGTGGTTAAAGAACTGTTCTTTCCATCCTTGCAATTGTGATGACACACCTTTTTAACACTCATTTCTCTTTACTCTACAAACAGCAGCTTCACAATCTAAACACTATTCTACAGGGTGCTACTTTGGGCCTGCACTGAGACCCTCAACTGGGCCAAAGATACACATCTTACTCATAGCATCTAGGCATTAATTTTGCTATAAGAAAAAAATTCTTTTTCAAAAACAAATTTCTAATTTCATCTGTGATTCCTTTTCTTCTCCTCCACCACGTTCCCAAATTTCTAATTCTTTCTCATCAAACACTAGAACCACCACAATTCCCCTGACTCTAGTCTTTGCTCTTTCAAACGATCAAAACCACTTCCTTCTATTATACAATCACTTCTAATATCTCTAAAATTCCCTAAAAACTTCTAAGACCTCAAAAAAACCTCTAAAAATCTCTGAAACCAAAAACCTTAAAAAAATTTCTAAGAACCTCCAAAAACTTCTAAAAAGGAACTCTCAATTATCTGCAAAACTGCAATAATCCTTCTCAAACAGTCCCCCTCTTTCTAAAAATGTCTTTCTTAAACTGTATACTATCTCTAAAGGTATGCACATAATTGGTAAACAAAAGACACATCGACATTCTCCCTCTTTGTAAGACTTTTTCTACAAACTATTACATACTCTTTTCTCTTCTAAGATCTTACTCTGTCAGAATTTTTACAACCTCCAGCAACACAAGAATCATCACACTCTTCATGATTTTAAACTATCAAGCCACCTCTTTATTTCTGAAGCTTTTTCTCTTTAGCATCTCACAATCACCTCTAATGCTTCTAAAAAAAAACACAACAAAAAAACAAACTTTAAAAACTTCTAAAAATGAAACTCTTTTCATAACAATACCTCTAGGTCTTTCTTTAACATATTAAAACTTTAACTGTAGGGTATCTCTTGGAAAACTCTTTGTGCTGGAATTTCACTCTGTTCTTTTTCTCTGTCTCCACAACTGGAATCAAAATAATTCTGTATTTCGATTAGGCTCCTCGTACTATAAAAAAAGTCAGAGATGAGAGCTAAACTCAATTCACAGATAAATTCTTCCTAGGAAAGGAGGGGAAAGGTGGAAGTTAGCGCGGGGTCTCACTCTCTGCAGCCAGAACCGCTCTAAGGTCAGGGCCGGGCGGAAGCCAGGCGGCCTGTGGGACATCCGGTGGCATTGTCATGGGCCATGCGTTCGGGACAGACGTGAGTTCTGATGGGGTTTACAGAACGGCGGCGGCGCCCCTCACGGCACAGGTGAGGCAGCCCTCCCCCGTCGGCAGCACGGGCGAGCGGGGGGGCAGGGCTGCTGTGGGCACTGCAATGGCGCGGGAAAGCCGGGCGGCTGCCCCGGGGCGAGCAGCGCCCGCGTGGGCAGCTCGGCGCGGAGGCGGCACCGACACGGGGGCCGGGTCGGGCGGCAGCGCGGGCAGCAGCGATGGGGCAAGGGCGGGGGCGAGCAGCGGCAGCTCCGGCACCGCTGGGGACCGGCGGAGGCAGCGCGGGGGCAGGGATGGGGGTCAGTAAGGACAAGCGGTGGCGTGGCCAGCGCCGGGGTGGGCTCCGCGCAGGCTGCGGCACAGACAGGGGCAGTACCGCTGCGGGCAGCGTGGCTGCCCCGGGCTGCGGAGCGGACTGTAGGGCCACACAGAAACTACAGACCATACCCTGGGGAGATTCTCCCCCTTCCCCTCTGCCTGCTCCATCTCCAGTACTTCTGTCATGCAAAACAACTCTCTCGAATCTATTAGCACATCAAAGACTTGGTTACTCTAAGCTTCCCAAATCACAGCTACTAATTCTCCCCCCATCTTTTCCCCTCTGCAAGCCTGATCCCGCAGCTCCTTGCTCTGTTTGCTCAGAACTCCATCCTGGCTTGCGGCTTCCCCCCTCAGTCCTCCCCCGCTGCTCAGACACCCCTCACTTCTCTCTTCTCTCTCTTTTTCCTAACACTTGAATAGCACTTTCCTCTTCCCCCCCTCCACCAAGACACAGAAAACTCCTTCTCTTAACAATACAATACAATGCATCTCTTTCTGGAAAACTTTAAATCAGCAATCTGTACCACAAATATATTCATTCCTCATTTACTCAATTTTATTTCCTCAGTAAACCTTTCTCACTCACACACACCTTCACTCACAAGGGGACAATATAAACAGTCAACACAAGAACATGGTACCTTTTCCTAATTTTCTAGGTTTTTGGAATTTTCAAACCCTCAACCCGGCAGCCTGTAAGCCTAAGTTTTCTTGGAGTTTTCCAAACCCCTCAACTCAGCAGCTGGTAGGCCCAAGTTTCTTGGGTTCTCAACTTAGAAAAAAAGATTTGGGGCCCCCGTTTTTCCTTTTAATCCTGTTTCCCAGTGGATTGTACTGGGAAACACTCAGCTCCTTCTTAAAAAAAAAAAAGAGATCCAATCCCTTTTCCCTGGGACTCCGTCCCAAACACCCCGGGGGTTTCTTTCACTCGTTCAACCTTTCACTTCGCCGGGTTCCTGGCTGTTTTTCTCGCGAAAGAACGGAAATGCAGTACTGGGGCTCCGCACTCGCTTTACCAGTCTGGGGGTACCCAGCCAGTATCTCATTCACACACCTCACAACCCCCTAAACCCGCTCCCCTGAGAAAATACTCACAATCCTTTTTCTTCTCAGGTCTTCGTGCACGATGTTTTTACGGAGCAAAGAACACACCGCGGTTTTGGAGCTGTTTCCTTCCCCTTTTTGCTTTTACTTTCTCCTTTCTTGTCTCTTCGGGTATTTTTACCTGCAAACCCCCAATTCCCACAAGAAGCAAGGCTTGGGCCGCCAAAAAAGAATTGGCGTGGCGCCCCCCTCACCTTTGGATCTCTGGGGTTTTAGGGATGAGGTATATATCCCGGACGAGCCCCCAAATTGTGAAAAACGAGGTTCACCTTTTTGGAAAAATTTAGAAGTTTAATAAAAAAATTTAAGAAAATAGACAATTAGGAGAGATAAAAGCAAAATACATTTTCTCGGCCGAGGGTGCCTGGCACAGAACCAGCCAGCAGCACACCTTTTAACAAAAGTTTTCCCTTTAAAAACATCTGCCTGATGCATATTAAAATTCACATGCATGATTCAAACATTCCATTGGAGTGAGAATCTCTTTGTTTTAATCCCTACTCCTCCTCCCCACTCCATCCAGCAGACTAGTCTCCATTACATCTGATAACACAGGTCCATAAATTCTTCTCCTGGGGTTCTGGTCAGTGTCATCCAGACAAGATGATAACAGAAGCAATCTTTAAACAATAGACCCCAATGTTCTCACAATGAGATACTGAGATAGACCAGGTAATTGTGTTGCAAATGAAGTCTCTGTCAGTTCAATGTTCCTTGTTAAATGTTCACCCCCTCTGTTAAATACCGGGCTATTCACCTCTTTGTTACACCTTTGAGCCCTGCAGCTACCCCAACATAGCAACCAGGAATCCAGGGGAGGGGAAAATGAAAGGACATGCAAATAGAAGTGATGCAGTGTCAGATGGGAGAAGAAATTATCGCTCCAGACCAGAAAAACATTATTAGACTAAACCACCAAGACACATGGACAGACCATACAAAGAGTGAGACTGCTTCCTCCCAAAGCTGAGCGGTTTTCACCCCTCACCCTGACTCATGGAGATGTTGCTCAGAGAGGGAACCCCCTGGAATTCCAGAGCCAGGCAAGCCTTCGGGACAGGACGGGGCGGCCGTGAGGACCCCTGAGCCTGACTCTGCCTGCATTCCGAGTGAATGAGGCTGCTGCACACCTCCCTTCCGAGTTGCTTCGACGGCAGCCTGCAGCCGAGTGGACGAAGTTGCTGAAAAGCCCAGCCTCCGAGATACTTCTGGGAGCAGCGGCGGCGTGTGTTCGACCCGTCGGGCTCCCACCCTGAGCTGATCACAATAAAGGCTTTTAAAAGGAGAAAAATCTCCTGCCCTGTTTATAACAGCTGGGGGCTCGTCCCGGATCACCACGCCTGAAGAGGACCCCCGGAGACGACGGCTGCCTGCTTCGAGGGACCCTCAGGAATCGCTGGTGACCTGGACCTAGATCAGCAAAGGAGCAGCGACAGATTGGTGAGATAAATTGGTGAGGTGTGGGTGGGACAGGGGGTGGATCCCCAGAGCAAGAGGGAGGTGTGAGTGGGACAGGGGGCCGGCAGCTCAGATCCCCAGAGCAAGAGGGAGGTGTGAGTGGGACAGGGGGCCGGGAGCTCAGATCCCCAGAGCAAGAGGGAGGTGTGAGTGGGACAGGGGGCCGGCAGTTCGGATCCCCAGGGCAGGAGTGAGGTGTGAGTGAGACGGGGGGGGGGGGGGAGGCTGGCAGCTTGGATCCCCAAGGCAAGAGTGACGTGTGAGGCAGGAGGGCCGGCAGCTTGGATCCCCAGGGCAAGAGTGATAGGCGAGTGAACAGAGGAATAAAGCACAGGCATTGGTCGGGGGTGTCCCCCTAGTGTGGATACGCTTTCTGGGTGCCAGCGCAGGCACTGGTCGGGGGTGTCCCCAAGTGTGGATACGCTTTCCGGGTGCCAGCGCAGGCACTGGTCGGGGGTATCCCCAAGTGTAGACACGCTTTCCGGGTGCCAGCGCAGGCACTGGTCGGGGGTGTCCCCAAGTGTAGACACGCTTTCCGGGTGCCAGCGCAGGCACTGGTCGGGGGTATCCCCAAGTGTAGACACGCTTTCCGGGTGCCAGCGCAGGCATTGGTCGGGGGTGTCCCTCTAGTGTGGATACGCTTTCCGGGTGCCAGCGCAGGCACTGGTCGGGGGTATCCCCAAGTGTAGACACGCTTTCCGGGTGCCAGCGCAGGCATTGGTCGGGGGTGTCCCCAAGTGTGGATACGCTTTCCGGGTGCCAGCGCAGGCACTGGTCGGGGGTGTCCCCAAGTGTGGATACGCTTTCCGGGTGCCAGCGCAGGCACTGGTCGGGGGTATCCCCAAGTGTAGACACGCTTTCCGGGTGCCAGCGCAGGCATTGGTCGGGGGTGTCCCCAAGTGTGGATACGCTTTCCGGGTGCCAGCGCAGGCACTGGTCGGGGGTGTCCCCAAGTGTAGACACGCTTTCCGGGTGCCAGCGCAGGCACTGGTCGGGGGTGTCCCCAAGTGTGGATACGCTTTCCGGGTGCCAGCGCAGGCATTGGTCGGGGGTGTCCCCAAGTGTGGATACGCTTTCCGGGTGCCAGCGCAGGCACTGGTCGGGGGTATCCCCAAGTGTAGACACGCTTTCCGGGTGCCAGCGCAGGCATTGGTCGGGGGTGTCCCCCTAGTGTGGATACGCTTTCCGGGTGCCAGCGCAGGCACTGGTCGGGGGTATCCCCAAGTGTGGATACGCTTTCCGGGTGCCAGCGCAGGCATTGGTCGGGGGTGTCCCTCTAGTGTGGATACGCTTTCCGGGTGCCAGCGCAGGCACTGGTCGGGGGTATCCCCAAGTGTAGACACGCTTTCCGGGTGCCAGCGCAGGCATTGGTCGGGGGTGTCCCTCTAGTGTGGATACGCTTTCCGGGTGCCAGCGCAGGCACTGGTCGGGGGTATCCCCAAGTGTAGACACGCTTTCCGGGTGCCAGCGCAGGCACTGGTCGGGGGTATCCCCAAGTGTAGACACGCTTTCCGGGTGCCAGCGCAGGCATTGGTCGGGGGTGTCCCCCTAGTGTGGATACGCTTTCCGGGTGCCAGCGCAGGCACTGGTCGGGGGTGTCCCCAAGTGTAGACACGCTTTCCGGGTGCCAGCGCAGGCACTGGTCGGGGGTGTCCCCAAGTGTAGACACGCTTTCCGGGTGCCAGCGCAGGCACTGGTCGGGGGTGTCCCCAAGTGTGGATACGCTTTCTGGGTGCCAGCGCAGGCACTGGTCGGGGGTGTCCCCAAGTGTGGATACGCTTTCCGGGTGCCAGCGCAGGCACTGGTCGGGGGTATCCCCAAGTGTAGACACGCTTTCCGGGTGCCAGCGCAGGCATTGGTCGGGGGTGTCCCCCTAGTGTGGATACGCTTTCCGGGTGCCAGCGCAGGCACTGGTCGGGGGTATCCCCAAGTGTAGACACGCTTTCCGGGTGCCAGCGCAGGCATTGGTCGGGGGTGTCCCTCTAGTGTGGATACGCTTTCTGGGTGCCAGCGCAGGCACTGGTCGGGGGTGTCCCCAAGTGTGGATACGCTTTCCGGGTGCCAGCGCAGGCACTGGTCGGGGGTATCCCCAAGTGTAGACACGCTTTCCGGGTGCCAGCGCAGGCATTGGTCGGGGGTGTCCCCCTAGTGTGGATACGCTTTCCGGGTGCCAGCGCAGGCACTGGTCGGGGGTGTCCCCAAGTGTAGACACGCTTTCCGGGTGCCAGCGCAGGCACTGGTCGGGGGTGTCCCCAAGTGTGGATACGCTTTCCGGGTGCCAGCGCAGGCATTGGTCGGGGGTGTCCCCAAGTGTGGATACGCTTTCCGGGTGCCAGCGCAGGCACTGGTCGGGGGTATCCCCAAGTGTAGACACGCTTTCCGGGTGCCAGCGCAGGCATTGGTCGGGGGTGTCCCCCTAGTGTGGATACGCTTTCCGGGTGCCAGCGCAGGCACTGGTCGGGGGTGTCCCCAAGTGTGGATACGCTTTCCGGGTGCCAGCGCAGGCATTGGTCGGGGGTGTCCCTCTAGTGTGGATACGCTTTCCGGGTGCCAGCGCAGGCACTGGTCGGGGGTATCCCCAAGTGTAGACACGCTTTCCGGGTGCCAGCGCAGGCATTGGTCGGGGGTGTCCCCAAGTGTGGATACGCTTTCCGGGTGCCAGCGCAGGCACTGGTCGGGGGTGTCCCCAAGTGTAGACACGCTTTCCTGGTGCCAGCGCAGGCACTGGTCGGGGGTGTCCCCAAGTGTGGACACGCTTTCCGGGTGCCAGCGCAGGCACTGGTCGGGGGTGTCCCCAAGTGTAGACACGCTTTCCAGGTGCCAGCGCAGGCACTGGTCGGGGGTGTCCCCAAGTGTGGATACGCTTTCTGGGTGCCACTACTTTTAACCCTAAGAGATTTCAGAATTTGAGTTGCTCATCTGTTAATTTGCGTAGTTGAGTCTCTATTTGGGTAGGGGCACCTTCGTAGTTTAATTTAGAGCCTAAGCTATGGGAAATTACATAAGCAAAAGCGCAAGTACAAGTGAAAACGAAGAGAAGAGGGTTAAGAATATTCCTTCCAATAGTCCCCTGGGAAGGTTACTAGCTAAATGGGACATTTGGGAAGTGACTAAAGAATTAGACAAAGAAAAGATGGTGTACTTTTGTGTAGAGGTTTGGCCAGAATTAGATTTACAGGTAGAATGGCCTTGGGTAGGAACACAGGATAGATGGATGTGTAGACAGTTGAATGAATATTTGAAAGCAAGGGAAGACCCTGATTTAGAAGAATTAGAGTATGCTGCTTGCTGGCTAAAGAACGCTAGAAGAGACAAGGGGATGAAGGTCTGTAAACTACAAGAGAAAAACCACAGAATTGAAGGAGAAAATGAAAATTATGAGAAGTGCTCTCCCCTAATTAACCAAACTTCCGCAGCAATTGCTGTAACTCCAGCTACCATTCCTCTACCACCTGAACCTAACACTCCTATCTCAAGCTGTCCAAGTCCCCTACCTTCTATGCTTCCAACCGCTCCCTTAACCCCATCACTAGTCTCCCCAGTTCTGTTTTCCATGACCTCTGCAACCAACTCAGTCCCTTCTCCTTCATCCACCACTGTCCCTCTACCTTCTCCCAACTGCGAGTTGAGTCTATCCCCGTCTAACTCAAGTTCCTCCCCATGCAACCATCAAACCCCTACAACCTGCACCCCTGATATATCCAATAACCTTTACCACAACACAGAGTCAAAGATAACAGGAGTAGAGAAGTTATATCCTCTTCGGGAAGTCCCAATGGGAGGGATAGCCGGAGGGGTAGGATTTGTGAATGCTCCACTGACATCAACAGAAGTGAGGGGGTTCAAAAAGGATCTAGGAAACCTAGTAGAGGACCCTGTAGGCATATCAAACCAAGTGGACCAATTTCTAGGGCCAAATATTTATACCTGGAGCGAATTGAATTCAATTCTAAATATATTGTTTTCTGCAGAAGAAGTAAGAATGATAAGAGCAGCAGGCATCAGAATCTGGGAAAGAGAAAATAGGTTAGGACCCCCAGGAGACCGCAAAATGCCTCTTGCAGAACCCCATTGGAACCCTAATGAGGAAGAAGGTAGACAAAACATGAGGGATTATCGGTCCCTCATAGTCAAGGGAATTAAAGAATCAACACCACGTGGAAACAATACAAGGTTAGCGTTTGACGGGTCCCAAGAGAAAGATGAGACCCCTGCCACTTGGCTAAATCGTCTTAAGAGAAATTTTCAATTGTACTCTAATATTGACCCTGACAGCCCTGAGGGGCAGCTGTTGCTAAAGGTCCAATTTGTTACTAAGTCATGGCCAGATATCCGCAAAAAAATAGAAAAGATGGAAGACTGGCAATTGAAGGGGATCAATGAGCTGTTAAGAGAAGCCCTTAGAGTTTACCTACGAAGAGAGGAGGAAAAGGCAAGAGCTAAGGCTAAGGTAATGGTAGCCATAGCGAGAGAAAGTGCTGGGGGAGGGAAGAAAAGGTCAGCACCCCTGCCAAAACCAAGAGAGGAGCCAGGGCCCCCACTCAGAAAACCCAAGAAAGATGAACCTTCGCTACCTTGGGAAAATAAGCCAAGAACCCCTAGTGACAACAGAAGGTGTTACTATTGTGGAGAGATAGGACACATCAAAAGGAACTGTAAGAAACTCTCATTTGATGAAGCTGTAGCCAGGGACCAAGATCCCCTAGAGGAAATTCCAAATAGAGACGATTAGGGGTGTCGGGGGCTCTATATAATCGAGGACCCCATGAAACACCTGACAGAGCCCTTGGCAAATTTTGAAGTGGGTCCATTGAAAGAAGAGTTTGAATTTTTAATAGATACTGGGGCTGAGAGGTCTAGTATAAACAAGCTACCGGTAGGGGTCACCTTGGGAAGGAAAACATGTGAAGTACTGGGGGCAGAAGGGAAGCCTTTCAGAGCCCCTGTAATTGAGAATGTAGAAATCAGAGGGAATTCAAAGCAGTGTTGGGTAGATCTTATTTATCTACCTAAGCTGGAGAGCAGTCTACTAGGAAGAGACCTGCAAGTCCGCTTAGGAGTTGGAGTGATTCCAGAAGATGGCAAAATGGTAGTAAAGATTATGGCACTCACAGAATATGACTTAGCAGAAATTAATCCTGAAGTGTGGGCTGGGCAGGGAAAAAGAGGACTCTTAAAGATACCCCCGATAACAGTAGAAATGGAGGAGCACACTCCACCCGTGAGGGTTAAACAATACCCCATTTCGCCTGAGGGGAGGAAAGGGCTAGCCCAAATAATCAAGCAGTTACTAGTGGAAGGAATTTTAGAACCTTGTATGTCCCCACATAATACTCCTATTCTAGCTGTGAAGAAGGCTGACAAAACTTACCGGCTGGTGCAGGACCTGCAAGAGGTAAACAAGAGAACAATCTCAAGACACCCAGTGGTCCCAGATCCCTACACACTCCTTAGTAAGGTACCAAGAGAACACCAGTGGTTCACAACAATTGATCTTAAGGATGCCTTTTGGGCATGCCCCCTAGCAGAAGAAAGCAGGGATTGGTTCGCGTTTGAGTGGGAGGACCCTAGTACAAGAAGGAAACAACAACTTAGGTGGACACGCCTCCCTCAGGGATTTACAGAATCTCCAAACCTCTTTGGGCAATCTTTAGAAAAATTGTTAGAACAATTTGTCTTAGAAGAAGAAGTGCAAATTCTCCAATATGTAGATGATTTGTTAGTATCAGGGGAGAATCGAGACCAGGTAAAATATACCAGTATCAGACTTCTAAATTTCTTAGGGGGACAGGGACTGAAAGTATCCCAAAATAAATTACAATTTGTTGAACCAGAGGTAAAATTCTTAGGGCACCTAATTGGGGGGGGGTACAAGAAACTAAGCCCGGAAAGAATTTCGGGGATTCTGTCCCTTGGAGCACCAAAAACTAAGAGAGACGTAAGGAAGCTGCTGGGATTGGTGGGGTATTGCAAGTTATGGATAGAGAAATATTCGGAGTGTGTGAGGTTTCTGTACGAAAAGTTAATCAGCCCAGAGCCCATACACTGGACCATAAAGGATGATGAGCAACTACAAGCTCTGAAAAACAAATTATCCACAGCCCCAGTCCTGAGCCTGCCCAATCTGAAAAAGGACTTTGACTTATTTGTAAATACAGAAGAAGGAACAGCATATGGAGTATTGACCCAGGAGTGGGGGAATTGTAAAAAACCTATAGCATACCTCTCAAAGTTATTGGACCCAGTAGCCAGAGGGTGGCCAGTATGCGTGCAAGTTATAGCTGCCACTGCTGTCCTATTAGAAGAAGCACAAAAACTAACACTATATGGGAGAGTAAAAGTGCATACCCCACACGACTTGAGAACTGTGCTCAGCCAACAAGCACAGCAGTGGCTGACAGATGCCCGGATCCTGAGATATGAAGTGATTTTAATGAACACCGCAAACCTAGAAATAGTTACTTCTAAGTGCCTGAACCCAGCCCAGTTCCTTTCTGGAGAACCCCTAGAAGAGTTAGAGCATGACTGTATTGAACTCATAGCATTCCAGACGAAAGTAAGAGAAGATTTAGAGGACACACCGTTGCCCTATGGGGAAGTAGTATTCATAGATGGGTCCTCTAGGATGATAGATGGGAAAAGGGCTTCAGGTTATGCAATTGTAGACGGACGAGCCATGGAAGTAATGGAAACAGGAAAACTGCCACAAAACTGGTCAGCCCAAAGTTGTGAATTATATGCCCTAAAAAGAGGACTGGAATTGCTTGAGAAAAATTCAGGAACAATTTACACTGACTCGCAGTATGCATTTGGAGTAGTTCATACGTTTGGAAAAATTTGGGAAGAGAGAGGCTATATAAATTCTAAAGGAAAGAGTATAATTCATGAGCATCTAGTGAGATTAGTTCTAGAAGCCCTACAAAAGCCAGCAGAAATAGCAGTAGTCCACATGAAAGGACATCAGAAGGGCGATGCCCTAGAAGTAAGAGGAAACCAGCTAGCTGATGAAGCAGCGAAAGAAGCAGCACTAGGACCAGGTGATCCAGTGAAAATCCACACGCTAGAAGAGACATCTAGAGAAGAGAGAGGAGAGCTCATCTTTAGTGCCAAAGAGATGAGAGTGATTGAAGAATTAAAACTGCACCTGGGGGAAACGGGAAAGTGGTTGACCCCTGATGGGCGTCAGTTCCTAAATGAACCATTAGCCAGAAAGATACTCACCGAGCTGCATGAGTCAACACACTGGGGGGTGCAAGGACTATGTGATCATTTCCTAAGAGGGTACTTATGCTTAGGAGTGTATGGTTTAGCAAAAGCTATCACTAAGGGGTGTGTAATTTGTCAAAAAGTCAATCAAAAAGTGATGAGGAAAGCCGAACCGGGAGGGAGGGAATTAGCCCAAAGACCATTTCAAAGTATACAAATAGACTTTACAGAAATGCCCTCACTGCAGGGCTACAAACACCTCTTAGTCATAGTTGACCACTTGACCCACTGGGTGGAAGCTTTTCCTACTAAAAAAGAAACTGCCCAAGTAGTAGCTAAAATCATTTTAGAGAACATTATCCCACGGTATGGGTTAGTGAATTATATAGACTCAGACCGAGGCCCACACTTTACTGCGAAAGTGTTACAACAAGTCACTGAGGCATTGGGGATAAGGTGGAAACTACACACCCCATGGCACCCCCAAAGCTCCGGTAGAGTAGAGCGCATGAATAAAACTTTAAAAAATGTACTCACTAAATTACTTGAAGAAACTAAAATGAACTGGCTAAAGTGTTTGCCCCTAGCCCTCCTGCGAATCCGGACAAGACCCCGAGCAGACATAGGTGTTTCCCCATATGAGATGATGTTTGGGCTCCCCTTCCTTACAACCTCTTCTAATGTTGGGACTCATTTAGATGGAGAAGCTGCCACCCAGAAATACTTAGAAGTTATAAGTAAGACTTTAGAGAACTTACGAAAAAGAGGATACCTCCCTCAAACTTCCCCGTTAGATGTAAAAGTACATACTATCAATCCAGGGGACTGGGTGTTGATTAAATCATGGGACGTGGCTCCACTGACCTCTAAGTATGAAGGCCCTTTTCAGGTCCTCCTTACCACAAACACTGCAGTAAGGACACGAGAAAAAGGATGGACACACATCACAAGAGTAAAAGGGCCAGTAATACCCCCTGATTCGAGACAAGACTATCCCAAATCAGCAGCAAAATCTCCTCAATGGACAGTAACTGGAAATCCAGAGACTTTGAAATTAACCTTTAAAAACAAAACTGCCCAGTAAGAGACAGCAGCACTGCTGTATAGTTTCCTCTCAGAGTGTAATTGTCCTGTTAGAAGTTCCCCAGTTGCAGATTGGTTGTAGCAATGCTCTATAAGTCTGTGAAGTGTTGTTAATTGTTATAAGTTGTAATGATTGTTGAATTTCCCTATGAAGTACTGAAAGCTGGCTTTGTTTCCATTAACCTAAAGAGTACTTTTTGTAAGCTGGTAAAAAGGGGAGGGGAAAGAAGAAGAAAAAAAAAAAAAATATATATATATATATAAAACACCTTAGAGATTTAAGCCAATCTCCCACAGAGTACTCTCCCCTTCATAAAGAAAATAAATAATAAGAAAAGGAATCCAAGGCAGAAGGAACTTCTCCAGAGTATTCCCCAGAGAAGGGAAAATTCCAGGAGGCAAGACCAGGTAAGCTGATCTTGAAAGATGGCTTATACTGGACTCCTGAGAAGAGTAGTGCTGATCCTGTCCATTGGGACTTCCTTAGAAGATCCACCCAGATCATGCATCAAGTGCTATCAGCCTCTCCACCATGAAGAGAAGATAAGTTCCTTACTGCAGATTCATACTAAGCTGAACATAGCATGTGTGAAACTTTCCCTAGTGAGACCATGACTAGAAAATAGTGCGCAGTATTAGATGATTAGAAATACTGCCACATATCGACAAAGATTGCTAGGAGAGTGCCCTGTGGGACAAGAGTGGCTGTGCTCTAGTATATAACAATAACCTCATAGATTCAATAGAAGAGACAACTGCCTCCAAAAGTATGGGGGGGAAAAAAAAAAAAAAAAATCAAAAGGAAAGAATTTATTTGTAGTGGGAACTCCCAAATGACAGATATCTAGTCATGAGAAAGTATCAGCTTAGGACCATGAAAGCTACTCAAGTGGAAACAAAGTAAGCCAGAACTTCCATGTCTATGACCTCGAAGTAGTAAATTGATGCGGGTCTAGGCCCGATCAAAGAATTAGAGGGGGGACTGAGATAGACCAGGTAATTGTGTTGCAAATGAAGTCTCTGTCAGTTCAATGTTCCTTGTTAAATGTTCACCCCCTCTGTTAAATACCGGGCTATTCACCTCTTTGTTACACCTTTGAGCCCTGCAGCTACCCCAACATAGCAACCAGGAATCCAGGGGAGGGGAAAATGAAAGGACATGCAAATAGAAGTGATGCAGTGTCAGATGGGAGAAGAAATTATCGCTCCAGACCAGAAAAACATTATTAGACTAAACCACCAAGACACATGGACAGACCATACAAAGAGTGAGACTGCTTCCTCCCAAAGCTGAGCGGTTTTCACCCCTCACCCTGACTCATGGAGATGTTGCTCAGAGAGGGAACCCCCTGGAATTCCAGAGCCAGGCAAGCCTTCGGGACAGGACGGGGCGGCCGTGAGGTCCCCTGAGCCTGACTCTGCCTGCATTCCGAGTGAATGAGGCTGCTGCACACCTCCCTTCCGAGTTGCTTCGACGGCAGCCTGCAGCCGAGTGGACGAAGTTGCTGAAAAGCCCAGCCTCCGAGATACTTCTGGGAGCAGCGGCGGCGTGTGTTCGACCCGTCGGGCCCCCACCCTGAGCTGATCACAATAAAGGCTTTTAAAAGGAGAAAAATCTCCTGCCCTGTTTATAACAATACCATCACATTTCTAAATTCTATTAACAAAGAACATACAGTACAATCTTCCTACATTCTACATACAATATTCATTTTAATATTCGCGAAAAGCCAACTATATACTGTGCATTTATAACAATTAGCAAAGAGTTTGGTGCTTTGGAGTCTTATTGAAATATCAAATGTGAGGCTGTTTTGCTGAACACAAAATTATTAAAAGGAAAAGCAGTTCAATTACTCAGCTTGTAGTCTGCTGTTTTACCACGCTTGCAGTGCCTGTTGCACTTGTAAATTGAATCGTTTAGGTGATAAAAGGGTCTGAATGTCCTTTTAGCAATTCAAACAAAGGGCTTAAGTTCTGCATTTGGGATCATGTAAATTTTTTTAGTGTTAAAATTTACTGAGGTTTTGCTAAGATAAAATTCATTTTTATGCGCTACTTCAGACATTCTTACGGGAATCTCATAAAAAAACCCCATATTGGTTATCACAATCTTTGTCAAAAGCAGGCAAGCCCAGCTCAACTCTGGGAGGATACTTTATGTTGAAAATCACTAAGCTTTTACATTATCATACACAGGGTGGGGAGGAAAAAGATCCTAGACTGATTCCTCTCAGATTAATTAAACTCTACACAAAAAAAAATCTACCTTTGATGAGCTTAAAAGCCCCAACTCTTGAGGCTCGAGGGATGCCGGGGGGGGGGAGGGGGCAGGGGTGAGATGCCTTAATTAACTCAGGCTATTTATCATGATAGTTACTCTGCAACACCATGTCTTTTGACTCAGGCAAGGCTAATTCAACACACCCTGTCTATAGTAACTTGAACATTTGCTAATTGGCTATGTCTGAGCACTGGAGCAACTCTCAGCAAACACTACAATATTCAGAAAATCACCACATCACACACTGAACTAAAACATTCAAAGGTATACTCCAGTCTAATCAAACAATCTTCCTCTTTCCCCTAACCTTGTTACATGTTAATTCAACTCTCTAAGGGGTGCTTTACAAAAATATCGCATTGCATAAAACAATATCTAATAAAAATATAGTAACTTGATGCAATTATAATGCTTATCATAAGATGACAAAAAAATTTTCAGAATACACTACAGTTCTTAGACTAATAGTTGCTTCATACTGACTGAGATAAACAGGGTCATTTTGTTGCAAATGAAGTCTTGTCAGTTCAATGCTCCTTGTTAAATGTTCACCCCCTTTGTTAATCACCGGGCCATTTACCTTCTTTTGTTCCCCTTCTGCTGCACCTTTGAGCCTAGCCCCTGTAGCTACCCCAACACCCAACATAGCAACCAAAAAGCCAGGGGGAGGAGAAATCCAGCAGACATGCAAATAGAAGTGATGCAGTGCCAGCTGGAAGAAGAAATTATTGCTCCGGACCAGAAAAACATTATTCGACTGAACCACCAAGACACATGGATGGACCATGCAAGGAGTGAGACTGCCTCCTCCCAAGGTTGAGTGGTTTTCACCTCCTCACCCTGACTCTCGGAGACATTGCCCAGAGAGGGACCCCTGGAATTTCACAGCAAACCAAGCCTTTGGGATAGGCTGTGAGGACCGTGAACCTGACCCTGCCTGCATTCCAGTGGACGGAGCTGCTGCACACCTCCTCCTCCGAGTTGCTTCTGGGAGCAGCGGCAGCGTGCACTCGACCCGTTGGGCCCCCACCCTGAGCTGATCATAATAAAGGCTTTTAAAAGGAGAAAAATCTCCTGCCCTGTTTATTACACTGACTTTCTCAAAACACATCTGAACTTTTAAGGCTTGCACACAGTGTAGCTTAACTACACACACTGAACATGATGTTCCAAACCCTTATTCTGTTCAAGCATAAGCACCTCTTTGCTAACATACTACTAGTTCACCTCAAAATGCCACAATCATAACAAATATAACAAACTTAACAACTAAAGACAGACAGGGACTGGATAAACCCATATTTTATGCTCACTTAAATCACAAGCCACAATACATGTCTGGGCTTCAAACCCCCAATCTTCACTTAATTTACCTTAGAACTTGATTCAATCTCTCTCTTTTCCCTGCTTACACTTTTAAAACTGCATATAATTCAAAGACTCGAGCAGACTCATTAACACTTAAGGGGTCTTGTTTTTCTTAACTCCTTATCTACTCTTGCATTGGCCTCTCTTCTCTAAGACTCTTGAGGTCTTATCTACAAACTATTTGTTCTTATCTTCTAACTCTCTTTCTTCTCCCCCCATCACACTCTCAAACCTTTAATTCTTTCTCACCACATACTAGAATCACCACCACTCCCTCAACTCTATTCACTTTTTCAAACTATCAAAACTACCTATTATTCCATCTTTGCAGGGGTTTCAATCCTCTTCCTCTTTCTATAAAAATGGGGTCTGCCTCTGCCACCATGTTCTCTAAACAAACTCTAGTCTCTGACTCCATCTCCACATTTTCAACAACTGAGACTTTAGAGCTCCCCTCTAGCTCCTCGCCACCACCTTTCTAACTGCTGTAATAGACACCTCCTCCTCCACCTTCTGCCTTTCCTGCCAGCCTCCTAATTTCTCAAGTTTCTCTCGAACACTCTCTCACGACTTCGCTAGAAATTATGTTTTAATAAAACCACCCCCACTGGGGAATCAGTATCAACCCCCAAATACATTTGCAAACGTCTTCCAATTTCTTCAACCCTTCTGTAGGAGATTCCCCCCTCCCCTGGTTTATGGGGTAGGGGCCACCCTCGGCAGGCCCTGGGGTGCATGAGTACCGGGGCTGGGGAGCGACGCCGGGTCCAGATCGAGTTGCGTGCGTTCAGTGGGCAAGGGACCCTGCGGTGGCTGGGGCGGCAAGGCAGCCCGAGGGGGTTGGGGTACACGGGTCTGCCCCACCGACTGAGGGATCTCCCGGGGCTGGGAAACCGGTGGGGGCTGGAATCCCGCCTGCGGAATCGGCTGCTCCGGTGGAGGCGCCAAAGCCACTTGCGGGGGGGGGGGAGGGGGCTTGTTCTCTTTGCACAAGCTGCGGAGGGTATTCCGGGATTCCCGGAGGTGGAGCTTGTGCCTGCGTCGGTGCAGGCATCAGGTACGGGGGTGGAAGGTTGTCTAGGGGTTCCCATATGTCTCCTGGGGGTGTTGTGCTCCCTTTTGCTTTTATTGGAAAAAGCTTTATGTCTATTTTCTCCCATATCCCCCCTGCCTGGTCCTGGAGGGGCTGAACTCATTTCCTGCCATCCTGGAGGTTATCAGAGGTGGGGAAAGTGGGATGCAGGGATGGCACAGGGCAGAAACGGTGCTGGAATCCACCAGGTATGCTTGGAAAAGCATGGAAGTGGGGAACATGGGAAAGCAATGCCAGCAGGGCATGGAAGAGCCCATAAAGGGGGTTTGAAGGAAGGGAGCTGGGATCCAGCAAATTCCCCTCTCTCCAGGCAGGACATGGGGGTGTCCCTGCACATCCGACCCACTCCAGTCTCTGGGTGCCAGGACAGGGTGGATGCCCACAGGGAGGGGAGCTGGTGCAGAGGGGACAGAGAGGAGGGACCCTCAAATCCCACTGAGACCTCATTTCCCCAGTGTCACTCTTCCCCATGTGTCACAGTAGAGCAGGCAATGAAGACACAGAGAGTCCAGTTCTGGTGATCAGAAGGCAAGTTTATTTTTCCCTCGTCCCTTTTTATAACATGTTTTGCAAAAAGGGCCGTGATTGGTCAGAGAAGGACTCACTCTCTTCCCCTTTCGTAAACAACAGGTGACGGAGAGTATTTTGAGAAAAACCCTGAGAAGAGTCGAAGCCCACATAAATGTTTATGAATAACAAAGAAAGTGTTATGAGAATGGGAACTTGTTTCCCATGGGAATCAGCGTGCAATAGTTAGCAGCAGAATTCCAAAGCCCAAAAATACAGAGCCCACACCCATGGACCTGGTGACCCCCTGTGGGTCTGGTGCCCACCTGCCCCTCAGAGGGGTCACTCCTTCCTCATTCCCAATCCAGGGGGAGGAGACACAGCCAGGGCAGCAGCTCCACAGCCCAGCTCATCTCTCAAGAGGACATTCGAGCACTGCCTAAGCTCATTTAAAACCTGCTCTGATCCCATAAACTCTGCCTACCTTAACTCAAGTTAAGGGGAATTAGCTGGAACTGTGTCAGAGCCAAGGGGGAGTCAGTTCATACCAGTCCTTCCCAGCTCCTCAAAATGAGCGCTTAGGGGAAAGGAACCATCCAGGAGCTCAAAGCCTCATAATGGGGTTATGTTGCAGTTGAGAAAATGAAAGTTAAACATTAGGGAAACCTTTATAGCTCTGACAAGGGTTCAGCCAGTGGAACGCTGCGGAATTGCTTTCCCCGGAGATATCCAAGGATAAGGCTAAGCACACATCTGACAGGGATGGTTTACCAGCCTGATGTGCGGGATAAAGTGCAGCAGGTGAGCTGGGGGAGTTTCCTTCCAGTCCTAATAACTCTGGGATCAGTGCAGGGCCTCTCTGCACGGGGACATCCCAGACCATTCCTCATTTTCCACAGCCTCCCGGAGCACTTCCAGCACTCTGTGACTCAGGAGCAAGGCTCCTGGCAGGTACTCAGTGGCTAATGTTCATGCACTCGAGAGGCTGCAGGAAATGGAAAAGCTGGGAACAAAGGAATCCCTAACAATGCCAGTCTGGGGGAATTGCTGGACAATGGGAATGCTTCCAGGAGGATTTGAAGCCTGATGTTCCAGAAGGCTGCACTGCTGGAACAGCAGAACCAGAACCCAGTGTTTGCATGTTTTCTCATGAAAACCCTTTGACAAATCCATCATCCATCTGCCTTCCCATGGTTTTGTTTCTAAGCTGAAATCCATGGAGCAGGCAGAGGGATGCTGGAGCTGGGTCCTGGGAGGGCTTGGAGTGGCTTTGCCCTTCCTGTCCCAGCACAGGCCAACCCTGCCCTGGGGGTTGGCTGCTTCCTGGGCCAGCAGGAGCCACTTTGGAGAGTTGTGTTGCTCCATCTCTTGGGATGCAGGACATGGGAAGACTCCTCACCTCTGCAGAGCTGGGATGTTGGTTCCTCAGGATGCTGCCTCACTGAAACACCAAAAAAATCCCTTCATCGAGAGAGAGAGGAAAGAAGAGGAAAGAAGAAAGGATGTTTTCCAGAACCTCACGGAGGAGACAGAGGAAGCAGAGGGAGCATGGATCAAGAGCACCAGGAGGGGCCCCACCTCCATTCCCAGTACGGATCCCCAAAGGGGAAGGGCTGGAAGGCTGACAGGCTCTTCATCCATCATCCCTGGCTAATTTGTAAGGAATTACAGGTATGTGGATGGGACATTGGTTAGTGTTAAGTCAAGTGGAAGGTTTGCTGCAAAGTAATAATCAGGAGGCTCCAGGAAAGGGGGAAAACTCCGCAGATAAGGGCAAGGATGTGAGACCAAAAGTGCTGTTGACAATGGGATGGGGATCGTACTCAGGGATGGGATCAGGATTTCTCTCATTCCTTCACTGCCGCAGCCCACATGGCCCATGGGGAACTTGGCTATTGATGTTTGCCCAGTTTCTACTGGAATTTCACCCAGAGGGAGAGTGAGATGTGAAGGAAGTGCAGGACAAGCATGGAGCAAACAGGAATCCATCTCGGGGGTTTTCCTTTCAGGCTGCTCTGGGTGATTTCCTCCATCTCCTAGGGTGACTTTATGATGCTTGTATCCCCAATTGTCTGTTATGTATATTGTGTTCTGTACATTTAAGACTGATTCTGAGAGTGAAACAGGGAAAGAAGAAACACACAGTTTGTTTTGAAAAACTACCTGACTCCTACACATTCTTCTTTTCTCCGGACTGTGTGTGCTCAACTGAGTCTCGGACAGACTGCAGACAGAGATCTCCTGTGCCTTTAGTTAGTTTTAGCTAGCTAGGGCAGAGAGGTTCCCTGGACTGTTTTTTTTTTTTTTCTTTTTCTTAGGACTGTTTAAACCTGCTCCGGACTGAAAACCCAGAGGAGCACCGAGAGCTCTCGAACCTGCAGCCCACCAGGGCCTAGACCTCCAGAGGCTTGATAGGAGACTGAGAGCTGAGCTGCCCACGGCAGGGACCTTCTGAGTTTACCATCTCACTTCAGAGCAATGAAAAGTTTTATTGTTTCAAATTATTCATTCTTCATGCTTGTGGGCACTTTGTTTGTTAAAAAAATAGTTTTTTTCCACTTTTCTCTGAGGAAGTTCTTTTTCCCAGACCGGTTGTGGGGGAGGGGTCATTTGGGTTTGCTTTCCAGAGGAACCCCATTCAGAGGTTTCCTCCCAAACTTGCCCTAAATCAGGACACTCCACCAACACCTCCCTGCCCCTGCTGTTCCCAGCACAGCTGGAAAACCTCTGGCCTGAGCCCAGGTGCTCTGCATCTACTCGCCTTCACTGTGACCATCCAGGAACCCTCTCTTAGATTTATCCCAGTGATGTGGCTTTGAAATTCTGGGAGAGAGACAGGAAGAGAGTTTTTGCAAGTCCAGCAGACTCCTCCCAGGACATCAAAACCTCTTGGATTCATCCCAAAACAAGATTTCTCTAATTTTCCAGCAGGCTGGGGGAGAAGCCTCCCTGCAAACCTTCCCAGAGCCAGGAGCTGGACAGCCACACTCCCCCTTCCCACATCTCCCAAGGGAAAAGGACCTCAGCTGCTCCCACCTCAGCTGAGAGCAGGGGCAGAGGATGGAATGCCAGAAAGATTGGCAGCAGGAAATGGAATTTCTCCTTCATTCCAGCAATTTGATCCATACACGTGTGGCCGGCCTGGCTTTCAGTAGCACCAGGATCCGTCAGCAGGAGAGCAGCCCCAATTCCAGCTGCTCCAGAGGCAGGAGAGGGCTCGTGTTTAATGGCTCTCATATTAGCACTTGCTATTTAATATTGCATGTTTAGTCTGCCTTGTCTGCTGCTCCCTTTAGGATCAGGTCTATCCCAAACAATCTCAGAGAGGAATCAGGTTCAAAGATGGGCTCAAATTGGTTTCAGACTGGCCCGGTTAATGCACAATTCCACCCAAAATTGGGAGCAACTAGCATGGGCTGGGGTCCTCAGGCATCTTAGTGCTGCTGCAGGGAACAGACAGATCTGAGTCCAAGGTTTGGGGCTTTTCCACCTCCCCATCTGGAGTCTGTGAGGGTGGGGAGGCCTTGGAATGGTTTTCCTAGAGAAGCTGTGGCTGCCTCATACCTGGCAGTGTCCAAGGACCAGGCTGGACAGGGCTTGGAGCAACCTGGGACAGTGAAAGGAGTCCCTGCCCATGGCAGGGAGTGGAACTGGATGATCTATAAGGTCCCTTCCAACTCAAACCATTCTGGGATTCTGTGACTTCTACCTCCAGGGTGGCACCTGTTGGAGCTGCTGCTGGCCATGGTCTCACTTGCCTTGTCCCACCTTTGCCAAGGAGTGACACCTATCCAACCTGGGGAGCAGTCCCAGATTGCAGGTCCTGCAGAAGAATCACCCCTGGCAGGGATTTCCTCCAAGTTCTAAAAATCATTTAAAAAAAGAAACCAAAACAACCCAGCAATCCCAGCATCACTGGCATCTCCTTGGCGAGGTGGGGAGGTTTAACATCAGTGTGTGTTTTATGGATTGAGACTTCCAGACAGCTGGAAAAATAGGTAATGTTCCTGTTTGATGTGTTCCAGCCTGGTTTGGAGGGAGCAGATCCAGCAGCTGAGCTCTGCCAAGACAGGGAATCACAAGTATTTCACTGGAGAGGGAGAGTTGGAGCTGGGAACTGCAAGTTTTTAACTGCAGAGGGAGAGTTGGAATTGGAAACTGCAGGTTTTTAGCTGGAGAATGAGATCTGGATCAGGGACCTGCAGGTATTTCACTAAGGAAGGGGAGTTGGACCCTTGTGCACCAAAATCTCTGAGGTTTCTGAACACAGTGGAATCACAGGCAGGATCTAGTTCAGCATTAAGGAAGAGATGAACTCAGTGCTTTGTGATTAGGGTACGGCACAGGCAGGAGGAAATACCTGGATTTAAGGGGATACCTGGGTTAAAGGACAAGAATGAGGGTGAGTGTGCAGTGTCCAGGCCCTCTCTGTCTTCCCAGCTCGAGTCCTGGGATGTACCAAGGCTCCCAGCACCACCTGCCAGGAGAATCCAGCCTGATTCTTCCAAGGACTCCCAGCCTCAGTCCAAATCCTTCCATCCAGTGGCAGAGAAAGACATCCCACCTGGAAAAAGACACTGATGGCTCACAAGTTACTAAGCTCACTCCTCCTTACAGCCCAGGGGTTGGCAGAGCCAGAGTTATTTTTCCTGGCCCAAATGAGAAGCAGGGTAACCCTAAGGTTACCCCAGATGCCTGAAGTGACCTATTCGCCCAGCGAGCCCTTGGGGCTGCCTGAGCTCAGAGCTCCACAGACACTCCGGAGCCAGGGGTGGTGGGGCAGGATTAGGAGCCAAAACATTCCAAAATATCCTTGCTGGGCCTCCCCCGTGGTGTCACCACTGCCGCAGGACTCAGCTGGGGGACAGCTGTGAGGGCAGAACAGAATGAGTTTTGGCTGGGTGGCTCTGAGCATCAGCCAGCTCCCACTTAAAATATAGGCACTGTGGGAATGGCTTTTTTGGTCTAATCCAATGTCTAGATCCCATTTGTAGTGAGGAGGAGGGTGCGGGAGACTGGGGTACAAGGCACCTTCTCACCTCTCTGAATAGGTGATTTATGCTTCTACAGGTGATGCCCAATGCAGGGCAGGAGGGATCCCAGGACAGTGGGGAATCCTGGGGCAGGAGGGATCCTGTGGCAGGAAGGATCTCGGGGCAGGAGGGATCCCAGGGCAGCTGAGCACAGGCTTTAGGCAGAAGAGTTTGGGCAGTTCCCCACCTCTCCTTTGGGTGACAGATCCACTGTGGTGGCATCTCAGCTGCTCCTCCCACTGTTCCTTGGGACTTGGGAATCAATCCAGCTGGAAATCATCCTGGTGAGAAAAAAATAATAGTTGATGAGGTCTGATCTTGAAGAAGGTTTGATGAGAGTGGTGAGGCCCTGGCACATAGGTTGCCCAGAGAAGCTGTGGCTGCCCCATCCCTGGAAGTGTCTGAGGCCAGGTCGGATGAGGTTTGGAGCAACCTGGGATAGTGGAAGGGGGGTGGATTGGGATGAACTTTAAAGTCACTTCCAACCCAAAGGATCTTGTGATTCCATGATTCTATTCTGTCATCAAGTGCCTGACCCAGCTTTGTCTGCTTGTTATAAATGCATATTATAAAGTTGGCTTTTCGCAGGTATTAAGGTGAATGTTATATGTATAATAACTTTATTGTAAAGATATGGTTTATATTTCTGCTGTTAGAAGGGCTTGGACATAGTAGTGGGATAGCTGATAAGTAGTTATGCTTGTCATTGAACGGCCTGTTTGGTTGGGATAACATCCAGCAAACATGTGATGAGGCCCCTGCTGCTGACATGCCAACTATCAACACCTGCCATCTGTAGAAAGTATGGACTAAGGCCCAAGCTGGAGGTGATAATGAAGACACAGCCAAGAAACACACATGCTCTAAAAAGGCGGACCCAAGGAGGGACCATGCTAAACAGTTCCTGGAGTATGGAAACTAGTTTGTGGAAAAATATGAATATGCAAAAGACTGATGCAATAGAAAGGGTATAAAAAGAAGGCCTTTGAAGCAGCAGATCGTGGACTTGGCAGGATGCCAAGTCACCTGGCCATATTTCCTTTGCTTATCTCTCCTAATTGTCTTATTCTTTATTTTATTAAACCTATTTCTTAAATTTACCAGGAAAGTGAACCTCGTTTTTCACATGCTCAAATTCTGCTGCTGCTGTATGGAGGAGGGGAGAGAGGCTGGGAAATGGACTAGGTGGGATCAGCACTTCCAGCAAGGAGTGATGTCAGCCATGTGTGAGCACAGATTCCAGCTCTGGCTCCTGCTCCAGGCAGCATTTCCTCAGCCTTACGTGGAGATGAAGGTGACCTGGTGAACTCGGAATGTCCCACAGCCTCCAGCCCAGCGCCTTCACGCCTGTCACTGCCACCAACCCTGCAAGGATGCAGCACGAGGAGAGGGAACACGAGGGTGGAATTTGTTATCATATCAAACAATATTCCTCGAGCAGCAGCACAGGGCAAATCAAGGGATGGATAAAAGGCACAAAGCACCTGCAAAGCCTGGTTTAAAATAACCCTTGAAGTAGGAAGCAGCAGCATGAATCATGGTGTATTGCAAACAAGGATGGGATGTGTTTAATTTCCAGTTTATGAAGGCAGTTTTATTTATTTATGATTCTGCTCCAGTGTTTAGCTTATACACAAAGTCATGACTCACTGCTGAAGGAGCTCCAAGTCGTCTTTGGAACAGCACATTTCCTCCTTGAGGAAATGACACAAACCCATTCTGTCCCATCAGCTGAGCAGCACAGGAGGAAGGAGCAGGAGGCATCAGGAGACTTCCCAGCCACCAAACCCACTTGTGGGATCCACCTTCCTGCGGGTAGGAAACTCCTCAGTTGTTCACTGACTGTGCTGGGAAAAGTGTGTTAGCAGCAGAGCTGGTCTTCAAGGCTGCAGAGCTGTCCCTTGACACATCAACAGCTGTGCCACCAGCAGGGTAGAACAGGGATTTTGGGGCAAAGCAGCCTGGTTTTGCTGGAGTGGATCAAATCTGCAGGCTTTGGATACAGGATCCATCCTCCTTGGCTCAGTGGGAGTGGGAAATGCCCCATCACTGCCTTGTGCTGGAGTTTATACACAGCTCGTGCTCTTTGCTGCCATGTGGCCTCAGAGCACTCTTTGTCTTCCAAATTTGCAACAATTAATCCCACAATTTCCCTGCCAATTAAACTTCTTGTAATATATGATTTAGAAAAAATTTGTGCTAAGGACTAAAACTACAGTATTGTAGCGGCGCGTTTTCTAGTTTCTTACTTATTGTTAATAATCATTTTTCTATAATGGTTCTTCCCAAGTTCCCCCTGTACCTCTCCCCATTTAGTACAATCTCCTGCCTGGGAAATTCCCTTTGTTCCCCTCTGTTACTATATGTAGTCAATCATCTGTTGGTCTCCTCCCAGTGCCTGCCCCCCTCCGGGAAGCCTGCCCCCCTCATTCCAGAGGCTTCGGAGAGGGGCTCGGTCCCGGATTGGAGCAGGCTGGGGGTGCCCCACCCCTCGTTTCCTATTTGCTGGCTGTGTGCCCTCCCCGTTTCCCTGATTGGTTTTCCCTCTTGTGTCCACCCCCTTCCCCTAGTCCCTGATAAGCAGTGAGCCTCGCCCAGCTCGCTCTCTTCCTCTCAGCCTCTGCCTCGGGCTGGGGCCTCGCTCAGGGCCCAGGCCCCTGGGCCTGGCTCTGGCCTTGGCCCTCTTAGCTCTCTCTCCCTCCTGGGACACGTGAGTGCCTGCACCATGGGGTGCATGTGACAATAAACTCTATCTTGCCACGAGGCCTCCTTCTTCTTACCTTCGTCGAGCCTCACTAACAGCTCTCGTGCATCTTCTGAACTACTAAGGAGGTAGTGGCCGGTCTGCTAGCCACTGCCCAACCGGACTTGAAACAATTCCCTGCCAGGGCAGCCGGGATTCGCTGGAACACCACCTCCAGCGGCAACAGGGAATTATTTCAATTGGCGCTCCAATGTGGGGCAGAAGTACCACGAGAAGAGGTTGCGTAGGCTGTCTCCGCGTGGAAGTCTGTGAACGCCAGAACCCGCGGGAGAAGGCTCCACCTGCATTGGATTTATCCTCGCAGTGTAGCGAAGCCGAAGACAGCTACGTGCCTGCCAGGCTTCTGGCAGGAGAGGAGAGTAGCTCTTGCACCCAGAAGAGTTCTCCTCCGACGAAAGGAAACCACCACACTCAGTTTTATTTTTTGTTTTACAAGCCTGCACCAGGAGGAGGCTTGAGCGAGGGAGCTCGCCTCCGTGGGGAGCTGGAGAAGTCAGTTGGTGAGCCCAGGATTGGTAAGTCCCACGGCTGCACGCTTTCGCAGCGGCAGCGGGGCGGGCGGAGACCGCGTGGCACCGGCCGAGTGGGTTTCATACGCAGCGGAGCGGGCGGGAGTGGGGGAAGCCCCCCTCTTCCCCCTCTGCAGCGGCGGCGGTCATGCGGCAGCGGCTGTTTCGTTTCGCCCGCGCTCTGCAGCGGCGTGGAGCGGCGCCGCCGCGTCACCGCGGGACCACGTGGTTTCAGCGGCGCGGCCCCGCTCGCGGTTAGCACGGCGTCCGTCTCCCCTCCTCCCCCCCGCGCAGCGGTTTCGGTTTCGGCGGCTCTGCGGCGGCAGCCCCGCTCGCGCCCCCTCCCCCCCCCCGCCCGCGCGGCGGCGGCGGCAGCACGCTCGGCTGCCGCGTGACCGCGGCAACACGTGGTCCTCGCCGGCGATGGTGCGCGCGCCCCCCCCCCCACTGCCTCCAGCGGCAGCGCAGCCGGGACGAACCCAGATCCTACGAGAGCTCCTGACTTCCAATGCTCACGGCTTTTTAGCCAATCGGGAGGCTTTTTAGAAGCCAAAGGAATGCATTCCGCCCTAGGAGGTTGCCTTTTTGCCCTCCAGGGTTTGTTAACTGTGTGCGGCAGTTTTTAGGTTTTTTCTTCTTTTTCTTTTAGTTTGATTTAAGTTGTGCATTTTTATTTTTCGAGTGTGTGTGTGTGGGTGTGGATTGAAAATGGGTGCAAATTTCTCCACACAGAAGAAGGAAGTCTTTAATTCAGCCAAAGAAAGTGGAGAAAGAGCAGAGAGGACAATCTGCCTCAGTTACCCCAGACCCCATTCCCATTCCCTCTCTCCCTCGAAGGGGCATTCTCCGGGGAAAAGCAGAGAAAACTTGCCCTGCTAGCCCTGGCTCCCCGCAGGTGCCCGACCCCAGCCTGAAGAGTCATGGCCAGACTGTTCAGGTGTGCTTGTGTTTGCCCCGGCTAGGCAGCTCAAGCCATTTTCCCATCCCCTTCTACCCCAGTTCCTAAACCCCAAGTTAAGTTTTCTTCCCAAAACAAAGAGAGTGCACAGAATGGCAGTTGTGGCTGTGCATCTCCTTCTCCCTCTCCTTCCCCCAAGGCAAGACATGGCAGCGACTGCATGGTGCAGCCGTCCACGTGTTCAGTGTCCCCCTCCCCCACTCCTTCTTCTCCCCACAATCCCTTTTCTTCCCTCCCACATTCCAACCCCTCCCTTCCCTTAACCCCTCCCACATCCCGGGGCTCAAGAGCTCCACCCCTTGTTCATACTCCTCCCCTAACTCCTCCCCACTCCTGCTCCACCCACAACCTGACCCCACCTCCCATGATGTCACCCCGGGAGGCCACACCCCCTCCTGTGCCAGAGCCACCTCGGGTGTCTGGTTCCCACAGTCCTATTTCCCGTTCCCATGCTTGGGATACCGGGGGGGTGGGGCCGGGACCCCAAGGCCCAGGCCAAGATGACTTTCCTACCCTTGCTCCAGAACTCCTGGGACGAGTTTGTCCTCCCCTTACCCCTTTGCCCTGTTTTCTAATTATGTTGTAGTTTCTTGTTTTATTTAGTTCAGGTCCAGACCCACACAGAGCGATGGCCCCACTGACAGCAGCCAGATTTCTATTCCTGCTGCTGCTGATCTCCAGCCTGAAGTCTCCGGCTGTGGCGTGGACAGTGCCAACATCCATGCCACAAACAGCAAACTTGTCGGAGACATCCATACCACTATCTGCAAAGTTGTCAGAGACATCAAGAACGGGCTGTCCTCAGGCATCCGACTGGCTGGCTGGACTTTTTGAAGACTGGGGGCTACCTGAGTGGGCTGGGTCCATCATTTGTTTAGTTCTGATTGTTTTGTTAGTGCTTTTTTGTGTTTCTGTTGCTGCTCGTTTTACCTGCTGCTATGTCAAAAAGTTTATTTTGCATGCCAGCACATTCCCCCAAGTATTCCAAGCTGAGTGTGCCACAGCTCCTCCACTTAAAGATAAAGACATCTGCGAAGATGAGCCCTTCCCCGAAGAAGACTTTGAACAAGACTGTGACCAGGACTTTGAGCTGTGGCCACCGACTAGCTGTTTATAGTTTAAGTTACCATCTTTTTGTAAAAAGAAAGGGGGAGATGTAGCGGCGCGTTTTCTAGTTTCTTACTTATTGTTAATAATCATTTTTCTATAATGGTTCTTCCCAAGTTCCCCCTGTACCTCTCCCCATTTAGTACAATCTCCTGCCTGGGAAATTCCCTTTGTTCCCCTCTGTTACTATATGTAGTCAATCATCTGTTGGTCTCCTCCCAGTGCCTGCCCCCCTCCGGGAAGCCTGCCCCCCTCATTCCAGAGGCTTCGGAGAGGGGCTCGGTCCCGGATTGGAGCAGGCTGGGGGTGCCCCACCCCTCGTTTCCTATTTGCTGGCTGTGTGCCCTCCCCGTTTCCCTGATTGGTTTTCCCTCTTGTGTCCACCCCCTTCCCCTAGTCCCTGATAAGCAGTGAGCCTCGCCCAGCTCGCTCTCTTCCTCTCAGCCTCTGCCTCGGGCTGGGGCCTCGCTCAGGGCCCAGGCCCCTGGGCCTGGCTCTGGCCTTGGCCCTCTTAGCTCTCTCTCCCTCCTGGGACACGTGAGTGCCTGCACCATGGGGTGCATGTGACAATAAACTCTATCTTGCCACGAGGCCTCCTTCTTCTTACCTTCGTCGAGCCTCACTAACAGCTCTCGTGCATCTTCTGAACTACTAAGGAGGTAGTGGCCGGTCTGCTAGCCACTGCCCAACCGGACTTGAAACAATTCCCTGCCAGGGCAGCCGGGATTCGCTGGAACACCACCTCCAGCGGCAACAGGGAATTATTTCACAGTATCTTTTAATGGAAGCCAAGTGACGGGAAAGAGCAATATGCACCAGGTGATAAGAGAAAGGTAATCAGTTACCAGGGATGGATTTCTGTCTCCAAAGAAGGGTATTCCAGAAGATTTTTCATCTGACGAAATCCCAGCGATATGCATTAACGATAAGATAAATATTCGTTGCCAGAAAAAGATATTCGAAGGGATTTTCGTCTAACAGAATTCAAGCGATAAGGGTATTTCGGGAAAACTTTCATCAGAAGCGGCCACAAGAAAAGAACATGCATTAATATGCGAAAAAGGACAAGATCAACGAGAGGAAGCAAGAAGACGCCTCTGGTATCCCGCAGAGCCTGAAAATAGTATAAAAGAGACCCTGTGAAAGCAGTATTTCGTGAACTACAGGGATATGGAGCTGTATAGTCCGAACCCGGTTCACCCAGCACTGATCGCCTGGCTCGGCGCTGTTTTGCTTGTGGCTTTTCCAATTTTACTTTGATTATTTAATAAATTCCTTTAATTATTAAATTGGCTGATTCATTTATAACATTCTGAATTTGGAAAAACTATATTTTAATGAAAACTAATGAGTTCCTGGCACAAAGATGATCCATCCCCTGCTCCATGCCATGGATCCATGGTATGTCCCAGCAATGTGATCCACTAGGCTGAGCCCACTTTTCCCAGCCTTGTTCCCACCTCTTTTACCACTCTCTGGCTGCTCTGGGAGCATATCCTGCTCACAGGTCCTGTGCAGTGTCAGGGATGTTTCCATGGGTTTGGATGTGTTCCTGAGGATGCTCAACTTCCATTGTATGCTACCAGCTCTCTGCTGAGTAGGAGAGGCTGTGGCTGCTGGCAGGGATGAGGGTGTACTTAGGCTGGAGAAGGGCTGGGATGAAGCAGCAGAGCCCAGGAATTCCCCAGGCTGGACTTGGCAAAGGGCTGCAGAGCTGACCTTCCTCTCCCGGGGGCTGAACCATTGGGAGCTGCTTAAGGCGCAGGGTGGCCCGGGGACAACACAGAGCCCAGGTGGGAAGAGGATATGGAGGGAAGGACATGGAAGGGAGGGCATGGAAGTGAGAACATCACAGTGAGGACATGGCAGTGGAGACATCACAACCAGGACCGTCAAGCAATCACTGCTTTTCCTTTCTTTTTCCCAAAAGCGAGGCAATGGAGACAGCAGCACCATCCCCCACAGGAGTGTAATAAGTAGAATAGATAAATTCGTGTAGGTTTAAGCTACTAATAAAAAGATACCCGAGAATGCCTCCAAGATTCCGAAGTTCCCAAACACACCTACAACTGTAACAACAAGACAGAGCCAGAAGATGGCCCGGCCATTAAGGGTGGACCCTCGCTTCACAGCTCCTCAACATCAGATACCGATCTTGGTGGAGATCCTGGACGATCAAGATCACCCCTCCCAAGATGAATTCCGGAAAAACTATCAAGCAACCTTTTCATGCAGACAGGACTCTTTTAGAAACACAGCATACCTAGACTTTCAATAGACTTAGCCTTAGGGTAAAAAAAACTGTATAAAACCCACGGGCTGAAACATAGCAGTGTGGCAGAATTCGGAGGGTACTTTTGTACCGCCTCTCTGTCCACCCAGCATTCAATCGATGTTGTTTCTTTTTATTGTGGCTTTATTTCAGTGTTGAAATTGTGTTAAATAAATTTTGTTATTTTATTTTGAATTGGCCTCTGACCATTTATAACAGATTTGGTGCCGTGACTCGGATACAATTTGGCTGCGGAGGACTCCCTTTGCACGGGGGGCGCCCTGCCGGTTTTTCGGCAGCCCGGCAAAGCAGGAAACCCCTTCGCACCTATTGTATTACGAACCCAAAAATTAGATAAAAGTGCCACAATAAAAAGGGAGAAGGCCTGGATCCAGCAGAAAACCCGGGAAAAGACATAGGAGTCTTTTCGGAGCCGCGGCTACTTTTCACTCGTAAAATTTTTTTCTCCGTGCACGAAGATCTCCAAGCAAGAAAATAGCTGTAAGTAATGCTTGGTTGAGTGGGTGATTGAGTGGGTGAGCGAGACGTGGCCTTGCCACGATACAAGGGTAGATCTGTAAGCTCTTGTACCAAGTTTCCCGCAAAAGTTTTTTTTCGGCTGGTGGGGAAGAGAATTGGGGAAAACTCGTTTGCTCATCAAAGCCCAGACTCGGGGAGTCTGGGGGAATCGATCACAAGGAAGCAAAAGGGGAAGGATACGTCCCTCTGGGTTTGGGGAACCGGTAAACCCTTTTTCTACGGGCTAGTAAAAGCCCAGGACGCAAACCGAAGACTTTTTCATCGGACGAACAGACCCCCGGTTCAGCTCACCAGAGGGGTAAGTAAGCCGAACGATTCGGGACCCGGTTTGCAATTTGTAACAGTCGGAGAGAAGATCCCTGCTCTTAGCCAGAGCTAAGGCTAAGAAAGGATTTAGTATTGCGATCCATTACCAAAAAGTAAAGTTTTTTGTTTTTTTTTTTTTTAAAAAATAGGGCAAAGAAAGAGTAAACATCAGAAAGAATCAGAGAAAAAGCATGCTCTCAGAAAAGGAAAAGATACCTTCGAAATCCCACCAGAAAGTTCACTGAGATAGATCTTAGAGCACTAGAGAGAGTGTCCCATTTTGAAAAGTAAGTCCAAGAAAAAACTAATTTATTATTGTACCGAAGTTAGGGAGAGTGAAGAGCCCGCTGCCAGCCGCTGCCAGCCGCTGCTGCGTGCCGAGAGCCAAACCGCGGGGTGCGGGGCCGCCGTCCAGGGCACGCTAGCAGAGAGGGGGGCCGCCCTCTGCGCCCGTGCTGCGCCTCCCCCACCCGTGCGCCCCGTCTAGCGCCGCATCCATCCCACTGCTTCCCGCGGCCGGCACCGCCACCTCCATAGCATCCTTGTGTCCAGCAGAGGATTGTCCTCCTGCTTGCCTTCTCTGTCTCTCTCTGACCCCTTTTCCCAATCCTGCTTCTAGCCCCCCCTTCCCCCAAAGAGCCATCCTCTTCCCATTTTCAGTTCCCCCGAGGTGAGAACAGAAACCGAGGAGAAGAAGGGGGGGGGGAGAGATTCATATGCAAATGCAGTAGTTCCAGCTTCTCAACCACACCCTGCTAAACCATTTCCACCAGATACTACCGTAGCAACTGCAGAGTCACTCCATCCCGAAGTGTCTAACAGTTTTAGCTACCCTGTTAACTTTTAAAGTTATAAACATAAACAAGTTGTGAATTCTATTCCATGATTCTCTCTCCTATTGTTCAGAGAGCAAGATAAAGAGTAGAACTTGCCGAATGAGCACAGATAAGCTTGAAGCTGCTGTTGCCTTTCTGCTACCCCATATCCCTGTTCGTCGTCCCTGCCCCCGTTCCTATTTCAAAAGTAGGTCGTTAGCAGCAAACCACACCGCGCAGAGTAGCCCAGGATGTCTGCAGTCTCTCTGGCTCCCTGCGACCCCCCCCCAGTTCCCAGTTCCTATCCACTAGTCCTGACCAGAAAGAGCTCGCTAGCTAAGACGCCTAACCCAAAATCCTCTATCCTTTATACCTTTTTATGCAATACCTTATCTTCTTTCCACTTCCCTCCAATCCCCATAGAATAGTCTTTACAATTGAATGTTTTATGTTGTTTCCTCTAATTGCAGATTGTCCCATTTTCAGTTTTAAGAGTTTTGCCTGTCACGAGAATAAATCCTACAAGAGGCAATTTTCAAACTGTCTCTTAAGAGCGTGTGTTCCAGTAGCATTAGGCTACTGAAACAAGAAAACGCTGTTGAGTTTATGCTGTCCTTAGTTAAGCTTACCAAAGGTGACTGACAACCCTGTTAGGATAACGCCTGAGAAGGTATGAACAGTTTTTAGTTTTTTTAATTGTAGCCGATGTTCCCTAACAAAGTAGTAGCAGAAGCTACAGATTTTATTTTATTTTACAGCGAAGGCTAAAACCTAAACTAAGGGTGAAAGCCATAGCTGAGAAAAAGCCAGTTGAAGAGAAAAAGAAGATGCTGCCACTAGGCTCAGATCCAAGAAGATGAAGATCTGAAGCTGCAAGGCTCAAGAAAAGCCAGCGCTGCAGCCCAAACCAGGGGCTGTAGTAGTCTAGAAAGCCTGTTAGAGTATGTTAAGTGCTTTAAGCCAGTCACGTCGACAAGGCTAACCCCAAAACTTCTATGTGAGCTTAGTGCCAAGAGCCGAGAGCCTAAAAACCACTAAGTTAGCTGCAGAAATGCACTCAAAGTGCCCCTAAATACCCTTTCGTTTACAAAGCAAAGAATCTAAATAGCTTAGCTGTGAGAAGACCTCAGAGTCCTTAAAGCACTAGACCATGTTTAGTTTCATAAACAGCTTCATTTTAAGTACCTATTATGCGTTTCATTATTCATTTTAAATCTGCAATATTGACCCACTTACCCCATTTGTTATAATTGTTTGTTTTGTTAAGTCACAATTACATATGTCAGTTGTTTGAATCAATTCCTGTTACATTTTGCTTCTTGTCAACCCTATTTGTTGTTTTCTTAGTCCTGCCCTGTGTCATGTAGACATCTCCCTGAGCAAAATCTCTAGAGAGCTTCCTCTTTAAAAGTTCTTGAGCGTGTTTCATAAACACCAAAAATGAAATCTGTCTTTTTTTACATTTCTGAATGTTAAATCAGATGAGCAGCTTTCATTATTTACAAGAGTTGCCTTTAGCTGAGCCATGTAAGCTGTAATTCTCTTTTGTTGACATGAGTATAAAAGCACTAACAATGCCCTAGTAGTTAGAAAAGTTCAGATATGCCTTAGCCTTAAACTGCTCTGAGAGATGTTTCAAATTTTTAAACAGTTTTTAAGTAATCATTTTCAGCAGTAGATTGATGCTTCCTATTTTTTCACTAATTACTAATATTGTTCTTACTTTGTGTTATGCAAGAATTAATGCTAAAGATCCCCCCTTTAAAATACATGATTTGTCTAATTGTGCTAAGCTTTAACTAGTTGCCTATCACCCATTCAAAAAAATCCCAGTAGATTTCACTGATTTACCTAAGATACAGCAATTAAGACAGCAGAAAAAGAGTAGACCCACGCTTCGAGAGTGAAGAAAGTGGACTCACAATACACTACTCAGAAATAGAGAGTGACCTCATCACCTAGAGAGCTGAAAGTCAAGTTGCAACGACACCGATGAATGAGGGGGATCAGATAAGGTGTGAAAGACCAGATTGTGAATGTTTTCCCTTTGTTCACTTCAAGTGTGTATATTGTAAATTGATTTGAGTTGTTCACTGTAGAGGGGGGCGTAAGCCAAAAAGATTATGTACCAACTGTTTAGAAAAAGAACAAGAAGAGACTAGCTATTTCTTAGTAATTGCCACTAACTTGAGTCTGCTGGAGTTGGATTCTCCAGAATAGTATTATATATATGAAAAGGGGACAAAAGGGCAATTAGACGCTAAAGTTGAAGTGCTCAAAGTCGAGTGCAGAAAGACAATCAAAGTACCTTGCTAGTCCGATACAATCAGGTTGTCCCAGTAGAGTGCCTTTAAAAGAAGGTTTGCAGTTCAGACTGACAGGACTCCAGAAGCATATGCCTGCTGCCGAGAAGATAGATTACCCCGCCGCGGGCTGCTACCCCGTGGGCGAAGGGAAAAGCAGAGGCATGTTGTGATAGAAAGTCCTCGTAGTCCTGAGCCGAGAGACAGGGGGACCCCCCCCCCAAGAGCCCACAGAGGCTGACCCTCAAGAAGAGATGTGAACTATAGTTAAACATAGCACCAGAGAGAACCTGAAGTATCAAGAGCATTATGATTGTCCCAAAGATAAAAGAAAAAGGGTATTATTTCTTTTATGACACTCAATACTAAATTTTGTAGATCAGAAAAAGGAGTAGAATGCCACGACTCAAAAGCAATTACTAAGGAAGAGCAATCCAACACACACGAATTTATTTAAGTAAATAAAAAGGTGGGGGACTGTAATAAGTAGAATAGATAAATTCGTGTAGGTTTAAGCTACTAATAAAAAGATACCCGAGAATGCCTCCAAGATTCCGAAGTTCCCAAACACACCTACAACTGTAACAACAAGACAGAGCCAGAAGATAGCCCGGCCATTAAGGGTGGACCCTCGCTTCACAGCTCCTCAACATCAGATACCGATCTTAGTAGAGATCCTGGACGATCAAGATCACCCCTCCCAAGATGAATTCCAGAAAAACTATCAAGCAACCTTTTCATGCAGACAAGACTCTTTTAGAAACACAGCATACCTAGACTTTCAATAGACTTAGCCTTAGGGTAAAAAAAACTGTATAAAACCCACGGGCTGAAACATAGCAGTGTGGCAGAATTCGGAGGGTACTTTTGTACCGCCTCTCTGTCCACCCAGCATTCAATCGATGTTGTTTCTTTTTATTGTAGCTTTATTTCAGTGTTGAAATTGTGTTAAATAAATTTTGTTATTTTATTTTGAATTGGCCTCTGACCATTTATAACAGGAGCATCCAGGACATCCCCAGCCCGGTCGCTTCCCGGCCCGATGGCCCCGAGCCGCTCGCTGGAGGGTGGGAGGAAGCCGGGACAGCCGCAGAGGTAGCGCAATCAGCCGCTATTTACGGCCGATTATCTCAGCCCTGCTCCAGCTTCCCGATAATTCCCTGAATTAGCTGGCGCGCTTTGTTCGGGATTGTTTTTGTCAGATATCAGACTACAGGGAAGGGGGGTGGGACCCAGGTGGGAGGAGCAACAGGCAGCGCTGAGTGTTTACAATTTCCCAAGCAGGAACTACAACGCAAATTAATTTCTCATTAAGGAAAAAGTCGAAGGATAAAGAAGCATAAACCTTGAGCTTTGGGAGATGCTGTGGATCCAAAGACACGCACACACATCCCTCCCTTTTATCCCTGGGAATGAGGCCCCTTTCATACCCCAAACACCTCATTTCCCGCTCTTCCCTTTATCCCCAACACTCCCCTCCCCAGAGACAGTCGGGATCACCCCAGCCCCATGTGTCACACAAATACCGGGGATTTTTTTGGGAAAATGCACAGAATTTCAGTGTTACAAGGTGACAGCAGATGGGATTTTATCCCAGAATTCCCAGAATGGATTCGCATCCCTGGAAGTGTCCAAGGCGTAGTTAGACGGGGCTTGGGACAACCTGAGCTATTGGAAGGTGTCCCTGCCAATGGCAGGGGATGGAATGAGATGAGCTTTAAGGTCCCTTCCAACTCAAACCATCCTGTGGTTGTCGAGATGGACACTGCACTCAAAGTGTTCAGTAAAAACATCAGAAGGCTTCAAGCATCAGCTCCTTGTTATCTAAAAGTCTCTTGTACCTTTTCTCTTTAGCAATCCCACGGGGCAGCTCCACACAGCCCTGGCTCTTTCTCCACAGTCTTCTCTCTTCCTTCTGCTGTTCTAGCTCACTCCTTTCTGTCTCTATCACGGCCGCCTAACCCTGTTTGTCCTACGTACAGTGTCTTACTCTTTCTGGCTTTTGCACGACTTCTTGTACCTTCTTCCTCACAGCACAGCCAGCAGACTCCAACTAACTCCAACTGAACTCCCTCCCAGCAAACTCACTCTTTATCACACCCATAGCTAGGAGGGCAAGGCTGTTCCCTCTCTTGGATAATTAACACAGCTGCAATATATCAAGGGTAAGATTGCCTTTAGTACTATAGTGTCTGTCTCCTCACAATCTGTCTCCCCACACCATCCAATGTTTCTATGATCCACATTTTGGGCACCACTGGAGCTGCATCCATCCCCTGGCCATGGCACCATCCAGCCCCATCCTTCCCTGCTGCCAGCTGTGAAATGGGGTTCCATGAGAGAAAAAACAGGGTTTGCTGCTCCCCCACTGCAGAGAGCCAGGGAGGAGCTCAGGACTCTTCCCAGATGGTGCCATCTCTGTTCCTGCCACTTCTGTAAAGTTAGGAGAGAGAAAAGCTCCAGAATCTTCCCATGGCTTCTAGGAAAGTTGCCTACTCACCTTTCCTTGGGAGCTGTGCCAGCTCCAGGACGGTTTCCTTCAGCAGACAGGGGGATCTTGAAGGGTGAACTGGGTGGGAAACACCTGAGAAGAACCAGGTACATCCTCATTGCTGTGTGGGTTTTGGGTGCTAAAACAGCACCCAGGGGTCTGGAAGCCCGGATCCTATTTTAGCTAAGATCATTTCCTTTCCTCATGGGAAGATCTAAGCCCAGGGTGAGCTCCCAGGAGCAGGCAGAGCTCTGTCCCCTCTGCTGGCCATGGGACAAGGTCAGGTCACCACAAGCAGCCTCCAAAGCTGGTGGGTGACAGGAATGGGTCACCCAGCAGGCACTGACCCCACAACCCAGCCCAGTCCCACCACTCCAGCTTGTCCAGGAAAAAAGAAACTCTTCCAAAGTTTTGTTTTGCCCTGCTGTTGCCAACCCTCCATAAACCCCCAACTCCTGTGCTGTGGCTGGTGGCTGTGGTCTGCCACAGGCACTTCCACCAGGCATCTTTCTCCTGGATGGGATTTGCTCCAGGCCATCGATTTTAAATCCTGGGAAAATTGGTCCATTTGCTGTGTTCATGGAGTGTGTATTTTATAGGATACCTTGTCTCAAAGCCATTAACCAAGAAAACATAACATTTTATAATCAAATAACAAACCAGAAGATAATGGAGATGTGTTTCCTACCTGCACTGCTTAGAATGCATCAGGGTAAGGGATGATTCCTCAGGGTGGAGAGGAGCGGGAGATGGGAGGGTTCTTCTGGAATGACGGAGCTCCTTATACATGAGCTTCTCCTTCCTGGATGTCTGATGGGGAGGAATATCCATCAGCAGGGCCAGGGGGTGCTGCAAGCCCTGGGCAGAGGGAAGGAGTGCAGAGCTTTTCCCTTCCCACAGCCCCTAAAGCTCACGAGTGCTTGTGCAGAACTCATGACACTCTTTCCCCTCTCTGCTTTACAGGAGTTTTTTTTCCCCAGCTTGGAATTCAGTTAGCAGCCATTTTCCTGCAGAAAGTGCAGGAATTGGCCAGCGTTGGAGGGGTGCAGCCATTCCCACTCCCCCAAGGTGCTGGGAGAAATCCCACAGTTCATTTTTCCTGGCTGCAGAATGCCTTTTCCTTTGCATTCTTCAGCTCACAGATACTTCATCACCACGTTTCCTATTCACATGTCTGGTCATTTCACTTGTGCCAGGGCTCCCTAACTAGGAAATATCAAGATATTTTCACCCTGGAAAGCTGGGAAGCATGTAATTAGCCACCTAGGTAATAAAGTGCCTGTGCTGGTGACAGCCCACTGGGGAAACCTTTATTCTCCATCTCATCCTATTATGCTGAGCCAATTTAGCACATCTGTAGTTGTTTTAAAATAGTCATTTCAATGGACTCCGAGAAAAGGAGGCTTATTAACAACTTAGCTGCCAGGAGGAAAATGGGAGGGACAGCAGCTGCCACGGAGGGAGAAGTTTGGTCCTGGCTAGAGGACAAATCCTGCTGTGCCTCCAGCCCCTTTCTTGGACCACAGCATGGACAAAGCTCTGGGATTCCCCTCCAGCCTTCTTGGAGCCCCCAGACCAGAGGGGGCTGGGGAACGTTTGGCCATGGATGTGGGAGAGGACTGGGGGATTTGGGCTCCTTCAGCCACCCCATTGCTGAGGAGCTCCATGTCCCCAGTGCACTGCCCCACACCCTCCCCTGCTGTCCCCAGCACAGGACAGGGGTGACATTCAGCTGGAGAGGTTCCCAAATGTCCCCAGCTTGCAGAGCTGTCCCCTGTGGTTGCTAATCCATGGTGCCCAGCTGCAGGGCCCCACAGCTCTCCTTCTTCGGGAAATCCATCCAAACCTGGTTGGCAGGTGAGAGCTGGGGTGGGCAGCTGAGTCCAAGTGCAGAGCACCACAGGTGTTTCGGCTGGGAAGGAGGGAACAGCTCCAGCCTGGAGGGAGAACAGAGAATTGATACCTTGTGTTCACAAACCCATCCAGTTCCTGGCTCCAATGCTGCAGAGCCACGTTCCCAGTGCAACCGCCTTGGTCGGTGTTTGGGGTGGGATCACACTCCTGAAGCTCACATGCAACAGCCTCAGACATGGAGGGGCTGGAATGTGTCCATCAGAGCCGATGTGGGCTCAGACAGGCCCTGGATCACCCCCAGCCCACCCCAGGGATCACTGGATGAGCCCCTCAAGGCACAGCCAAGGGCTGCTTTGTTCGGCAGAGCTCAGGCTCCCGGCGCAGATGCCAAGGGAAAACCAGGAGTTCTGGGCTTTGGCACAGCCCCTGAGCAGATGAAACTGCTCATTTCAGCCTTTCCTCCTCATTCTCCTCCCTATCCATCATCGCAGCCCTGTTGGACACCCTCTATCCCTGCTGCAATGGCCAGGACTCTCTGGAGAGCTGAGCATGAACGCTGTGCCTCAGGCAGGAGCGAGTTCCTTCTGGGGAACCTCCCCATCCCTCCTCCAGGCTCGATTTCATTCCCTCCCCATGCTGCTCTGGGATATTTCCCAGCTGTAGTTGGATGAGGGGGAACACACATCATTTTTAAGCCAAGCCTAAGTGACAGAAGAGTCCTGAGCCACACTTACAATCCCAGGCAGATGTTCCTGGGACATCAGCACCCTCCCTGCACCTCCATTAGGGAACAACTCAGGCGTTCCTAAGCACCTTTCCTTAGCTCCAAGCCCATTTCATCCATGCACAGCTGAGCTTCCTTGTCCTGGAATCACAGACTGGTTAGGAGGGACCTTAAGGATCATCTCGTTCCAACTCCCTGCTATGGACAGGCAACAATTGTCCTCCAAGGAACCACCTTGTCCTCCTGAGGAAGGCAGCTGCATCCATCTCTCTTCGGAACAGGCTCCCCCCTGAGCTGTGCCTGTCCAGATCCTGGGATTTTCTCACTGCTGGGATGAGCTGGGTGTGGGAACACCACCATCATGGCAGAGTGACACAGAGCTGTCCCAGACTATAAGATCCCAGATTATAAGATCGTTGAGCAGGTGAGTGGTTTACATTTGTGAGTCATTGAGGAACGAGGGGTGGAGCTTCCTTTGTTGCTGAGTGGCCAATTATAAGAGGTCTCTGGGGAGCGTGGTGAACAGGAGCAGGCAAACAGGGGCGTGGCACATCTCGGGGGGTGTGGACAAGGCAGTTTGCACAGCAGTTCGCACTGGCAGGGCAAGCAGGCAGGGTTGCAAGTTTTCTTGCTAGTAAGGTGTCCTCTGTGTTGTTTTAGGTGTTTCTGCTGGCTGCTTGCTTTTGAGGTTTCTGTTAGTAATAGTTTCTACACAATCGAAAACTGGTTGGTGCAAGTGTATGTGACCCAGTAGAGCCCTCCAAAAAGGATGCATCTGTACAGACCCATTCCTGCCCAGAGTGTTTGAGGTTATTGGTAGTTTCAGGGGGTGTTATGGAGGAGGCCTGCCTGTGGTGTGAACAGGTGAATGACCTCCTTTCGCTGGTGGCTGAGCTTAGGGAGGAAGTTGAAAGATTAAGGAGTATCAGGGAAAGTGAAAGGGAAATAGACTGGAGGATTTCAGCCCTTCCATCTTTAAGGGAGGCCTCTGACCGAGAGTCTGAGGACTCATATGCCTCCCACTCTCAGGCAATAGAAGGGCACCTGGTAGATGAAGGGGAGTGGAAATGGGTCCTTGCTTGGGGAGGTAATAACAAAAACTCTTCCTCATCCTCCAGCCAGGTGCCACATCAGAATAGGTATGAGGCCCTGGATCTAGAGAGCCTGCCAGACGATTTAGAAGAAAATTGTCTGCCCAGTGAGCCTCCCAATTATGATTCATCTGTAAGACGGATCACCACCTCTAACACCAAGAAGAAAAGAAGGGTAATTGTAGTAGGTGACTGAAGTATTCCCCCTCGCCCACCCCTCGGGCTTTGGGCTAGCTCAGTACCTTAGGGGCTTTAGGGAAAATACTTCAGGGGACAGAAAAAAAGATTCCAAAAGAGGCTCTCACCCCTAGCTTCAGTCCAAGTCTTTATTCTTGAAGGGTTCCAGGGAGAGAGAGAGAACACGGAAGAGACGGGGTTTATGTAGTCTTCGGCCAGGAAAGATAACTGGCCTGGGCCAATAAGGTCAAGATATGAAGGGAGGGTCACACTACATGGTCACAGGCTTTTAGGGGGACTCTGGGGGAGAAACCATTCCCCAAAGGAATAAAACATCTCCCCCTTTTTTGTTTAAGAAAGTTAGAAGAAACATTAGGTTACACGGAATGTGGGTTTTCCCACCAATTACAATTGGTGGGGAAGTCAGCCTGCTTTAGGTTTGCCAACTCTATGTGGTTGACTTCTGAGGTAGAAGGTATGAGACTATTGATAGCTTTGAAAATCAAACAGCGTAGGATCCCGAATGCTATTGTTACAAGGAAAAGAATAACAAGAAATAACAAAATTGTTTTAACTATAGAAGTCCACCACCCTGTGAGTCCCCAGCCCTTGAACAGTTCTTTGATCCAATCCTCAGATTCTTCCTTCACTTGTCCAATCAAGCTGTTCATGCTTCGAAGGGCAGCATGGATGTTTGGAGCTTTCGAGGTCAGGCTCATACAACAAAGTCCTTCAAATTCCTGGCATTCATGTCCATGAAGTAACGAGAGATAATCTATAGCAGCACGGTTCTGGAGAGTGGCCTGTCTGGTAATTTCCTCGTCTTCTAGGAGAGAGCTGATGGCGGTGGACATTAAATTTGCCTGTTTGACCACCCAGCACTCTAGATGGCCCAATTCACCTAGAGCTTTGGCTGCTGCGACCCATGGAAGGAACAGGGACACAGCAACCCTTTTTGACTTGGCCCAATGAAAAATTTCTGAATTACAATTTGGGTCCAATTGGTCAGCACTCCTCTTTTGAATTTTGTTTGCCGATTTGTTCTTGTGAGTCCATTCACCAATTAAAGTTTGGTTGGGTGTCAAAACGGACAACCGCTCTATGGTACATGGACCTCCTAAAAGCTGAGACGGAATTCCTGCCCATGCCCGATCCCCACAAATCAAGAACAATCCCTTAGGGAGGCTTCTGGGTCTTGAGTGAGATGGGTTTTCTGCCTCAATATGGCTTATATGATGACACCATCTTTTTGCAGAAAACTCCCCATGATATTGTTTTACATTGTGGTACTGGATGATATTAGGAGGTTTTGGGTAGACAGAAAAATGTATGCAGAATGATGCAGGGGAGGAACCCAATAACTCTAACTCTTGAGGTTCCTGAGATACGTTGGGCAAACTTGGCAACCACTCCTCTAAGGGGTTCACGATCATCACAGCTTTCTGCTGATGACCCTTGTATGGTCGGAAGGTGTTTGGCTCTGGGATTTCATTGGACCTATGTGTGTCTAAACCTGCTAAAAATTCTCCAGCCTGTAATGGAATTCCTACCAGACAGGTGGACATAGGATTATCTGTTGATGCAGTGGACAAACATATGTTTTCCTGCTGAAGTGTCTGTGCCAGGGTCACCCAGATGTTTTGACATGTCTGAGGGACGATCCATGCAGCTGCCAGACTGTTCAGCATTAACAAGATGACAACTTGTATGGGGTTCATCACAGGGTTGAGTGTGAGGTAGGTTTTCTCTAAAAAAAAAACCAAACATTTTTAAAACATGTTAAAAGTTTCTGTTTCTGCCGGAAGGAGTCCACATCTAGGAAGATTCTTTTTCCTCATCCGGCGGCATCTTCTTTTGGAGGCAACGGCTACTTGCCTCTCATCCCCTTCTGCTGGAGCTGGATTTTTAGGGACAAAAAGTTTCACCCACTTCTGGGGAATCCACCAAGGGCCTGAGGGAGTGGCCACGCATGCATAGCCACGACCCCAGGTCACGAGCTCATAGGGACCTTTGGTTTCCCAAATTTCTGGATCCCTAATAATGACCGGTGGACGCTGAGACAATTTGAACTGATTGTCACTGTTAAAATGACATACCACTGGTGGACTCATGTTTTCAAATGAACAGTTCAGAAAATTGATGGTAAACATGGCTTTGCAGAGTTTCTCATGTGGAGACATCCACGCAGTTGTACTGCTCTGTCTAGCCAGGACCTGCTTGAGCGTCTGATGTGCTCCCTCAACCACAGCTTGACCTGTGGGGGAGTGAGGGATGCCAGTTTTATGTTCCACTCCCCACTGCTGGACAAATTCCAGGAACTCCTTGGACGCGTACGCTGGGCCGTTATCAGTTTTGATTTCTTTTGGAATCCCCAACACTGAAAAAGCTTGCACTAGGTGTTTCTTGGCATGATCAGTCTTCTCTCCTGCATGGGAAGAGGCATACACTGCGCCTGAATGTGTGTCAATGCTTACATGAACATATTTGAGGCATCCAAAACTAGGAATGTGTGTGATGTCTGTCTGCCATACCTCACAACTGCCAAGGCCCTGGGGGTTAACTCCCATACCCATCGATGGCATCGCTTGGACCTGGCAGTTGGGACAGGTGGCCACAGTGGCTCGAGCCTGACTCCGTGTTAGCTGGAACTGATGCATCAGACCTGGCACATTCTGATGGTATTGTTGATTGAAATAATTCCCTGTGCCTGCTGGAGATGGTGTTCCAGCGAATCCCGGCTGCCCTGGCAGGGAATTGTTTCAAGTCTGGTTGGGCAGTGGCTAGCAGACCGGCCACTACCTCCTTAGTAGTTCAGAAGCTGCACGAGAGCTGTTAGTGAGGCTCGACGAAGGTAAGAAGAAGGAGGCCTCGTGGCAAGATAAGAGTTTATTGTCACATGCACCCCATGGTGCAGGCACTCACGCGTCCCAGGAGAGAGAGAGAGCTAAGAGGGCCAAGGCCAGAGCCAGGCCCAGGCCCAGGGGCCTGGGCCCTGAGCGAAGCCCCAGCCCGAGGCAGAGGCTGAGAGGCAGAGAGAGAGCTGGGGGTGGGGTCAGTGATTATAAGGGACTGGAAAGAGGGGTGGACACAAGAGGGAAAACCAGTCAGGGAAAAGGGGATGGCACACAGACAACCACTGGAAGACGAGGGGTGGGGCATTCCCAGCCTGCTCCAATCCGGGACCGAGCCCCTCTCCGAAGCCTCTGGAATGAGGGGGGCAGGCTTCCCGGAGGGGGGCAGGCACTGGGAGGAGAGCAATGGATGATTGACAACATATTGCAACAGAGGGGAACAAAGGGAATTTCCCAGGCAGGAGATTGTACTAAATGGGGAGAAGTACAGGGGGAACTTGGGAAGAACCATTATAGAAAAAATGATTATTAACAATAAGTAAGAACTAGAAAACGCGCCGCTACAGTTGATGACTCAGCTTTGCTTGTTGGAAGATATCAGGGAGATGTGCTTTTTCAACCGGTGCAGCAAGGGAATCTGCCTGACGATTCCCCTCTGCAATTTCACCTGGCAAAACTGTGTGACCTTACATGCATCACATAGAACGGATGTTCTCGATGAGAAACTAAATAAATTAGCTTTGAAAGCAGTCTGAAGAGATGTTCATTGTCAATTTCTTTGAGCACAGCCTGTTCCGCTCTGGACACTACCCCCGCCACGTAAGCAGAGTCGGTTACCAAATTAATTGGTTCCGAGAACTTCTCAAAGGCTCTTACCACTGCAGCCAGTTCAGCCACTTGGGGGGATCCCTCCACAAACTCAACATCAGCTTCCCAATGCTAAGTCTTAGGATTTCTCCAAGTCATCACCAACTTGTGGGAAGCCCCGGATGCGTCTGTGAACACTGTGAGAGCCTTGAGTGGTCTCCGACTCCTCACGAGGAATGAGGTGGAATTCCTCATTGAGCAACTTGTGAGATGGGGCATGGACTGATATTTGTCCCCTGTAGCTGTCCAGAGATAATTGGAGACTGGCATTGCTCTGGAGCAAATGCTCAAACATCTCTTTGGTCAATCTCTTGGGAGAGTTCCTTCCCTCCTCAGAAAGTTTGACCGGAAGGTGAATACATGTAAAGTCACAACCAGCCAGTTCACACAATCTCACCCTTGCCTTCCGAATCAGTTGAGCAATCAACTCTTGTGGCTCAGTGATGGTCTTGTATCTTTGGTGAGAGAGGAAGACCCACTCTATGATCAAGAGTGAATCTCTCTGCCCCTCGATCCATTAAAAAATCAAACCATGCAAATGTGGCAGCTTTCCTAGAACAATGAATTGGAAAGGTACGTTTAGCTCACATCTATGAGCCTGCCTCTCTGATAAGGCCTTCTTTACCTTTTCGATTGCTGTCTTTGCCTCTGGGGTCAGTTCCCTGGGAGAAACCAGCTCCCTCTCCCTTTTCAATAAATTGAAGAGAGGGTCTAAATCTTCATTTGTGAGGCCTCACCAAGGTATTACCCAATTCAAAGACCCACACAAGGAGTGGAGATCTGCTAGGGTTTTGGGATTACACTCAATTTCCAATTTCTGTGGAACAATGGTCCTTGCAGTTATTTGTAGACCCAGGTACTTCCAAGGTGGCATCCTTTGAACTTTGTCTTCCTGCAATTGAAATCCAGCAGAGGTTAAAACCTTAACCACTAGGTCAAGTGTGTGTTGGAGTACAGAGTCATTGGGGGCACACACGAGTAAATCATCCATGTAGTGAAGGATGATGGCGTCCTTTCTCTTGGCACGTACTGATGACAGTAAAGAGGCTACGTACTGTTGGCATATGAAAGGACTGGATTTAAGACCTTGCGGGAGTACTCTCCAGTGATATCTCTTCATTGGGGCTTCTTGATTAATGGTAGGAACTGAGAATGCAAACTGTGGGGCATCTTCTGGGTGTAGAGGAATTTGGAAGAAGCAATCTTTGATATCTAGAACAGCCAATTGCCAGTCTCAAGGGAGCATTGTTGGAGAAGGCATCCTTGGTTGGAGTGGTCCCATGTCCTCTATAATTTTATTTATTTCCCGGAGGTCATGGAGCAACCTCCACTTGTCCTTCCCCGGTTTCTTTATTACAAAGACTGGGAAATTCCAAGGGCTTGTTGTCTCTTCTAGGTGACCTTGAGCCACCTGCTCCTCCATGAGCTCCTCAAGCGCCTTGAGCTTCTCTTTACTCAATGGCCACTCTGCTACCCATCTTGGGGTATTCTCCAACCACTTTAATTGGTGGGTAGGGCGCTCCACAGTGGCTATTTTCAAAAATCCTGGGGTGTCTTAGGAATGACCAATTGGACTCCCCACTGTGACATGGTGTCTCTCCCCGATAAGGGAGCCTTATATTCTGCGACAAATGGACGGACATTTGCCAATTTTCCATCAGGTCCCTCAATTTGCACTATGTTTTTTGAGATTTTTGCCATTGTGATTCCTCCTATGTACTGAAGTTTGCCCACCACAGGTTGCAACTCCCAATGTGATGGCCACATGCTCTCAGGTATAACGGTAACATCCGCCCCCGAGTCAAGCACCCCCTCCACATGGAGGCAGTCTAACCCACAGGCTAAGTTGCATGCCAGAGAAGGTTTGTTCTCCCCCACCACCTCCACCCAGTAGACTTCCGGTGATTTTCCATCTGCTAGGATCTCTGCCGGAACAGGAATGGCCTGGGCCAGAATTTGCCCCTCTACCAGCTAGAATGGTGGGTGCATGCAGCGTGCCAACAGCATGAGGCCTGTTATCTTTCCCTTAATGGTCATGGGAGCTACCTCAATCTCCAAGGGTATGTGCTGTGTCCCCAATAACAAAATACTCACTGTTCGGTTCCATGTGGTTAACCGTCAGATCCTGTGAGATGTTTGGCAGGTCCACTGTAATTACTGTCCAGTCAGTAGATCTGAAATGAAAACCTTTGGTAGTCACGAGCCTATATCGGCCTCGCAACTGTCATACCTTGTTAGTTGAACATTTGACATTTTTATTTTTCTGCACCCCCACACCGTGTGTCCTGCCCTCCCCCTTTTTTGTTAAGAGAGAGGCATTTACCAGTGGGGGACCCTGTATATTTATATATCCACACATAATTGTATGAATTTCGGGGTCGCACTGAAAATTCAGTTTTTTGTTTTTTGGACTTGTGTTTCTGGTTTTGTGGGCAGGCTTTGGCGAAGTGTCCTGGCCTTTTGCAGCGGTAGCAGATGATGTGCTGCAGCTAGTGTGATGACATTGGTTGCCTCCTTGGTCCTGGTGCCGCAGCTGCCACAGGCTTTGAGTGTGTCAGTCCTGGATGCCTTTCAGGTGCACTGAACAGTTCTGCTTTTCTGGTACAGGCTTCTATCATCTGTGCGAGATTAGACGATGGGTCTAGGGGAAGGCTAAGAATGATTCTATGACAAGTCTCATTAGCATTCCTCTGAGCCATCTCCTTAATCAATTCTGTGTGCACCACTGGGCCTTGCACTTGTCTTTCCACTTGAGTTCTCAGACGGTCCATAAACTGCAAGAAATTCTCTGAAGGAAACTGTTTAATGTTAACATAACTGCTCTTTAACTCAGTTGTTGGTATCTGATAAAAAGTTTTTCTGCAGCATTACAGATCTTATCTAAAACCGACTTGGATAACAGTCGACTTTGCTCTTTTGGAATACTATAATCACCTTCCCCACACAGATGGTCATGTGTAATATCATTATCATCACCGTCCCGTGCGTCTTCAGGAGTTTGTTGAATCTCCTGTAATACTGTTCTTAAAGCTTTTTTCCACAAGCTTTCCCATAGATCATACTCTGAGGGAGTTAACAGGCATCTGAATAAATCTTTGATGTCACTGGGTACCATCTCATTTGAATTAAAAGTTGCTTTGGTAATCCCCTTAAAAATTTCACTGGATCTTCCAAATTGTCTCTGCATTTTACACAGCTCATTTTTATCTTGGAAGGAGAAAGGCTAATAATTTCTCCTAACATGCCTCTTTCCTACATATATGACAAGTGCAACAGATGGTATGCCTTCATGAGCATTATTCTGAGTTACTAAAAATCCTGCTGCTGTCCCATCGCCCAGGGAGCCAGGGGGTATTGCCCTTCCCACCCCCTGGGGTCTGGCAACAGACAGCTCCTCTCTCCTCCCCCGGGGTCCCAGATTAGGCTGTCCATGTCCTCTTGCTGTGGGGGAACCACACCCCCTCTCCGCGGTTGTGGGCTGGGAGATGCCTGCCACTATCTCCCCCCCATCCACGCTGGGACTGGAGTTTGCCACAGACCCTCCCCCCTCGCGCTGCCGCTTGGAGGGAGTGAAAGGCACTGGGAGGAAGGGTGGGGGATTGGGCAAGAGATATGGAGTTGGGGCAGGGATTAGGGGGAAGAAGGGATTGTGGGAAGAAGGAGCAAGCACATGGCTGCTGCCATTAGTGTCCACCATGCGGTCTGTGTGTCTCAGAGACCCATCCACGTGACCAGATCCCTGAGAGGAAAGGACTGCACTGTCGGAGCTGTCAGAATTGTATTCATGAGAAAGAACAGGTGGGGGAGAAGGGTACAGGGAGGATGGCCTGATTTCAGGACTGGTATACAGTGGGGGACGGAGGGGTTTCTCCTTTTTGTGAACTGTTATAAATGATCAGAAGCCAATTCAAAACAACAGGATTTATTTAGCAAAATTTCTAACACCGAATTAAAAGCCACAATAAAAACGGGACAACAATCGATCGAAAGTTGGGTGGACAGAGTGGCGGTACAAGGGTACCCTCCGAATTCGACCACGTCTGCCAAGCTTCAACCTGTGGGTTTTATACAGTTTTTTTCACTCTAAGGCCAAGTCCATTGAAAAGTCCAGGTATGCATGTGCTTCTCAATTTTCCAAAGGAGTCCCGTCTGCATGAAAAGATTACTTGATAGTTTTTCCCAGAATCCGTCTTGGGAGGGGTGATATGATCATCCCGGATCTCCACCAAGATTGATATCAGAGGTTGAAGAGCTGTGAAGTGAGGGTTCACCCTTGATGGATGGGCCATCTTCCTGCTTGGCCTTGTCGTTTCAGTTGCAAATGTGTTTGCCTTCACAAGGGACTCTGGAATCTTGGAGAAGCCCCTGGGTAGCTTTTATTAGTAAAAAAAATTCATAATACAATATTCTATACACGAATTTATCTATTATATTCATTACAAACAGAGGAATCAGGGGTATGAAAAGGATTATTTGGAGAATTTTTGTGTGGCTGTCTGCTGTTTTCTGCTTCTTAACAGCTGCTTGCGAGCTTGTAAAAATATTGGATGTGCTGGTTTGAAAGCAAAACCAGTGAAGGACTCTAAGTCAGAAACACAATTTAATAAGATGAAAAGAAAATAAAGTAAAGTAAAATAAAATAAAAGTAATAGTACAAAAAAAACCTGACAGAGTCAGAATACAACCTGACACCCTGTTAGTTAGGGTGGTAGTGGCAGTCCAGATGAGATGGTCTTGTCAAAGCAGTGATTCCTGTAGAAACGTCTGGCAGCTCTTTTCTCCTCTGGAAGTCTAGTGGATAAAAGCTGCCTGTGCTGTCCCAAACCCTGGATTTATCCAGGTGGGAATGCTTGGCTCCTCCCCCTGGGCGGAGCATCTCCCAATGGGCTGATCTCATTCTATGAGTCATGCAGTGGGTCCTTGATGGCCCATTAATTAGAGATAACTCCCTGAGGAAGTTATCTATGAGTCTTGTGGCAAGGCATTGTTAGGCTCATTAACAGAAGATAAGGAAAACACTGCCCCACCTTGGCTCCAACGGCTCATGGGGATAGAATACATACCTTGGGCACAATTTTACATTGTAACCTAGGACATTGGAATAAATAGAGAAGCTTTGTTTTCACCATTTTCAACCTTTAAAGTTATTAATTGTCCAACTTTATCTCAAAATGAAACAGAATTTATATCTTGCAAAGCAGAATCTGGGATCTCAGCTGACAGCCAGCAGACAAATTGTGTTAGTAGCTTTTTAGGGATTTTTACGTCAGTTAAAATATTTTTAAGGTGGTCTAATACACTCTTTTGGTGAACAGAAAGCCTCACGCCCATGTTTCTGATGCTTTAAAAGGCAAACTGTCCCAAAATCTACCCCCTGACGCGAAGACATGCAGCGTCCCGTTGTCTCCCGAGATAGCAGGGAGCGGCGGGCGGAACGCGGGCCAGGGAGGCTTGCTCTTGCCTCTTTTCCCAGACTTCGGGGGCGGGGGGGGGGGGTCCCAGCGCCTTATCCTGGGTTCTGGGACTGTCCCAAACCTTGCACACCCCCAAAACGCGGTCTCTCTCAGTCCAGAGCGGTCCCTGCTGCTCCCGGCAGAAAAAAAAGAGAAAAAAATCAAACCGCGATTACGCAACATGCATCCACCACTGGGTCCTAGCTTACCCGCACTGTTCCAGGGTAAACAAAAGGGATCTTACTGTCTCCAGTGGACCCTGGGGTGCCGTGCCGCTGCGTCAGAGGTTCCTGTCCCAGGTCGACTAGCTTGGCGTGGAAGCGAGCTGCCGACCCCGTTCCCTAACACTCTCAGCCACGCAAAAAGCAGCTGATGGTGGCAGGGCAGTTGAGTTGCCAACAGCTTACGAGACCCCTGGATAGGGACTCCAGCTCTGCGTGGGCTTTTTACTATTTTTATAAAAAGGCCACATTGGCGCCAACTGAAATATTCTCCCTCGCCTGCCCCCCGGGCCTTCGGCTAGCTCAGTACCTTAGGGGCTTTAGGGAAAATACTTCAGGGGACAGAAAAAAATATTCAAAAGAGGCTCTCACCCCTAGCTTCAGTCCAAGGCTTTATTCTCGAAGGGTTCCAGGGAGAGAGAAAGAACACGGAAGAGACAGGGGTTTATGTAGTCTTCGGCCAGGAAAGATAACTGGCCTGGGCCAATAAGGTCAAGATATGAAGGGAGGGTCACACTACATGGTCACAGGCTTTTTGGGGGACTGGGGGAGAAACCATTCCCCAGAGGAATGCAACAGGTGACTCCCTTCTGAGGGGAACTGAGGGCCCCATATGTCGACCGGACCCATCCCACAGGGAGGTCTGCTGCCTCCCTGGGGCCCAGGTAAGGGATATCATTGAGAGACTTCCTTGGGCTGATTCAGCCCTCTGATTATTACCCACTGCTGATACTCCAGGCTGGCAGTGATGAGATTGAAAAGAGGAGTGTCAAGGCAATTAAAAGGGACTTTAGTGCATTGGGTCAAGTAGTTGATAGGGCAGGAGCACAGGTAGTGTTCTGCTTAGTCCCTTTGGTGGCAGAGAAAAATGATGAAAGAAACAGGAGAACCCACATCATCAACAAGTGGCTTAAGGGTTGGTGTCATCGGCAAAATTTTGGATTCTTTGATCATGGGGAAACTTTTACGGCACCTGCTCTGCTGGAACCAGATGGGATACATCTCTGTTAGGGGCAGAAGGATTTTAGCTCATGAACTGGCAGAACTCATTGAGAGGGCTTTAAACTAGGTTCAAAGGGGGAAGGGGATGCAGCTGGGCTGTCTGGAAGCAGGCCCAAGGCTGAGTTAGGGGTAAAGTCAGTAGCCCAGCTGAGGTGCATGTATACCAATGCACGCAGCATGGGTAACAAACAAGAAGAGCTGGAGGCCATGGTGCAACAGCAAAGCTATGATGTAGTTGATCACGGAAATGTGGTGGGACGACTCACATAGGTGGAGCACTGCCATGGATGGCTACAAGCTCTTCAGAAGAGACAGGAAAGGAAGAAGAGGTGGAGGGGTGGCCCTTTATATTAAGGAGAGTTTTGATGCTGTAGGAATTGAAACTAAGGAAGATGGAGTTGAATGCCTATGGGTAAGAATTAAGGGGAAGGCCAATAAGGCTGACATCCTCCTGGGAGTCTGTTATCGTCCATCCAACCAGGAAGAAGAGGTGGACAAGTTATTCTATAAGCAGATAGATAATGTTTCAGGATCATCAGCCCTTGTTCTTGTGGGTGACTTCAACCTATCAGACATGCGCTGGGAACTTAATACAGTAGATAAGAGGCAGTCCAGGAAACTTTTAGAGTGTATGGAGGACAACTTTTTGTCGCAGCTGGTGGGTGAACCCACCAGGGGAGGGACTATGTTAGATCTGCTGTTTGCAAATAGAGATGGGCTGGTGGGAGATGTGGTGGTTGGAGGCCACTTGGGGCACAGTGATCATGAAATTATAGAATTCTCAATATTTGGTGAAGTCAGGAAGAGCACCAGTAAGACTCTTGCATTGGACTTCCAGAGGGCAGACTTTGGCCTATTAAGGAGACTTATTCAGAGTGTTCCTTGGGAAGCAGCCCTTAAAATCAAAGGAGTTCAGGAAAGGTGGGCATGTCTCAAAACAGAGATCTTGAGGGCACAGGGACAGACTGTCCCTGTGTGCCGAAAGATAAGTCAACAGGGTAAACGTCCAGCCTGGATGGGCAAGGAGGTTTTGGGGGAACTTAGGAATAAAAAGAGGATGTATCATCTTTGTAAGGAGGGTCAGGTCTCTCAGGAAATATTTAAGAGGGCTGCTAGAGCATGTAGGAAAAAAATTAGGGAGGCCAAAGCTCAGTTTGAACTTAGAATGGTGACTGCTGTAAAGGATAATAAAAAATGTTTTTACAAATATATTAATGGCAAAAGGAAGGGTAAGACCAACCTTTGTTCCTTATTGGATGAGGGAGGGAACTTAGTAACTACAGATGAGGAGAAGGCAGAAGTGCTTAATGCCTACTTTGCCTCAGTTTTTAGTGGGAAGATGACTTGCCTTCATGACAACTGTCCTCTTGGGTTGGTAGATGATGTCGGAACAGAATGGTCCCCCCATTATCCAAGAGGAGGCAGTCAGAGAACTGCTGAAATACTTGGATATCCATAAATCCATGGGACCAGATGGGATCCATCCCAGTGTTATAAATGAAAAGCTAAATATTTTATAAAGGAATTTATTGGGAAATTGAATTACAAAAATCTGAGAAAAGCCAAAAGCAAAATCAGTTCTGAGCCCGGGATCGGAGCTGGGTGAACCACAGATTCAGCTTCTATCGCACTGAGCTCCCCACGGTTGACGAGTACAGTCCTTTCGGTGGTCGTTTTTATACAGTTCTTCAGCTGGACAGCTGAGTCATTTCACTTCTCTTTGTCTGGTCCAGTTTCTTTTGCATATTCATGTAGTCTCTTTTCTCTGCTACCAGTCTGTTGAACAGCTTTCTGGGAAAAGGTAAAGGCTTGATTTGATTTACTGGAATCAGGTATTGGGATGTATGCCCTTGACAAGCAGATAAGATGCATATCAGGTATCTATCACCGGGTCGTTGGCTGGCTTACCTCCATGGCAGGCCTATTCTATTTTCAGTGACACCCTCTATTCTTTTGCTAAAGAGTCCCTTCCGGGTGAAAGGGGCGACATAGTTTCTGCTCACTCAACCGTGAGTGAATTTATACAGTTTTGTTAAAACATAACATGACTTATTACAATCAAACATAGATTTTCCAATAAAACATGAATTATTCCACAACATATATTACACCAGGGTGATGAGGGAGCTGGCAGATGAGCTTGCAAAACCACTCTCCATCATTTACCAAGTCTTGGATCACTGGCGAGGTTCCAGATGACTGAAAGCTGGCCAATGTGACACCCATTCACAAAAAGGGTGCGAAGGAGGATCCTGGTAATTACAGACCAGTCAGCCTGAACTCAGTACCTGGCAAGATAATGGAACAGTTTATATTGAGTGTCACCACACAAAATTTACAGGATGGCCAGGGTATCAGACCCAGCCAGCATGGGTTTAGGAGGGGTAGGTCATGTTTGACCCACCTGATCTCCTTTTATGACCAGGTGACCCACCTGGTGGATGCAGGAAGGGCTGTGGATGTTGTCTATTTGGACTTCAGCAAGGCCTTTGACATTGTCTCCCACATCATACTCCTGGAAAAGCTGGCAGCCCATGGTTTGGACAGGAGCACTCAGTGCTGGGTTAGGAACTGGCTGGATGGCTGGGCCCATTGAGTGATGGGGAATGGTGCTGCATCCAGCTGGCAGCCAGTCACCAGTGGTGTTCCTCAGGGGTCTGTGCTGGGGCCAGTTCTGTTCAATATTTTTGTTGATGACATGGATGAGGGTATTGAGTCTTTCATTAGCAAATTTGCAGATGACACTAAGCTGGGAGCATGTGTCTATCTGTTGGAGGGACGGAGGGCTTTGCAGAGAGACCTGGATCGGTTGGATGGATGGGCAGAGTCCAATAGGATGAAGTTTAATAAGTCCAAGTGCTGAGTCCTGCATTTTGGCCAAAATAACCCGCTGCAACATTACAGGCTGGGGACGGTGTGGCTGGACAGTGTTCAGGCAGAAAGGGACCTGGAGGTTCTGGTTGACAGCCGGCCGAACATGAGCCAGCAGTGTGCCCTGGTGGCCAAGAAGGCCAATGGCATCCTGGCCTGTATCAGGAATAGTGTGGCCAGCAGGACCAGGGAGGTCATTCTTTCCCTGTATTCAGCACTGGTGAGGCCACACCTTGAGTATTGTGTCCAGTTCTGGGCCCCTCAGTTTAGGAAGGACATTGAGATGCTTGAGCCCGTCCAGAGGAGGGCAACGAGGCTGGTGAGGGGCTTGGAACACAAGCCATATGAGGAACGACTGAGGGAGCTGGGGTTGTTTAGCCTGGAGGAAAGGAGACTCAGAGGTGACCTTATCACTCTCTACAACTTCCTGAAGGGTGGTTGTAGTCAGCTGAGGGTTGGTCTCTTTCTCCAGGCAATAATGGACAGAACAAGAGGACACAGTCTCAAGATGCGTCAAGGGAAGTATAGGTTAGATCTTAGGAAAAAGTTTTTCACAGAAAGAGTGATTAAGTACTGGAATGGCCTGCCCGGGGAAGTGGTGGAGTCACCATCTCTGGATGTGTTTAAAAAAAGACTGGATGCAGCACTTGGTGCCATGGTTTAGTTGAGGTGTTAGAGCATGGGTTGGACTTGATGATCTTGAAGGTCTCTTCCAAACTAGAAATTCTGTGGTTCTGTGGTTCAGACAGAGCCCTCAGCAGTGCCCATCTCCTCCTGAGCACAGGGGCTGTTCCAACTTTTCCAGAGCCCAGAAAGTTCCAGGTCAAGCCTTGGGCTTTTCCAGAACATGGAAAATCAGGTCTGGCAGAGGAAGCCCTGCCTGCCTGCACACTGGGAGCACTGGGAAACCCCCTGGAGTCCCTCCCACCTCCCTGCCTACCCATGGCTCCAGCCAGGCCCCCGTCAGGAGAGCTCCTGCTCCATGGCCCTTTTCCAGTGGGACAGTTAATCCTGGCCTGACTCCTTGCAACAAGGACCAAAACCCACATGAAAGAGATTATTTTTCCAATTTCCTTCCCTGTCTGGCAGCTTGGAGAGCACATCTACTTGGAATGAAGCATCCTGGCATTTCCCCTGCCATTACCTAACCCTGACTGCTTCTCTGCCTGGGATGGAGGCAGAAATGTGGCATGGACCAGCACTAACCCTTCCAAATGAATGGGATATCAGGGCAGGCCAGGCTCTGAACTTGGGGCATGCACCCAAAGCCACATATTTTTGGGGTTTTTTCTTAGCATCTGTCCTGGGTTGACAGTGACTTCTATCCTATATTCTATATCGTGGGACTCTATTGTGGTGTCTGGCAGCTGCTTCCTCCCCCCCTTCGGCGGGGACTGTGTTTGTTAAAAACCACCCTGAAAGCATTGGGTGGGGGGTCCTTAAAAAACTGGGAGCAGCATCTAGCAAAGGCCACCTGGTTAGTTAACACCCGAGGTTCCACCAACCGAGCGGGTCCTGCTCAGTCTCAGCTCCTTAATATAGTAGGTGGAGATAAAGCCCCAGTGGCCCATGTTAGAGGTTTGTTGGGAAAGACAGTATGGATCAACCCTGCCTCGAGTACAGGCAAACCCATCCGTGGAATTATCTCTGCTCAAGGACCGGGTTATATATGGTGGATAATGCAGGAAGATGGAACAACACGATGTGTACCTCAGGGAGATCTGAATGTGGGGTAGGATTCATAGGTGCGTTAAATCAGTCAGATATGAAACAGAAGGAAACGTGTAAGGGTCAAGGATCTGAGCAAGTAGGACGGATGGAAATGTGTAAGTGTCGGAAGTCTGAGTAAGTGGAATGAAAGTTTTTATTGTGTGTCCACGATATAGGATAAGGGGTGGAATGTCCTGGGTTGACAGTGACTTCTATCCTATATCCTGTATCGTGGGACTCTATTGTGGTGTCTGGCAGCTGCTTCCTCCCCCGCTTCGGCGGGGACTGTGGCTGCTGGGCGGGCTCTCGCTGGCGGGGGCTGCTTGGCTTTTGCTTTGGGGCTTTTGCTTTCGCTTTTGGCTGCGGCTGCCTGGCTTGCTTGCTACCGGCTTTGCTTGCTTGCTTGCTCTCGCCACTCTTTGCTTGTTTTTTTTCCCTCTTCCTTTTCTTTTCTTTCCCCCCTTCCCGAAGATTTAGGACCGGCTCCTGGACCTGACCGGACCCGAGAAAGTCTGGGAATCCCTGGAGCCCGATAAAAAAGCTCAGCGCCTCTCCCCCCACTGTACCTGTTTTCTCTTGTGTGGGGAGTGTTGTTAATAAACCGGTTTTTCCACTTTTCCTCCAAGGAGTTTTTCTTCCCTCCTGAACCCAGGGCTGGGGGAGGGGTGGTGGAGGTTTGTTTTAGGGGACGCCTCTAGGGGTTCTCCCCCTAATCTGTTCCAAACCAGGACAGCATCTTTTAGTAAACCAGGAATAAAAAAGATTTAGGAACTATTCCACCAGAGCCCCCTCCAGAGCTGGCCCAGCCTGGCCCCTGCTGCATTGCTTTTATGCAGAGATCCCTCATATCCCTTGTTATAAATGGTCAGAGGCCAATTCAAAATAAAATAACAAAATTTATTTAACACAATTTCAACACCGAAATAAAGCCACAATAAAAAGAAACAACATTGATCGAATGCTGGGTGGACAGAGAGGCGGTACAAAAGTACCCTCCGAATTCTGCCACACTGCTATGTTTCAGCCCGTGGGTTTTATACAGTTTTTTTACCCTAAGGCTAAGCCTGTTGAAAGTCTAAATATGCTTTGTTTCTAAAAGAGTCCTGTCTGCATGAAGAGGTTCTTTGATGGTTTTTTTCTGAAGTTCATCTTGGGAGGGGTGATCTTGATCGTCCAGGATCTCCACCAAGATCGGTATCTGATGTTGAAGAGCTGTGAAGTGACCAAGATCGGTATCGGATGTTGAAGAGCTGTGAAGTGAGGGTCTACCCTTAATGGCCGGACCATCTTCTGGCTCTGCCTTGTTGTTACAGTTGTAAATGTGTTTGGGAACTTTGGAATCTTGGAGGCATTCTCGGGTAGCTTTTTATTAGTAGCTTAAATCCACACGAATTTATCTATTATACTTATTACATCCCTGGAAATCAGCTCATCCCCAGGTGTAGCCTGAGCATGAACTGCTTCCTGGCTTGCTGGGACAGCAGGGCTTAGGGGCAGCTGGGAGATGCTGAGGGCCAGCAGCAGATTTGCCTAAAAAAGGCAGAAAAAAGCACCCAGGAGGAAGCTGCTCCCTGCAGTTTTATTTTTCCTTTTGTGAAAAATGAGGTTCACTTTCTTAGAAAAATTTAGAAGTTTAATAAAAATAAAAAAGAAAATAGACAATTCGGAGAGACAAAAGCAAAATACAGTTTTTCAGCCGAGAGTGCTTGGCACTGAGCCAGCCAGCACACCTGCTAACAAAAAGTTTGTTCCTTAAAAGTATCAGCCTGTCGCATATTTTAAAATTCACATGCATGATTCAAACATTCTTTTTGAGTTTGAATTTCTTTGTTCAGTTTCAACTCCCCCCCAACCATTTTATCTGGTAGATCCATCTGCAGGTGGCTCCATTCTGTCTGATAGCACAAGTCCCCTAAATTCTTCTCCTGGGGTTTTGGTCATCTTCATTTGAATAAGATACTTGATAACAGAAGTTCAATAGCTTTTGGTCAGTGATCTTCATGCAGGAATGCAGGATGACACCCCCTACCTTCTGGTTTGGCCAGTTTACAGAAAAAAAACCCAAAAAACCCCAAAAAACCCAGTCTTCTACTTTTAACACTATGTTACAATCATAAAAAATATACATTCATCACATTTCTAAACTCTATAAATAAAAGAAAATATAGTAAAACCTTCCCACTTTATACATATAGTATTCATTTTAATATTTGTGAAAAGCCAACTTCATAATGTGCATTTATAACACTTTCTTATTCCTAATTTACACAGGTTGTTCCAGCTCCTCTCTCATATTTTTACCCTTTTCAAATGGAAAAGAGCAGCAGAACGTTCCAAAGCCCTGACCCTGAGTGACTCCCTGCAAAATCCTTCTGAAACCACTCACCAGGTTTATCTCCGGTCAATCAGCTCCTGGAAAAGCATGTCACACCCCAACACCTATACCTGGTGTTTCAAAGGTTTTTTCATGCTTTTGGAGTCCAGAAGTGGCTCTGTCACATGGAATGTCCCATTCTGTCCCACGGAATGTCCCATTCTGTCCCAGGGAACTCACAGAGTGCGGAGCGAGGCCCCGAGCAGAGCCGTGCCGTGCCTGGAGGCTCCAGGTGTGAAGGCACCAGTTCCCAAGGTGCCCATTCCACAATCTGGTGCTCCCCCTTTCCCCTCTGGCCAGATGGCTCCTGGCAGCAGCCTCTTGTCACATTCCCAGCTCTGAAATTGTTCTGTGCATCCTTTGCCTTCTGCTTTTGTCAAACGATCATTGACCCCACTTTCCCTCATTGTCTTTGATTATCCAAGACAATCCCTTTCCCTGCCTCGAAGAGTTCCCGGGGGAACCCACCCCTTCCATGCGTAAACCAACACAAACATCCGTGGTTTTCTGCAGGCTGGATTCAACCCCTGTGATGAATCATTCCTCTGTGTCCATGTCTCACTGAAGGATGGGGAGAGGGGAATGGTTGTGAGATTTGTCAACTGTAGATTCTGGAAAACAGGGAAAAAAAAAACCCTTGACTCAAACATTAGTTGGCGAATCAAATTATTCTCCACTTCGTCTGTATTATTTAGACTTAATTGTATTACTGGGGCTGTAATCCAAGGAAAACACAATTATTGGAAGAGATTGCAAGCATGGCATCTTTGGGAGGGCAGGGAGGAAGGGCCTGGCTGGTGGGGGTGAGGAGGGGGCTGGGAGCTGCCTAGTGCCAGGACAAAGCCTTTGCAGCCCCTGCTCCTGCAGGGATTCCAGCTCAGATCCCAACTGAGTCTGCAGCTGCCGGGAGCTGGAGGCTGTCCCCAGATTTTATTGGATATTCCAGGTGACTCGGAGGCTGCCAAGGACCTGAGCAAGGATGGGCTTTGTTTTCCTCATCTGTCAAATCCCTCTCTTGCCGTGCCAGGAAACATCCTGCTCTTTACAGCATGCCAAGGATAAAGGGATGTGCTGGTGGCTCTTCCATGGGCAGTTATTGAACGTTCTATGGATTTTACCATCCTAAAGTGTTGCAGCCACAGAGCCTGTGAGGCCTCCCTGGCGGTCAGTGGCCTGAGATAAGAAAATGCAATGTCACGATGAGTGGCCAAAAAGAAACCCCTTGGAGCCCCTGGACCTCTCTTATCTCTCTGTAAGACTATAGGCCAAATTGTACCCCAACTCCCCCATTGGTCCACTTTTCAAAACCCCTCTACCCTATATAAACCCCGAATCTTGCCCTGTTAAGTCAGAAGAGCTGTCCCTGCAACCCTTCGAAGAGAATGCCTAGTAAAGACACCATCTGAGGAACTCCATATGGCTCTCTCCTCTCTCTCCCTGTGTCTGCCAGGGCACTTAGCAAGCAAGGCTGAAATTCACTGCTAAGAGCTGAAATTCACTGCTAAGAGCTGAATTCACTGATAGCTGCTTGCTAAGTTTGCCTGAGGCTGGATACCTCGCCTGAGCTTCGGGTTGAGTGATTCCTAACAGTATCATTCTATCCGGGACTTGCAGCCAGGATCGGACCCTCCTGGAGGTCCAAGCCTCCATAAGTGGCGCACCGAACTTAAGTGCTGAACACTTTTAGCACTTCAGAGAGCAAAATTCACTGCCTTCGGCTCGTTACTCCCTCAGAAGACAGCTTCTTCGTTCTAGCAGATGCTATCTGAAGAGACGTCTTGACGAACCTCACCTGAACATCTGGGAAACACTTTCCCGAGGAGTCAGACCACGGCAGACCACTCACCAGCAGTTGACCCATAGGCTGAGAACGTAAGTATAGAAACAGCCCTTTCTGCGCGCATATTTCTTTTAATCTTGGGTCTTTGGGGATTTTCTTTTTTTTTCTTTTTTTTTTCTCTTTTTTACTGCTGGCTGGGGTACGGGAACCAACACCATGGGATCGAAATTCAGTAAATTTAAACAATCCCAGAACGAGAGAGAATTATATCTGCAACTTCTTTCCATTACTAACCCTTATCTATCTAATCGCAACATCTTAAAAACTAAAATTAAAGATTTTGCTAAGTGGTTAAAATCTCATTTCCCTGAAGTACATATGAACTCTATTACTTCTGATTCCTTTTGGGATGATGTCGGGACTAAAATATATAATTCTCAAATTAATGCAGATTTCTCAGCAACGCGGTTTTTGCCAACTTTTCATGTCATTACTAAAGCTGTAGAAAATATGAATCTGAAAAAAACTTCCCCGTCTGAAAACACATCTACCCTTTCAAATGCAAATTGCCCTCTACCTCCCTCTGAAACTGCTGTTACACCCTTAGCCGATCGCTCGGGCACAGGGGACATGCTGCACCCACCCACCCCCTCCGCGCGCCCCCCCCCCACCCCCTCTGTGCAGCTTCTCCCCACCCCTCCCGCGCGGCCCCCCCCCCCACACCCCCTGCGTCGCTCCCCCCCACCCATTCCCCCTGGGACCACCTCTCCCCCTGCAGCGAACGCGATAACAAATGCGATAACGATCAGAGAGGAAACCCTGCCCCACCCCAGCCCTGCTGTGCCTGCCGTGACAACAGCAGCTCCTGTCAACCCCACCCCCTCCCTCCCTCCCTCCCCCGCTCCCCCACTGCCCACAGACCCTGCAGGAAAACCCCCACCCTCCCAGTTCGGACGGCGGCTCGGGTCCAGTCTGCCCACCAGGTACCCCCGCATTGTGTGACCTGTACCAATGTCATTTCTAATCCGCTGCTACCTCCCTGTAGCCAAAACTTGCAGTGCGCCTCTATTTCCCAAAACCCCGTTAAAAAACGCCAGAAAAGGCATGATGCTCCCTCTCACTCCTCGGACAGTAGTGATAGCGAGTCTGATTATGATGATATAGATCCATGGGCTGTAATTAAGTTGGAAGCAACAAGGGCTGGAGACTGGGAATTGGCACAGAGAATTTCTGCCTTCCCTGTAACATATATTAAAGGCAGAAGAGGGGTGCATCCACTAAAGCTACCTGGGAACCAAATAAAAATAAAGAGCTCTTTGAACTTAGAAAAGTAGCTAAAGAGCATGGACGGAGCTCACATATTTTTAAAAATTTCCTAGAAGCTATCTTCTCAACACATGTTTTAATACCCCATGACGTTAAGAATATTGCCCACTGCCTTCTCTCCCCAGCAGAATATATGCTATGGGAAAGGCATTGGAAAAGACAATTAAAAACACTATCAGATAGCTACACTAGGGATCCAAATAGACCAAATTACACAGTCGACCAGCTGGCTGGAGAAGGGAATTTACAGAAACCCTCAGACCAGGCTGACACCTTGTCTGAGGCAGCACTACAAGAATTGGCTATTGCAGCAAAAACCTCCTTGCTTCTTACCCCAGATGACTCTATTCCTACCCAACACTTCTCTAATATTAAACAAGGAGTAGATGAAAGCTTTATTAAATTTGTGGATAGGATTAAAGATGCTCTGGATAAACAGATAGAGAGCACAGAGGCAAGAAAGGAACTGTTGTGTAAACTTGCCACGAGTAATGCTAATGATCAGTGTAAAACAATCCTGAGAGCCTTACCCTTGGATACAGAACTCACCATTGAACAGATGGTAGAAAGTTGTACGCGTCATTTGTCCACGGAAAATACAGTGGCCCAAGCAGTTGCTAAAGGCATTGCAGAAGGAGTTTCTGGTGCATTTGCAGTAGTGGCTTCTAAAGATCAGTCCCGCTGCTATCACTGTGGGGAGTTTGGACATTTTATAAAGGACTGTCCAGATAAATCACCTACCAGAATACCCCGTAGCACCTACCAAAAACCCCAGAATCAGCACCGCTTCCAGCAGCGTCCGGGAAACGCCCTACGGAACGCGGTCGTGGGGCCCCGCGTGAGGACAGCAAATCAAAAGCCCTCCAGACCCAACCATGCATCGTCCCAGGAGACTCCAGGACACATGAAGAGGACCCAACATACGGAGCAATACAAATGGGAACCCGGCGCCAGCTGGTAACTGCTTTATCCATTGACTTCAATAATAAAGATGTTTATCGTGTTCCCACTGGCAAGTATGGGCCACGAGATGGTCCTTTTGACATTTTAATTATAGGTGACACTTTTCATGGCCCAGAGGAAATCTTTGTTTTTCCAGAAGTACAAACAGTGTACCCAGGTCAAGAAATCTTGGTTCAAATATGTTGTACAGACTCACCTTTTTATCTTTCAAAGGGAACTCCAATTGCACGGGCCTTTCTACTCCCAAAAAACTACAGGGAGCAGCTTCCTCTCAACCCTACAGTAATGTGGGCACAGGGTTTGGGACCAAATAAGCCTACCATGGAGTGTGGCCTCTCCTGCAGAGGAGAAAAGATCCACCGACTAGGGATGCTGGACTCGGACGCGGACATAACCATTCTTGCTCGCTCAGAATGGCCAGCAAACTGGGAACTACAACCTGTACCAGGTATGATTACAGGGATCGGTGGAGCCACGGTGTCCATGCGGAGCAAGCACAACATCCTTGTCGAAGGACCTGAAGGCAAGTTGGCGACCATCCGCCCGTTCGTGGTAAGGGCCCCCATCACCCTTTGGGGAAGGGACATTCTATCTCAATGGGGGGCTTCCCTACGCATTCCCAGTCGGGATTTTTAATTGGGGCCACTGAGGAACGCGCACTACCAGATACCCCCCAGCTCACCTGGAAATGCCATGACCCGATCTGGATCGAACAGTGGCCCCTTTCTAAAGTAAAGCTGCACGCACTACAAGCCCTTGTAGAAGAACAGCTTGCCAAAGGTCACATCATCGAGACCACCAGTCCTTGGAACTCTCCAGTCTTCGTACTACCAAAACCTGGAACGGACACGTGGAGACTCCTCCACGACCTTTGCAAAATCAATGAGGTCATCGAGGACATGGGCCCCCTTCAGCCCGGCCTGCCTTCACCATCGATGCTGCTCTGAGACTGGACACTTGCTATCATAGACATCAAAGACTGCTTTTTTAGCATACCTCTCCCCCCATGAGATGCTCCACGGTTTGCTTTTTCTGTTCCCTCTCTTAACAGAGAGGCTCCACTCAAAAGATATCATTGGTGTTATCTCCCTCAAGGACTTAAAAATTCACCCACTATATGCCAGTGGTACGTTGCTCGTGTTTTGTCTCCCATTCGGAACCTATTTCCAGATGCAGTCATCTACCACTATATGGATGACACTGATCTGTGCATCAGAAAAAGCTTACCTAGATAAAGCAGTTAAAGAGACTATTGAAACCATAGAAAAAGCAGGATTTGAGATCCGTGAGGACAAAATTCAATACACCAACCCATGGACTTATCTTGGATACCAGATCTGTGAGAGGACCATCGTACCCCAGCGGCTCACCATCCAGGACAACCCAAAAACCTTGAGAGACTTGCACAGTCTATGTGGATCTATAAACTGGGTACGTCCTCTGCTAGGGATCACCACAGAGGTTCTTGCTCCTCTATTCAACCTTCTCCGTGGTAAAGAAGATTTGGACTCTCCATGCACTCTCACAACAGAAGCCCGAGATGCCATCACCAAGGTCCAAGAAGCCTTGTCCTCACACCGAGCCCATCACTTCGAGCCCAGCCTGCCTTTCCAGTTCGTCATCCTAGGAAAAGCGCCCCGCCTCCATGGACTGATTTTCCAATGGGATTCTCAGCTTAGAGACCCTTTGTTGATACTTGAATGGATCTTTACAAATAACCAACCTTCAAAGACTATTACCACCTTCCAAGAAATCATGGCACATCTAATAAAAAAGGCCAGAATCTGCCTCCGTTCTCTTGCAGGGTGTGAATTCACATGCATATACTTGCCATTAGAGACCAGTGGAGATCTGGAGCATTTGCTTCAGACCAATGAAAATCTCCAGATTGCCCTAGATAGCTATACAGGCCAGATTTCCATTCATATCCCAAAACATAAACTTTTCAAAACAGCCTTTAATCTGACCCCAAAATTGGTGCAGAATAGAACAGCACTCAAGGCTCTAACAATTTTCACAGATGGCTCAGGGTCATCCCACAAGTCTGTAATGACATGGAAGGACTCTAAGACCCAAAAATGGGAATCTGATGTCCAAATAGTGGAAGGATATCCACAGATTTCAGAATTAGCAGCTGTTGTCAGAGCCTTTGAGAAATTCAAAGATGAACCCTTTAATCTGGTCACAGACTCAGCTTATGTTGCAGGTATAGCTATGAGGGCAGAACAAGCTCTTGTCAAAGAGGTTCCTAACCCAAAGTTACACCAATTGATTTCTGCATTAACACGCTTAATCTCCCACAGAAAGCAACCTTATGATGTAATGCATGTAAGATCACACACAGACCTTCCAGGATTCATCACAGAAGGGAACAGGAAAGCAGATGCTTTGGCCATGCCAATAGAAACTGCAAACATTCCTGACATCTTTGCCCAGGCAAAGTTGTCACATGCATTTTATCATCAAAATGTACCTGCCCTTATTAGAATGTTCAAGCTTTCAAAAGATCAAGCAAAAGCTATTGTTGCCACATGCCCGAACTGTCAAAACTACCAGATACCATCTATGGGGAGAGGGGTTAATCCCCAAGGCCTTAACAGCTGCCAACTGTGGCAGACGGACATTACTCACTTCCCATCTTTTGGAAGGTCAAAATATGTGCACGTATCGGTTGACACATTTTCTGGAGCAATATTTGCATCAGCTCATCCAGGAGAAACTACACAGCATGCCATAAAGCACTTCCTCCTTGCCTTTGCTACCCTGGGAGTACCAAAAAAGATCAAAACAGATAATGGACCTGCCTATGTCTCCCGTAAGTTAAAAGAGTTCTTCAGTGAGTGGGGAATAGAACACAAAAAGGGCATACCTGCAAATCCCACAGGACAATCCATCGTCGAAAGGTCACATCAAACCCTCAAAAGGGTCCTCAACCAGCACCAAAGAGAAACAAAAATTGTGTCTCCAGTTGAAAGACTCTGCAAGGCTCTCTATGTCATAAACTTTCTAAATGGTACAACATCAGAGCCTGACCCCCCAATACTTAGACACTTTGCAAATACCACCCAAGCAAAGCTCACTGAAAAACCACCTGTGCTAGTGAAGGACCCAGAAACGCATCAAATTTCTGGGCCTTTCCAGTTAATTACCTGGGGAAGAGGATATGCGTGTGTTCTATTACCTACGGGCCCAAGGTGGTATCCAGGAAAAAACATAAAGCCATACCTAGGCACTACAAACACCACTCAATCAAACGCTCCTGAATCAAATACAAAACCACCTCAAAATCAGACAAGTTCTGCCTGGAGACAAAGACGTTGCCGAGTGTTCACATACCTATGAAGGGACCGTCCCACCAGGCGACAGCAGACGAAACAGAAAGCTAAACAACGTCCTGCTGCAAGCCAGACATAGCCTGAATGTAGATTATTCTCTGAATTACATGTTTTTTACCCCCTTTTTACCCCCAAAAATCCCTATTATTCCCTTTCTCAACTCTTACCTAACCTCATACCCACTTACCCATCCATTGCTTATATATATTTAAAAAAAAAAAAAAAAAAAAAGGGGAGGGAGAGGGAGAAGGAACAGAGGAAAGGAACAAGGGAGGAAAACCCTCCCCTCTCACCTTTAAGATAACAAATTTTGCTTATATTCCTATCAGAAGCCCCATCCCTGTCCAGAGATGAAAACTATCTCCGTTGATGCTCTCCTTACCACTGCCTGGATGCTCTTCACCGTACCGTATGCCTGCGGCTGGATTAGCCCACAGCCTAGCCATAATGTTTGGGTAACTTTAGCAAAAACATTAAAACAGGATAACATGTGCTTATCCATGAGCAATGTTGATAACCCACTTTCCACATGTCGAGTAGGGATTCCTTTCGTACCAGATGATTGGCCCGTCTATAACTCAGAGCTTCTCCGCACCACAGGTAAGAGACCCAATGCAGTAGATACTTGGGATGAGTGGACAAAAATTCTGCCTGACGCTCTAGAGGAACTCCAAGAATTGGACCTGCTGGGGTCTTCCAAAGCAGCATATTGTGTTAAATTTTACTTTAGATGTCCAAAAAACTCTTGGCCAGACATTGATCAGACAAAAAACACATACAGAAAAGACATATCACCCATTAACAAAGCCTACAACTATGTGGATTGGTGCAATTACACCACTCGTGTACTATCTGTATCCACTCTCCATCCCAAAGTACTACCTAAGGGAATGTTTCTCATCTGTGGTGACCGAGTATGGGCTGGGATCCCCTCACGCCTCCAGGGAGGTCCCTGTAGCCTTGGGAGACTTTCTACCCTCACGCCAAACATCACCTTGTTACATAATTGGAGGAAAGAAAGTGAGGCAAATTGCCACAAAAGATCCTACACGGAATTTGATGAAAGTTGTGATCCCAAATTATACAATTGGAATAACCCAAAAAAGATTGCTGTCTCCCTATTCCTACCATGGGTAGCTGCAGCTAAAGCCCTCGGTGAAATAGATCACCTAGGGTGCTGGCTTAGTAAGCAAGCCAATGCCACATCTGCTGCCCTGAGTGATCTCCTAAAGGATGAGGAAACCACAAGACATGCATCGCTTCAGAACCGAGCTGCGATTGACTTCCTGCTCCTCCCCCACGGTCACGGATGCCAAGATTTCGATGGGATGTGTTGTTTTAATCTTTCTTCACGCTCAGAATCCATCCACGCAAACATCCAGAAATTGAAGGAACTTGTAAAGGACTTGAAAGTAGAAAAGAACCCAGACTGGGTTAATGATCTTTTTGGTCAATGGGGAATGACAGGATGGGTTGCATCCTTGGTTAAAGGGATTCTGTGGATTTTTCTTGTAATTGTCATTGTGTTAGCTATGTTCTCATGCGTTGTCCATTGCTTTAAGAGAACTATTGGGAATGCCTTTTTTTTTAAATACAGAAAGTGGAATTGTTGCAGCCATGGAGGCTGTGAGGCCTCCCTGGCGGTCAGTGGCCTGAGATAAGAAAATGCAATGTCACGATGAGTGGCCAAAAAGAAACCCCTTGGAGCCCCTGGACCTCTCTTATCTCTCTGTAAGACTATAGGCCAAATTGTACCCCAACTCCCCCATTGGTCCACTTTTCAAAACCCCTCTACCCTATATAAACCCTGAATCTTGCCCTGTTAAGTCAGAAGAGCTGTCCCTGCAACCCTTCGAAGAGAATGCCAAAATAAAGGACACCATCTGAGGAACTCCATACGGCTCTCTCCTCTCTCTCCCTGTGTCTGCCAGGGCACTTAGCAAGCAAGGCTGAATCTCACTGCCAAGAGCTGAAATTCACTGCTAAGAGCTGAATTCACTGATAGCTGCTTGCTAAGTTTGCCTGAGGCTGGATACCTCACCTGAGCATCAGGTTGAGTGATTCCTAACAGTATCATTCTATCCGGGACTTGCGGCCAGGATCGGACCCTCCTGGAGGTCCAAGCCTCCATACTAAAGAGCCCCACAAAACCTCTGTTTGCACAGCCTGGGAACACTCCCCATTCCTTACCCTGCTGGTTCCTGCTCCTCCTGTAGGATTCCAAGAAACAACCCATCTGCCAAGGAACAGTGGAAAAGAGCTCTGGCCCTGGGACACGATGTTTGTGACAGCACCTGCAAGAGGCTGCTGAAGTCAGAGGAGAATTTCCTGCTTGGAAGTTTAAAGACAAGAAAGTATAATTAAAGTCCCTTCTGCAATGTCATTAAATATAAATACAAATGGTGTTAATATCTCTGGGTACTACAGAGCATTCCCAAGTACCCTCTAATTGTCTAATTAAATCACTGAGGGCTGAGGTTAGTGACAGCAAACTCCTTAATGGGGCTTTGCTGGGACATTTAAAGAAGGCTTTGTGCAAGAGGGTTGTTTATCTCATTAATCCCCAAGGTCACAGCCCCAGCTCCTGAGCCAGGTAACGCAATCTAGGTCCCTTGAATTTGTCAGGCTGGCTCAGCCCTACTTTACACATGCTGGCTGTGCCGGGGGAGAGAAGGGATCTGGACCATCCTCATGGAGCAGGGAGATGCTCATCCTTCTCCAGGCTCTGCTGTCCTTCAGCAAGGTGCTCTGGAAGGGAATGGGGTGAGCAGCACTCAGTGAGATTGGGGCAAAGGTCCTGAGCCTGAAGAGGGGCTGAGGAGTCACAGACCCGACTCAGGAATTGTCACTTCCTGCAGGGACAGAGCTCACTTTTCTGTATTGCTCTTTGTAGGATTGAGATGGGATCCATGGATGGATGGATGGAGAAAGAATTATGTTCTGCAGGACAGTTGAGAGCAGGAGCAGAGATTTTCTTCCAGAATGAGCTGCGGAGGTCAAACACCCTCCTGCCCTCATCCCTCCCGGGGGCTGAGCAGAGTCCCAGAGAGCACAGAACTGGGATGGGGCACCTGAGGAGCAGGAGGAGGAGGAGGAGGAGGGGGAGGAGAGCCCCTCTCTGCCTTCCTGTCTGCAGGAAGGGAAAGACTGAACAGAGTTGCTGCCATGGCCTGGCTGCTCCAGGGGTGAGGGGACATTTAGGGACCATCCAGGAGCAGAGGGCAGGGAACATCCAAAAGCAGCACCCTGCCCTGCTTTGCAGCATCCCAGCTCCTGTGCTGCTGCTCCCCAAACCCCTGTGACCAGATGATGGGAGGCTCTGATGCCGCTCATCCCAAATTCCAAAAAATGAGGCAACTCCTTTTCTTTCCGTCCCTTTGAAATGATGATTCACTCCCCTACTTCCAATGTTGGCTCAGCCAGTGCTGATGGCTTTGGATAGGAACAGCTAGCTCAGAATTTCTGGGCAGGCTGTCAAGTTGTCACAGCTCATCCATGTGCAGCCAGGGGCTGGTGCTCCATTGTCCACAAATCGGGACCAGATGTGGATGTCCTGACAGCCACGGGCTCCCACTGCCGCCAGGAGAACAGAGCAGCCCAACGCCCCCAGCTGTGGCCATGGCTTCCCACGCTTCCCAATCCCTCCTCCCCATCCCGCTTACACAATGGAATATGCAAAATGGGAACAACAACGGACATGGGATGAATAAAGATGTGCAGCTGAGTAAATAATCACCCATTCCCAGCACTGCCAGCCTTGACCCCCGGACTGTCCCCAAACTGGGCTGGTGACTCTGCTGGAAAATCTGCCCCTGGAGAGAGGAAGGGGAGATCCTTCCCAAACATGCCCAAGGTAAAGGGCATTAATGGCAGGAAGGAGGGTGGTTTACATTGGATAGTGGGAAGAAATCCTTCCCTGTGAGGGTGGGGAGGCCCTGGCACAGGGTGTCCAGAGAAGCTGTGGCTGCCCCATCCCTGGAAGTGTCCAAGGCCAGGTTGGATGGGGCTTGGAGTAACCTGGGATAGTGGGAGGTATCCCTGCCCATGGCAGGGGAGTGGAAGGAGATGATCTTGAAGATCCCTTCTAACCCAAACCATCCTGGAATTCTATAATTCTATCATTTCCAGCACACAGCACTAAATCCAACCCCATCCTAAGCCTGCCTGAATCCTGGGCTTGGCTACAAGGGGTGGAACAAACCAGCCTGGCCCAGTGCTGGTGGCCTCACTCTGGAGAAGTCACTCCAGGCCCCTGCAGCCCTTATAGGAAATCTCTTGGGTGACCAATTCAAACCTCTGGCCCATCCAGCGCAAGTCACTGAGCCCAAATTCATCGAAATCCAAAAGGAAGTCAGTCAATGCTTTTGGGAGCTGTGTCTTCATTTTCACGGTCAGGGGTGTGTAATTCCCTCTGACATTCCTGGGTTTTCTGCTTTCTTTCCATTTGCACCATTGGAAATGAGTGTTTGCTCCACCAAAATCTACAGCAGTGTAAAAAATCCGCTTGCAAGGAGAGGGCTGGCCTTGAAACATTTCAGTGAGATCTATTACTGGGATGCAGAAAGTTGGGAACAGATTTCTGCTGATATTTGTTGCTTTTCATGATGCCTCACCTGTCCCTTTGTGGTCGCCAGAAACTGATGCCTTGGGAAGGCTGACCTGGAACAGAGACTGGACAGAGCTAGAGAATAAAGTAGATATTTATTGAAGAGCCTGTAAGGATACACCTTGGGCAGGACAAGAGCCTGACCAGGGCTACACCCGAGTTGCACCTAAAATGGCCACAAAATGGACGACCGGTCACGAGGTCTTACACTTTTATGAGTTTTGGTCCATTTGCATATTGGGGTTTAGTTGTCCAATTACAGCTTTGGGTTGTGAAGTACCATCCTTCTTGTTTTCCTTCTTCAATCCACTGTTGTTTATGCTTTTGGGCCTGAAACTTGTATCCGTTGTCCTTGGTCTTCAGCAGGAAAAGGATTTGTTTTGTCTACCTACTCTGTGAAGAGGCCTTACTAACACTTAATATGAGGCTCAGAACTACATCCCTAGGCAGCACAGAATCTGAAAAACATGAAAGCTAAAACTTAAGGCATCATTTCTGAGGTGATGTCCTGGGGTGACTTTTTGATGCTTATATCCTCAATTGTCTGTTCTGTTTATGCTGTATGTTAAGTTCTGTACCTTTAGGACTAAGTAACCCCTGATAAGTAACAGCTGTGTTAATTAACCAGTACAGCCTTGCCCCTGATGAGTAACAGCTATATCCAATAAGGATGAGTGAGATAAAAGAGGGGGTTAACTGGTAAGGGGAGGATGGTCATGGAGGAGCAATCTCGAGGAGCATGAGCAGAGACTCATGAAGGAGGATCCGGGAGAGAGAAAATCACTGCTGTGAGACTAGTTCTGAGAGTGAAAGGGGAGAAAGAAGATGCACAGAGTTTGTTCTGAAAACAGCATTCCCTCCTCTGCATTCCTGCTCCTGGGCTGTGCTCATCTGAGACCTGTCCTGGACTGAAAAACCCAGAGAGACATCCAGATCTCATGCCTGCGCCCCCGGGCCCAGGATGGCATTTTTCCAGCACCAGAGGAACTGATAAGAGACTGAGCGAGCTGAGCTACCCCAGCAAGGACTTTTGAATTTACCATCTCACTTCAGAGCAACAGATGTCTTATTGTTTCTATATTATTAATTCTTTATGCTTGTGGGCACTTTGTATGTTAAATAAATAGATTTTTTCCACTTTCCTCCAAGGAAGTTCTTTTTTCCCGGAGTGGTTGGGGAGGGGCCTTTTAGGTTTGCTTCCTAGAGGGACCCCATTCAGGGGTTCTCTCACAAATTTGCCCTAAACTAGGACAGGTGAGTATTGCAAATGGATTGCTTTGAGGCACTGTCCCGCAGATATTCCCCCTTGAAAACCCAGGATGGGATCCAAATATACCAGAACAAATGTAGAGGTTAAAACGGTATCAAAGCCTTGTGGTACATG